>OY804595.1:26701933-27114433 GCA_963680895.1 Fragum sueziense | reverse complement strand
ACCAGCAACATTACCACCACCACAACCACCACCATCACCACCACCATTACCATCACCACAACAACCACCACCACCATTACCTTCACCACCACCATTACCAGTACCACCACCACAACCACCACCATTTCCCCCACCTCCACCATTACCACCACCACCATTACCACCACCACCACCACCATTTCCACCACCACCACCACAATTACCACCACCACAATTACACCACCACAATCACCATTACCACCACCACAGCCACAACCACTACCACCATTACCAACACCACCACCACCAACATTACCACCACTACCACCACCACCACCACCATTACCACCACCACAACCACAACTACCACCACAAACCACCACCACCACCATTACCACATTTTCTACCACCATGACCAATACCACCATCACCATCACCAACACCGCCACAGAAACAACCACCAACACCATTACCACCACCACCACCACCAATACCGCCATCACCACCATTACCACCACCACAACCACCACCACCATCACCAACACCAGTACCATCACCACCACCGCCACAACCACCAACACCACCACCATCATCATCACCACCACCACCATCATCACCACCACCAAAACCACCACCACCATCATCGTCATCACAACCACCACCACCACCACCACCACCACAACAACAACAACCAGCAACATTACCACCACCACCACCACCATTACCACCACCACAACCACCACCACCATTACCATCACCACTACCACCACCACCACCACCACCACCACCACCACCACAATTACCACCACCACCATTACCACCACAACCACCATTACCACCACCACCATTACCACCATTGCCACCACCACCACCACCATTACACTACCACAACCACCATTACCACCACCACAGCCAAAACCACCACCATTACCACCACCACAGCCACAACCACCACCACCATTACCACCACCACCATTACCACCATTACCACAACCACCATTACCACCACCACAGCCACAACCACAACTACCACCACAAACCACCACCACCACCATTACCACATTTTCTACCACCAGCACGACCAACACCACCACCACCACCACAACCATCACCATCACCACCATGACCACAACTACCACCATTACCACCACCACTACCGCCACACAAACAACCACCATCACAACCACCGCCACACAAACAACCACTACCACCATTACCACCACCAATATAACCACAAAAACAACAACAACAACAATTCTGTTAATGCGTGATAGATTTGCAAAATGTTTGAAGCAATGGATACGTAAAAACGCAAGTGAATTTTTAATGTGAAGATTCTTTTAAACAGCACTTAATGAACAATAGAGTTATTGACGAGTAAACCAAATTTCGTTGGCTTTTGCGTAAATAGATGTAACGTTGTTTCGTGTGTTGTTTAGGCCTACTTGATCCACCACACCAACAAATCCCTGACGGTTTTGGACATTCTCTGCATCAAATCGGCCACCTATCAATAGATGAAAGAAAGAAGTTTTTTGCAATTGCTGATGTTGTTGCGTGACATGATTCCCCACCATGTATAGACCTACTATACGACATACAATGGCATTGAATTTTGTGCTTAAATTAGACTGATTGTACGTTAAGTTTTGATAAACCGTCGAGGTTGTTATAGAATCTCGTATCTAGACGGCTTGAATCAAATCGTAGTACTTAACGAGATTTCATAACAATACCCCAAAATACAATCCACTGGTGGTGAACCCGGCAAAAGCGACGGACGTTTTTTCGCGATCAATGTATTCCGTTGGTGTTGTTATAAAATCTCGTAACTACGGCTTTATCGAAGCCGTAGTTACGAGATTTTATAACAACATCGACAGTTTGTCAATACAAAACGGTAAACTCGGTCAGTTTTTAGAACAAGTTTATTGTCATTAGAAAAAATCTATAAACTCAGATTTAAACGCAAAATATCTATACCTTGTTGTAGCGAAAATTGTTTTAGTTCACCACCAGTGCAATTTGACCTGTAGTTTGAAGTTTAAACATTGTTACCACCTTTTTAACATTTTAACAAACAACAAAAGTTTAGGGCAGTCCTGTTCAAAAGCTGCTAAAGATGACAAAATTGATGTTGTTACCGAAGGGATTTGTGTACGATATAGCACAGAAAATATTGAGATAAAAGGAGAAACTGCTGGTTATCAGCAATTTCTTCTTTTGTCTCAATGTTTTCCAAAGCCTTTTTTTATCAAGGACGTCAAAAGCAGGTCTTGTTTTGGGAAAGGCTTAAACGACTCAAATGAGTAGGCCTAGCCACAGCATATGATTTGAATTTGAAAAAAAATATATATAATGTCTTTACTCCTCTTATATGTTGCTCTGGAAAGGGTAGATCGCATATTGATTTATCGCACCTTGCATGTCATTTTATATCTAATTAATGCGAATATGTTTGCATAAAAATACACAATGATCCCCTTTTGGGGTGCTGTCAACATCGCACACAGCAAAATTCAAAGTAGGAAAAAACCGAAGACGCGCAGAATGTTGCTGTCGTGATACATAATTGTGACCCATCACGCTAAAAGGGGCCTTATCCGAACTCCAAAAATTCAAATTTTGACAAACTTGTCAGACTCAGCACAGGTACACCAGATCCCGTATGCGAAAAATTAACATATGGTAAGATAGGAAAATCATTCTGGATTTAGATAATTATATAAAAATGAAAAGTATCGGCCATAGTCTGGCTGCGCAGACTGCGCAGACTGACTAGGGTCGATATTTTTCACACATCCGATAAGATCCCTTTAAGCGTGACGGGATACATATGTCTAGAGAAAGGAGGGAATGCTTCTTTTCCTTTCTTTTTTCCAAGACATTGGCTACAAGGGATTCAAAAAAAGACATTGGTCAATGTAAGAATGATGGACCTGTAACCCAAATAATGTTCTTGTAGGCCTAACAGTGGATTTTACATACACATAATCAAATTATTGATCAATTAAATCGCCGTTTTGTCATTAGATTAGTATAAGCTTTGATTAAAAATTGTAATCTTCTATTATTTACGAATTAGATTATTCTTTAAATTTAAGTCTAGGCCTACCAGACAAGTAAAAATTTCAGTGACACTGTGTCAGTTCGAAAATCTGATTTATGCCATGGCTATCAGAAATTATGAGAGATTAGAGCAGGAGATTGAACTTATTTGAAGTTCATTGACGGCTACAGGGGAGGGGGGGTCGGTGTATGTTCGAACCCCTTTCACTGATATCCTGCATTCGCCACATGAGTCCTTGAAAATTCGACAAAGTTCTCCTGGATACTTACTGTAACTTATTGTACCGAGGCCATACATAAGCCTGTGGATTCTCTGGGCCCGTCTGTTTGTGTTCTTCTATCTTCATTGCAGTAAACATTTGCGTCGAACTTTTGCGGGAGCTGGCGCCAATGTTTGTACAGCCTAGATATAGAGGACGAGAATTGACCTGGCATCGCATTCCATTCGATTAGCATGGGCTGCTCTGCCAGGTCATTTATCGTGAGGTATACCATTGCCTCGTCTTCTCAAACCAAGATAACTATCTCCACTTTTTTCCTTGTGAGGATGAACACATACACGGTGGATAACCCACGTGACTTTTGGGAAGCGTTAACACCGAAAAAAAATCGTCCGCTTCAAGGTAGGCCCTATGTTTTGTTTAGTTTCTCAGCTTATACTTCATTGATTTTGACGAGATAAAGTGCACGGAACGCGCATTTGAGAGGACTTTTCCCGTTTGTAACTCACTCTGCTCCGAATCCCGTGGTTTCTTCAAACATTCAAGCGAAAGTTTTTCTCAGTGCACGTGAACGCTTCCCACTTTCGTTTTGCACTTACAAAAACTTTGGCTCGAATGTTTGAAGAAACCACTTGATTTGGAGCAGAGTGGGTTAGAGACGGGAATAGCCCTCTCAAATGCGCATTCCGTGCACTTTATCTGCGTTGGTTTCGCATTCGAATATTCTCGGATCTTATCGTTACTCAAGATCCCCTCGAACGTATTACAGTAGCCGCCATGAGCCGATCCTGCCCATATCTCTCCGCAAGCATAACAACGGTAGTCAGGTCAATAACAACGGAAGCAGACCAAACAACCATTTAAATCTACGCCAGAAAAATATTTGAAACAAACAGCGTCTAAAAGTCGACTGTATCCTCATAAATGTGACAAAATTTTACCAGATAAAATAATTGATGTGATTTACCCATTATTGACAGTATATTTCACTTGAATTATAACGTTAGCTAAAGAATTGATTTGTTTTGATGACGTCATTTACGCGCGTCTACTTTCACGTCCAATATGGCGGTCACTGTATTACGCTCGAGATCATGTTGCAACCACGTTCCAACGCGGCAAAAGGTTGCAAACAGTCTCGAGGGTCGCGATTGTTGGTTTCGCAATCGCGACCCTCGAGACTGTTTGCAACCTTTTGCCGTTTGGAACGTGGTTGCAACATGATCTCGAGCGTAATACAGTGACCGCCATATTGAACGTGAAAGTAGACGCGCGTAATTGACGTCATCAAAACAAATCAATCCTTTAGCTAACGTTATAATTCAAGTGAAATATACTGTCAATTTCGGTAAATCACATCAATTATATTATCTGGTAAAATTTTGTCACATTTATGAGGAAACAATCGACTTTTGAACGCTGCTTGTTTCAAATATTTTTTCTGGCGTAGATTTAAATAGTTGTTTGGTCTGCTTCCGTTGTCATAGACCAGACTACCGTTGTTATGCTTGCGGAGTGATATGGGCAGGATCGGCTCATGGCGGCTACTGTAATACGTTCGAGCCGATCTTGAGTAACGATAAGATCCGAGAATATTCGAATGTTGGTTTCGGAAAACTCTTCCAGTCTAAAGCTTGATCCCTAAAATCCAGTCTAATTCACGAACGAGAAAACACGAGATTTGGCCACGTCCTGTCAAACAAAATATTTTGAAGACATTTTATATTTTCTTCGTTCATTTGACGGGTTGTCACAGACATTTAGCGATAAGGTGAATACCTTGTTATGTGTTCTACGTGTTGTACTTGAAATGTAGAAAGTCAGTCAATGCATTAACCTCTTTAATGCAACTTTCAAGCCAACCGGTGTTTTCATGATTTGACATTTTCAGCTAGGACAGATTCACCAATAGGGAGACAATCTCCATATCGAGGGAACGTCTCCCGATCGGGTGTCACATTCTTTAAAATGAGTAGTTACATGTAATATTTACAAATGCGTATCCAGATCGGGAGACTATCTCCTTTCAGGGTGACAGTCACCACATTAGGAGACAATTAATGAAAAGTCTCCTGATCAGGAGACAACTGTATTTGCAGACTTCCCGAAACTCCGTCGGACCTACGGACCTGACTGACAAAATTTTGCAAGGTCTGATTGAATTTCTTACCTCGTCGGCCCTAAATGTCCGGCATAAAATACAGAGAACAAGGTCTGATTGAAAATCATAATTCGTAGGCCCAGAAGTTTCCTCTAAATACAATATTTTTCTCATGGTTTCACATGGTTTTAAATGCAGATGGGTTTCCCCATCACTAATATCAAGCGTATTGATAGCACAGTACGCAGTCTAAATTGTAATTCTACATTTCTTATAAATTATCAAATAGTGAAAAAATCACGAAAATTTTTTGGTCTGACTGAATGACCTGAGGTCTGACAGAAAATTCTGTACAGTCAGACCAAATGTCTGACAGAAGGGTGTAGAGTTTCGGGAAGTCTGTATTTGTTTACTTTTGAAAATATTTTTCTTTGGATCTGACACTAGAAAGTGTGTGCTCCACTGAGGCACTCGGACCAGGGATGGGGTGAATGTGTAATTAACTTTCTTCTCCTTCTTCCCAATAACTGTAGGGCTCCTCTAGAGGATATATGAACTGTGACTGTACATTACAAGGATAGTGTGAGGCTTAAATAAAAAGAAGCTAAAGCGAGATAGAAACATTATCTATACAATATAATTATATAGTAAGTTATTTTCAGGAGAGTCTTGAACATGTCCCAGGGTCCTGGATGACAGCTGTGATTGTCTGGGTGGGGAATTTGTTCCATGAACATCGCTGTTGAAAAGAAGGCCAGCCTAGAGTGGCAATCATCTGACCAATACTTATCGTTGCACTGAGCCATTAGGCCTTTACATCCTGGGGACAGGCAGCTAGTGATTTTCCTCTTCAGGAAAATGAGAGAGTTGTTGGCTTTCTTGATCACATTGTCTACATCCTTATTCCAGAGCAGCTTCTTGTGAATAGTGTTAACCCAGAGGTATCTTCCATCTGTGACATTTTCCAGCTGATGGTCATGCAACAAAAATGTTTGTTCGATTGGATTCACTGTTGTTCTTTCTGGAGATTGTGGATGGTAGTGAGAGTAGTTGACTGTGAATCATTTGAAGAAAGGGTTGTTTTTATTGTGGAGCTCAAATGAGTATACAAATAGAAAATGTACAAGTTGTAGAAGGCAGTGTGTATATGAAAAAAAATTGACATGGGTAAAATATCAATGTAGAAGAAGAAAATGCTGATTTATAACAAGTACTTTCTCCTCTTGCCTTAACAGTTTCTGTGTTGTATTGTGCACAAGTCCTACCTCTGTCACTATCCATTTTGTTGTCAGCAACAGCTTTTGAATTGAATAAGACTTAAAAAGAAATGTAACAAATCTCAATTTGATCTATTACAGCTACAGATGAATATCTTACAAATGGCATGATAATTATGATGAAGGTTGGAAGTTGGATTTCAACCCTTTCCCAAACGGCAAAAAATTGGAGTGTTTTGATTTGAATATGCTGCAGGCGGAAATATTCATGTTGTATTGATAGGATTTGCGTAAAATAAAGCACAGAAAATATTGAGGCAAAAGGAGAGAATGCTAATCAGCATTTTCTTCTTTTGCCTCAATGTTTTCCCAAGCCATTTCTATTATGTACGTCAAAAACATGTCTTGTTTGGGTAAGGGTTAATGCGATGAAATGATACCAGTTAGAGTATCTTCTGCATCTAATGGATGAAAAGGAGCATAGAAGTGAAAACTTGATGGCCACTTTAACAGATGAATTAGCAAATATAGCAGATGAATACGCCTAACTGCAATTCTGAGAGATCACTTTCTACAGTCGTTTTCTTATTTACTTCAGTATATTATATTTGCTGATCTGCAATGATTTGAAAGCAGTTAAAGTCAAAAATGTTATCATCAATCTTGTTAAATCCTATTTTGTGATTTCGTTGTTGGTGCTTGTTTAATTTACACATATCTTGACATTGAATGTTTCTAACCCTTTTGAAAAAGATGTCTGACTAGATCTCGTTTCAACTATATGCTACTAAGGTATTGGTGTCTAGGGCTATGAATACCTAAAATTTATTATGATGTATTTATAAATGGCTTTAGAATTGATCAAATATTAATAGATACAATTTGAAAGTGATGACAAGCAAATACTTGACAAGCAAAATAATTGACACAAAAGTAGAATAATTTATGTTATATAGGACGAAAAATATATATATGGAAGGGAAGGAGGAGTTGCTTAATGTTTTCCTGAATTATTTCTTCCAGGGATGTATAAACTTGCAGGGACAATTTTGGGCCAAGCCATTGAGCCGCTGGCCATTTGTTCTCAAAGATGGCCCCTTAATTTCAACCTATGAGCCAAAGTGTCCCACATGATATATTCTTGGATGCAGAAATGACACATAAATATACACTGAAAGTCATGCAATTATAGTCTTTTGTCATGATTGGCATCCAATTTTCACTGGATGACCTTTGAAATAAAAATCTAACAGTAACTAATAAGCTAGAATACATGATGTATCCTGGTTTTTTACCCAGATTTTTCTACTAGTAGACCTTTGGCAGGTCTATGAGCCAAAGTTCAAATAAATTACTGAAGCAGTGTTTATTTTTAATTTTGGGGGAAGGCGGTCAGGGCCCATAGGTGGGGGAAAATTTGCGTGTGAACCCCCAAAAGGGGAAATTTCAATACATGCTTATACTCTCAAATACAGTGTTATAAATGCATTTAACTTGCTTGCATACCATAATGGGACATTCAAACAACCGTTAGAACTGTTAGAGATGCATAGAATCTTAATATGATTTGGATTTTTCTTTGCAAGAAAAAAATCTAGTACCAGGAGGGGAAAATTTCTCTGAAATGGGGGAAAAGTATATTCCTCAGAGAGGTGGAAGGGGCCGAATAACGACCCTTTTTAATTAGAAAAAAAATCACTGTGAAGTGAACAAGGTTTTGTCTAGGAAAGGATTACTTTGGTGAATCATTTTAACAATATTTGTGTTATTCCAATCCTTTCAATTGTTAGCAAATGTAAACAGTAGAACCAGCCTATCATTTTAGTAACCAAGAGAACCGATGGACGGACATTTTGGCCACAGACGTTTTGGCCACAATATTTTAAAAGGTAGGACCTTTTGGCCAAAATTTTCTTTAAGAAAATGGAATTGAACCAATTAAATTTATTTCGTAGTTGTACTTTTAGACATTTTGATGCTAAAATTGATATACCGTATTTTTTTTTTTAGCTCACCTGAGCACAAAGTGCTCAAGGTGAGCTATTGTGGTCGCTTTTTGTCCGTCGTCCGTCCGTCCGTCCATCTGTCCGTCCGTCTGTCCGTCCGTTCACAATTTCTTTCAACATCTTCTCCTCCTAAACCATTGGACCAATTTTGACCAAACTTGGCAGGAATGTTCCTTGTGTGACACTTTCCAAAATTTGTTCGTGAATTTTTGATTTGGCAAAAAATGAGGGCGTGGCAGGGAGAAAGGGGCTTATCGGACTAGAAATCATAAGAAAATTCTTTAAAAATCAACCATTGGGCCCAATTGAACCAAACTTGGCAGGAATATTCCTTGAGTCACTCTTTTCAAAATTTGTTCACAATTTTTTATATTTGTCAAAAAATGTTGGCGTGGCAGGGAGAAAGGGGCTTATCGGACTTAGAGAAATCATCAGAAAATTCTTAAAAAATCAACCATTGGGCCCAATTGAACCAAACTCGGCAGGAATGTTCCTTTAATCACTCTTTTCAAAATTTGTTCACAAATTTTTATATTTGTCAAAAATTGTTGGCGTGGCAGGGAGAAAGGGGCTTATCGGACTTAGAGAAATCATTATTCATAAGAAAATTCTTTGAAAATCAACCATTGGGCCCAATTGAACCAAACTCGGTAGGAAAGTTCCTTGATTCACTCTTTTCAAAATTTGTTCACAAATTTTTACATTTGTCAAAAAATGTTGGTGTGGCAGGGAGAAAGGGGCTTATCGGACTTAGACAAATCATAAGAAAATTCTTAAAAAATCAACCATTGGGCCCAATTGAACCAGACTTTGGGGGAATGTTCCTTTAATCACTCTTTTCAAAATTTGTTCACAAATTTTCATATTTGTCAAAAAATGTTGGCGTGGCAGGGAGAAAGGGGCTTATCGGACTTAGAGAATTCATAAGAAAATTCTTTAAAAATCAACCATTGGGCCCAATTAAACCAGACTTTGCAGGAATATTCCTTGAGTCACTCTTTTCAATATTTTCTCACAAATTTTTTCATTTGTTTAAAAATGTGGGCGTGGCTGGGAGCAAGAGGCTTTTCAGACTTAGAGAAATCATAAGAAAATTCTTTAAAAATCAACCGTTTGGCCAATTTAAATCAAACATAGCAGGAAAGTTCCTTGAGTGACTCATTTCAAAATTGTATCTTGAATGTTTGATTTTATAAAATGTATATGGGTGTGGCAGGGTTGGGGAAATTTTGTGCATTGAAAATTATACTTTACTGCGGGTTGTCACAGAGATACTTAGTTTCCTTCTAAACTGTTTGGCCTAGAACCTTGAAACTTTGTGTAAGACCTCATGTCATAAATGGCTTTAAGAATACAAGAAATCATCACTATACATGGAAACTAAGCCCTATATTGTTGGTTCTACATTTACAAGCCAATTTTGAACCATTTGCTTTGGGAATCATACAAGCTGCAGATAAGAGGAGATGATAGCTTTTCAAAAATCAACATTTTGTTTCGATATTCATCAAATCCTATGTAATTGGTGATCGTTTCAATCATCTGCTTGAAAAGATTAATACATTCTGCATAGTGTTTGGATTTTAATAATAAATTTAGAGTGCTATTTCTATTTCTCTTATCTATTTCTCTTATCTGTTGCTCTGGTTATCTCTATGTTTATCTTACGTAAACAAATAAGAAGGGATTAGCTTAGCTTATCAGATGTTGATCTTTCGCTATATTTTTTCAAATAACAGACCAAATCTTGTAAATTGTGCTTATAATTTGTTATAATGATATATCATAAATGATCAATCTCTAACAGATCAGTATGCTTTGAAAATTAGCCCTATGTTGTATATTGCGAAATCAAAAAATAACATCAACCATTGCTCATTCATACCCAACTTTACAGGATCGATTCGAACAAAATTATTCCCTAATTGTTTCCAAACAGAAAGCCCTTAGTTTGATGTCTTTGAATTTGACCTAATTGCCATTTTCACTCTTGTCATCTTGATTCAGGTGAGCGATTTAGGACCATCATGGTCCTCTTGTTTTAAATTTGATGCTCTTGTTTACTCAATTTATACAGAAAATACTCTCCCTTTTGGCCAACAAAATATAAATATAAGTTTATATGAAACATAGGATAATATATGAACTTTTTAACCATAAAACGAAATAGAATCTTCAGTCTTTAAGAATGTAAAGAAAATGTAGGCCACATTTGATGACATATAATTTTAAAAACTCTTTCTTTTTTTGAAGAAAGCATTGTTGACAATGAAGAAACTCTTGAAAAATGCAATTTCTTGATTTTCTGCAATGCTTTCTTTTTTCATTGCGGAGCTTGGAAAGTTTACTTTTGTATGAAGGGCACACTTTTAGATTGGTTGCATTTCAAAGTAAACACTGATGACATTTTCTCAAAAGAGAACCACCCTACTTTTTTTTTTTATTTTTATCAAAGTAGGCAGAAAGAACTATAGAATATAATAAAAATAAAGATATTTGTCTTTTTTATTCGTGAATAACAAGATTTTTGGAGTTTTTGAAAAGATCTTGTACATCTTCATTTGAAATTCAATACCTCGATTTGACTTGAGCATCGGCGAAAATAATGGGGTACGTTGAGTCTGTGGGCCGTTAAGGCCCTCAAAGATGGCCGACGTGCATGAATTGATGGACATTATTTGCTAAGAAACTTGAAAATATGGTACGATTTCTTAACATTTCAAAGGATTTTTACGAGATTTATCATTAAAGAGACGTTTGGCGAGTTATAGCTCGGGATCGCATCGGTGAAAGTATTTAACCCATCGGATAACCCCCCTCGAAATTTCCCGCTTGACAAACTCGTTTTTATGCGAAAATGCGCAAAGAAAGCACTTTTTGCGCGTGAGCTGATCTTCAGGGGTACCCCCATTGAAGCAATTTTGTTGTCCCCAAATCTGGAGAATGTATCCCGATCGGGGGACAAATGAAGGAGTATTTTCGGCTCAAATGTCTCTCGATCGGGTGACGTCCCCCGATCGGGAGATTGTCTCCGTATTGGTGAATCTGCCCTAGCTGATTTTACATTCGCTACTCGTTCTTTCTTGACAGTCATCTCGACTATTCTGTAAATAACAATCAACAATGATGTCCAGAATTTTAGGTCTTTCACTTTAGAACATTCAATGGACTTCTCCCCTCCCCCCCCCCCCCCCACACACACACACACGCACACACACACACACACACAAACACACCCCCTACCACTGGACAGCTTCATTATTGCTAGATGGTGCAATCAAACAGACATAAAAACATGGTGTTAAGATCGTTGATAATACAGCCCAAGCAGTAAATGCTGGTTATCTCCATTGACTCGGTCGGCACAATCCCTTCAGCCAATCGAAAATGTCGTCAGTCATAAAGTGCGGACCTGCACTCATTCGGTGGAGGTGAAAGCTTCGGTCTTTTTTTGTTAAAGCATTATCAACTTTCAGCATTAATGTCTCAACGACTATGCCTGATTATTAAACATGCGTTTGTAATTAGAAAGTTTAAATCACATTCTTTAAAGAAAGAGTTTTGCTTATGAATTGTAACAATGGATTTTTGAAATATTCTGCCTCAAAAATGGTATCCCGCAACGATAAAGACCGAGGAAGTACCCTCGATGAAAAAATGAAAGAGAGGCTATGACATCATGCCGACTGATTCTATTATCTTCTTTAATGTTTTTAGTCCCCTACCGGTGTTCACACCGGAGGGGACTATAGGTTTGCCCTCCGTCTGTCCGTCCGTCCGTCAGTCAGTCTGTCCGTCCGTCTGTCCGTCAGTCTGTCCGTCCGTCTGTCCGCTCAAATCTGGATCCCGCGATAACTTAATAACTAAGCAAGCGTTTTTGATGAAAGTTGGTATATGACTAGATGGCAATGTGTAGATTATGCACATCATTTTATTTTTGTTTTTCGACTTAAATTGAGGTTGCTATGGTTACAGAAATAGTGAAAATATGGCCAAAAATGGGATCCTGCGATAAGATAATAACTAAGCAAGCTAGTTTGATGAGACTTGGTATATGACTATATGGCAATGTGTAGATTATGCACATCATTTTATTTTTGTTTTTAGACTAAAATTGTTGTTGCTATGGTTACGGAAATAGTGAAAATATGGCAAAAAATATTGGATCCTGCAATAAGTTAATAAGTAAGCAAGCTAATTTGATGAGACTTGGTATATGACTAGATGGCAATGTGTAGATTATGCACATCATTTTATCTTTGTTCTTTGACGAAAAGTGCGGTTGCTATGGTAACAGAAATAGTGAAAATATGGCAAAAATGGATCCTGCAACTTAATCTATTATTGATTACCATATTGAGTCAATGTGAAGCCGGTAGGGGACTTTATGTGTTGCATACAACACCAGATACTTGTTATTTTCTGTGCTACAGTACAGCTCGCATGCTTTTTGCCTATTTCCACGTATGAACACGATTTGATTTAGGGAGAATTCGGTAAGGAATAGGTGATGGCCACAGAGAGCGTGTTTTACCATCCGAATCTGTGTAATTGCCGCGATTTTCCACTTGAAAGGCTGTGGACAGGTAATATTGGTCTAACCTGGCATTTCCACCAGAATGCGGCAAATAGCTGCAATTTTCACACATTGCCCGATGCTGTGTTACGCAGTGATGCGCAGAAATTTTGAGTGGAAAAATGTGGTGGTCGCGATGGCAAATCACCACAATCTTGTGCCAGAATATTTTTTGATGGCGGTAGCCGAGTGTTTTAGGCAAAAAACTTACAAGCTGTACTTTATTATTTTACGGGTCCCATATTGTTCACAAATCATATCTCTATCAAGATCCATTTTGTCATCTGGAGAAGCTTTCGTGTATTCACGAGATTAATAAGATATCATTGTTTGGGAAGGGGTTAAGGGGACAAATATGTTTTACAAACATCTGTGATTGTCTTGTTTACACTTCAGATGTCTTCCATCGCGGAGCAGCCATGTTACACACTGATAAACATCCAGTCAGATTCAGAGCCACCTTCGGAAATGCAACTGAAGGCTGATCTAGGTAGTGCTATGTACAAATTACTTTATTTTCGGAATGTAAATTGCTGTTTTTGTTCTCTTAACCCATTACCAGACGACATAATTTGAGGGTGGTCCAAATTGAGAGATCCTGCAGACGACAATTCAAAGTGAATGAAATTTATTTTTTGTGTGTCTTTTAGGATAGAAAACATTGTGGGAAATGAAGGAATTGCTTGTCACAAGCAATTTCTTCATTTTCCACAAAGTTTTCCAAAGCCATTTTCTTCTATGGTGTAAAAAATGCGTCATTGTGCAGCAAAGGGTTAACCCATTATCATATAGAGACACCTTTTGACACCCTACAAGTTAAAGGCATTAGAAAATGTTAAATGAAGAAATTGCTTACAAGCAGTTTATATTTATTCATTTCTCACGATGATTTCTACCCATAATAAGAAAGTCCAAAACAAAAAATGTAAAATTTATGTTATATAATTTCAGAGCTGCAGATAAGTGGGAGTGAAAATATTCTAGCTTTGTAAAAAAAATTGTTATTTCAATTCCAAACCCTATGATGTGGGTATGCATTTGAATGGTCTTGACAAAACAATTCTATTGAGTTACCTACAACATAAGCTTTGATGAACAATAAATGAAATTTTCCATTTTGAAAAGCCATCAGCCCTCCTATCTGTAGCTCCTTAAATTTACTATAATATCTGTATGTGTTTGGAAAATTGAATTTTGTAATTGAAAACATTATAATATGATAGTTTTATCATGTTTTTAAATATAAAGCTCTAAATGAAATATGTATAAAATTTACTACATGATCTGCTTCATTTCAGAAAAAGGAGATATGAAGGCAAAAACAGAAGCTCTAAAGAAAACAATACAGATGATTTTGAATGGAGAGAAAATGTCATCATTACTGATGACGATTATCCGATTTGTGATGCCGAGTCAGGATCACATGATCAAAAAGTTGCTGCTGATCTTCTGGGAGGTTGTACCAAAATACAGCCCGGATGGGAAAATGTTGCACGAGTTTATTCTTGTGTGTGATGCGTACAGAAAGGTGGGTGTTCAGAACTACAGACAAGAGGGCTTTCTTCGTTAAAGGCTTTTAACCCTTTCCAAAACAAGACCAAATCTGAGCACTGTGCTCGAATCACATGAAATCCATGTGAACTTCAATTTCACAAGAATACCAATCAACATTGATTGGTATTCAATTGAGGTTGATTATGTACTTATGAGTATATACTTAAGTTTTTTCGAGAAACCAGGGCCTGGTTTTGACATCCCGAATAGAAAAGGCTCGGGAAAACATTGAAACTAAAGAAGAAACTGCTGATACCAGCAGTTTCTCCTTTTGATTCAATATTTTCTGTGCCATATTTTACACAAATCAATTCTTTATTAACATGTATTTTGTCGTCTGCAATAGCTTTTGAATCCGACCACCCTAAAATTTTGTCGTTTGGTAAAGGGTTAAAAAGCAAAGTATGATTTATTGATAATTAAACCCTATGTTGTGGGTTCTCATTTGAATTGTCGTTGAGCTAATTCAACATCGGCTCAAAACATAGGGTTTGGATTTGAAACAATAAATTTAGAATGTCTTTACCCCCTGGCCTCTTATTTGTTGTTCTGGTATAGTCAGAAATTTTAAAGTGCTATATTTACGCAAATTTTGAGGTGTTAAATAAAAGTTGACAATTATTATGCCCCCTTTCGAAGAAAATGGGGGTATATTGTTTTGCAAGTGTCGGTCGGAAGGTCGGTCGGTCGGTCGGTTGGTCGGTCCGTAGGTCGGTCGGTCTGTCCGTAGACCAAACCTTGTCCGGAGCATAACTCAAAAAGTATTAAAGGTAGAATCATGAAACTTCATAGGTGGATAGATCTCATTATGGAGAGGTGCAGTGCATAAGAACCGTAACTCTGCCGATCATATTTTTGGAGTTATTGCCCTTTGTTGATTTTATAACTTGATTTTTGTCCGGAGCTTAACTCAAAAACTATGTTAGGTAGAATCATGAAACTTTACAGGTTAATAGATCTCATTATGGAGAGGTGCAGTTCCGAAGAACCGTAACTCTGCCGATCATATTTTTGGAGTTATTGCCCTTTGTTAATTTTCAAACTTGATTTTTGTCCGGAGCTTAACTCAAAAACTATGTTAGGTAGAATCATGAAACTTTACAGGTGAATAGATCTCATTATGGAGAGGTGCAGTGCCCAAGAACCGTAACTCTGCCGATCATATTTTTGGAGTTATTGCCCTTTGTTGATTTTCAAACTTGATTATTGTCCGGAGCATAACTCAAAAAGTATGTAAGGTAGAATCATGAAACTTTACAGGTGAATAGTACTCATTATGGAGAGGTGCAGTGCACAAGAACCGTAACTCTGCCGATCAAATTTTTTGAGTTATTGCCCTTTGTTGATTTTATAACTTGATTCTTGTCCGGAGCACAACTCAAAAAATATGTAAGGTAGAATCATGAAACTTTACAGGTGAATAGATCTCATTATGGAGAGGTGCAGTGCACAAGAACCGTAACTCTGCCGATCAAATTTTTTGAGTTATTGCCCTTTGTTGATTTTATAACTTGATTCTTGTCCGGAGCACAACTCAAAAAATATGTAAGGTAGAATCATGAAACTTTATAGGTGACTAGATTTTATTATGGAGAGGTGCAGTGCACAAGAACCGTAACTCTGCCAATCAAATTTTTGGAGTTATGCCCTTTGTTGATTTTACACTTTATTCTTAATCTTGCCTATATCTCATGTCCTTTTACACATACAGCCTTGATATCTCACACATAGATACCTCCTATCAACACAGTTCACATTTAACCATGACCTTGGACCTTGTGACCTTGACCTTGGAGTTTGCCCTACTTTAAAAAAAAATTAAACCCAGCATATATCTCATGACCTTTTACAAATACATCCTTGATATTTCACACATGGACACATCTTACCAAGACCTTTCACAATTGACCATGACCTTGGACTTTGTGACCTTGACCTTGGAGTTTGACCTACTTTTAAAAAACTTAAACCTGGCCGATATATCATGTCCTTTTACACATACAGCCTTGATATTTGACACATGGAAACCTCTGACCAAGACCTATCACATACACCTATGACCTTGGACCATGTGGCCTTGACCTTGAAGTTTGACCTACTTTTAAAAAAAATAAACTGGGCCTATATCTCATGTGCTATTACACATAAAGCCTTGATATTTCACACATAGACACATCCTACCAAGACCTTTCACATTTGACCATGACCTCGAACTTTGTGACCTTGACCTTGGACTTTGACCTACTTTAAAAAAAAACTTTAACCTAGCCGATATATCATGTCCTTTTACACATACAGCCTTGATATTTGACACATTGACACCTACGACCAAGACCTGTCACATTTGACCATGACCTTGGACCTTGTGACCTTGACCTTGGTGTTTGACCTACTTTAATAATACATTAACCTGGCCTATATTTCATGTCATTTTACACATACAGCCTTGATATTTCACACATGGTCACTTCCAACCAAGATATTTCACTTTTGACCATGACCTTAGACCTTGACCTTGGAGTTTGACCTACTTTTAAAAACTTAAACTAGGCCTATATCTCATGTCCTGTTACCTATACAGTCTCAATATTTTACACATGGACACCTCCTACCAAGACCTTGCGCATTTGACCATGACCTTGGCATATGTGACCTTGACCTTTGATTTTTACATACTTTTAGAAATCTTTAACCTAGCCTTTATCTTATGTCTTATTACACCTACAGCCTTGATATTTCACACATAGACACCTCCTACCAAGACCTTTCACATTTGACCATGACCTTGAATATTGCAATTTTGACCTTGGAGTTTGACCTACTTTTAAAAGACTGAAACCAGGCATATATATCATGTCCTTTTATACCTACAGCCTTGATATTTCACACATTGACATCTCCAACCAAGACCTTTCACATATGACCATGACCTTAACCTTTGCATTTGGCCTACTTTTAAAAACTTTAACCTGGCCTATGTTTCATTTTACTTTTACATATACAGATTTGATATTTCACACATAGACACCTCCTACCAAGACCTTTCATATTTGACCATGACCTTGGACCTTGTTAACTTGACCTTGGACTTAAACCTACATCAAATATAGGCCCTTTAGGGGGCATATATGTTTTACAAACATCTCTTGTTTTCATTTGAAAAAGAAGATTCTTGTAACAGATATTAACATTGTTTTCTTTCCTAATACCATTTTTTAGTGAAATTGAGATTGCATTGAAATGAATTGAGTGATTTTAACTTGTAATCATTTCTATGTTGTAGATATTCATTTGAATCTTGTTTTAGGGATGGAACTGAAATTTTAGATAGACGTAAGCCTCTTTTGTCTGTTGCGCTTACATTAAACCTTTCTTTTGTATTTTAGGACTTGCAGCACCCAAATGAGTTTATCCAGGGCTCTACATTGAGGTTTCTGTGTAAACTGAAGGAACCTGAACTACTAGAACCTCTGATGCCAGCTATCAGACAGTGTCTAAAACACAGGCACTCATACGTCAGGAGAAACGCTGTATTGGCTATCTATACTATATTTAGGTAATTGCCCTTACAAGATATCAAACATTTCAATTGTTGAAAAGCTTATGTGTTTCACTTACCATTTTGCAAAATTGAGTTACACTATTTAGGGTGCAAGTAAAAAGACATACCGTAATTATTCTAATAAACGCCCGGGCATTTATTAGAAACATGGTCGGTGGAAAAGTAGGGGGTGGGCGTTTATTAGAGGTATTCTAATTTTGTTGGTCAAAATTTGCCAATGAAGTGCCAATTCATCTAGCCAAAGTTCAGCAAGTTCAATTTGGTAAAAGTTTGTCATAAAGACTGCAAAATATGATTTATTTTTCGAAAAAATTCCTTCATTACAACCAGATTGAGTACTGGATATCCCCTTTTTCATTACTTTTGGAAATTATCTTTGTTTATGACATACATTATTTTAAACCGGAATCAGAGATGGATGTTTATTAGAATCACCCTTTTCGCTAAAATTGTGCTTGAAATTAGCAGATTTTCGGCCAAGATTTGCGGGATGGGCGTTTATTAGAATATGGGCGTTTATTAGAATAATTACGGTACCACAAAAGGAAAATTGAAATATTAGTATTGTTGACATGAATCTGTAAATTGTAATAAACCTGTATTTTGTATGACTAGAAGTTGGAAGCAGTTAACTGCTTACATCAACTTAAGTCTCCCATGTCTGTGTTTTGAAGCATAGGAGTTTGAAAATAGTGACAAAGTAAAGGTTCATGATTTTATTGACTTATGTCATTATTTGTATGATTTATAACAAAAAAGAACAACTAAATTTTGATGTTAGGAAAGTCTTTCTATGGTGTCGTTTGGACTTTCTTGTTCAATTTAGATTGAATAATTGTGACAAATATTTTGCAGGAATTTTGACTTTTTGATTCCCGATGCCCCTGAGCTAGTTGCTGAATATCTAGAGGGTGAACAAGACATGTCATGTAAGAGAAATGCCTTCATGATGTTGATACATGCTGATCAGGTGCGTAGTGCTGGCGGGGTGTTGTGCCCTTTCCAAAGTTAGACTCAAATTTGTTGTTAAAGATGGCTTGGGAAAAATTGATGCAAAAGAAGAAAATGCTGATAATCAGCATTTTCTCCTTTTGCTTCAATTTATTTCTGTGCTATACATATATTGTATTTATGTACACCAAATTTTTGTCATTTGAGAAAAGGTTAACTCAATGACCATTTGAAATACCTTCATGATGTTGATACATGCTGATCAGGTGGGTAGTGCTGGCTGGATGTTGTGCCCTTCTCCCCTTTCCCAAAGTTAGACTCGAATTTGATGTCCTTGTTAAAGATGGCTTGGGAAAAAATTGATGCAAAAGAAGAAAGTGCTGACAATCAGCATTTCTCATTTTGCTTCAATTTTTTCTGCGCTATATTGTATTTAGGTAAGTACTCTGAAGCAGCTTTAAAAATGTATTGGCCAACTTTTGCCATTTAGGAAAAGGTTTTAAAACTCAATGACCATTCTAAAAACTGCATTATGAGTGACTTACTTTTTTATACGCTGCCAGAGGCGGTCGTATATTGGCATCTTATATGCTGTCGGAGGCCGTCATATATTGGCGTTATCTTCTCTGTCTGTCCGTCCATCTGTCTGTATGTATGTCCACTTTTCTTGTCAACGCAACTCCTCCTAAGTTTCTGGCTGGATCTTTTTGAAACTTGGTCAATGTTATCACCTTAATTGATAGATGTGCATGAAGGAAGTCTTTTATGGTTCATTGATTTTTGCCTAAGTTATGCCCCCTTAAAACTTAGTCTCTGGAGCGGCGTATATTGTGACCATAGCACTCTTGTTGGTGCCAAGTCATGACTAGTCAGATTAGAATAGGAAAAGGCTATATCTGAAAGTCTTTGCTAAGGCTAAGAAATGTTTATGAAAAATGTGTTTATTTTTAGATCACAATCTCTATTATTTCTATGTCTTCTTGCAGGAAAGAGCTCTAAACTACCTAAGCAGTTGTATAGACCAAGTGACATCTTTTGGAGACATTCTTCAACTTGTTATTGTGGAACTGATATATAAGGTGAGAAAGTAACCACTTTGAACAAACCATATTATCTTGAAGATACATATCAGATATTAATTTTTGGGGGAGATAATTGGAAAATTACTAATCCAAATTTTGAGAACAATCTCACACTAAAATATGTTATTTTAAAAAAAAAGTTTTAATAAAAGATATAAGATTTGACAAGGTTAACCCTTTGCCAACCAAGGTATGCATGGTTTCGGAGTCTGCATTTGTAAAAGTCTGGGAAAACATTCATGCAAAAGAAGAAAATACTGATCTTTATCTTTTGCCTTAATATTTTCTGCATTTGTCTTCAAATTTGCAGTCTACAAATTTTTATTGTCTACATTTCTGTCATTTAGAAAAGGGTTATACAAAAAGACTTGTGGATTAATGCTATGAAATGTGTTAATTCATGATTTTACCAGAGCAATAGATTAGAGGGGTGAAAGACAATCTAACTTTGTTGTTTAAATTTCAAACCTTGTGTTGTTAGTACTCATTTGAATCTTCTTAGACGATTTTAATGAGCACCCACAACAGAGAGTTTATGGAACATTTACAGATAATTTGCATTTCGAAAAGCAATTGCCTCATCATATCTGAATTTCTAATATAAATGCCTTGTTCTCCAGGTGTGCCATGCCAACCCATCAGAACGAGCCAGATTTATACGGTGTATATACAACCTACTCAACTCCTCTAGCCCGGCTGTGAGATATGAAGCAGCAGGTACCCTGGTGACTTTGTCCAGTGCTCCAACAGCCATTAAGGTAGGTTGTATTTCACTTTTTGACAGCAAGTGACATGTCCCAAATATGCACACAAAGAATAGCCAGCGGCGGGCCATAACATTTGTGTACACAAGAGTTACATTATGCTGCTGGGCTGTCTGGTCCTTACTCTGTCTCCAAATTTTTTGTCCTTTCTACTCCTATGGTTATGTTCAGGCTTGTGACTCAGCACATAGATGGCAGTGAACATTTGATTTCCTGTATCCTCATTAATGTCCCTTTTCAGTGACAAGCTTATCTCGGGCATATATACGAACTGCTCAAGGAAGCTCCTGTTAAGTAATGCTGTTATCAGTAGATTTGTTCTTTTGTCTCAAAGTTTTCTTTAACAATTTCTTCTTAGGACTTCATATTGTATTTAAAAAGTAAAGTTGGATCATTACCAACATAGAATACAGGTACATGTTTTCAGTGTAATTACATTACCAGATGGCAAAATTTTAGACTTTGTGAGATTATGTTACAGATGACAATTTCAAGAGAATGAAATTTGAAAATTTTGTCTTTAGGTGGAAATTATTGTTGGAAATGAAGATATTGCTTGTCACAAGCAATTTCTTCATATTCCATAATGTTTTCCCTAGCCTTGTCTTGTAAACGAGTCAAAGGCATCACTGTGCTATGCAGTAATGGGTCATTATATCCTTGTGTATGTATTCCCAGGCTGCAGCTAGTTGTTACATTGAGCTGATAGTGAAGGAGAGTGACAACAATGTTAAACTTATTGTACTGGATAGACTGGTGGCGCTGAAGGAGGTCCCAGCGCATGAAAAAGTCCTACAGGTAAGTGGATATGTTAAATAGGTTGTTAATTATGAAATAATAACAAGTTTAGCAGTCTTTATTGTGCAAATAAAAACCGATGTGAGACGGACTAGATGTGTAGGTAAAATCTGAGGAGCACAGCGCCAAGGTATTTGCCTTAACATGTAGTCCAGAGCACAGAGGTTTTTATTGCGCAATAAAGAGCGCTAAACTTGTTATTATCTCCATTATAACACTCTAAATAACAAAACGCACATTCAAAATTTGTTATTTTGTGGAAATTCTGCCATGAACTAGTTTTCGGCATAAGAAACCCATTGGCGGTTAAGTGACGTCATTGATGATGTCATTTGAAGTTACCTTGATGGCATGTGACTTTTTGGTGCATACACAAAGCATAATTACATAGAGTCTTTATTGTATAAATAAAACCTGATGCAATTCTTCTTTCGCTATATATGGATTTTACGGAAATGTGTTATAATTAAGAACATCTTTTATTACTGAAAAACTATGTACATGTGGGTAGATCCAAAATTTAGGGTCAAATGCCAGGTTTTATTGATGAGCATATGGATAGAATATTTCCCCTGCCCTATAACAGCTTTTGTATTGTCATGTTACGCTTTAACAAAAACATATCTGTAACAGTTTGGCATTCAATTTCCATTTTAACTTGGTTATAGCCATATTAAGTCTAACTATGTACTAATTAGAAAAGGGTTTTAGTTTTACATCTATTCCAGAAATTTGTTCAAAATGTTAGATTATGATTTAAGAAGCGTAAGATGAAGACCTTGTCTGATTTGAATAATTATTTGGTTTAGAGAAAATATATAAAGAAAATAGTAAGTGAAAACAAATCTCGTATGATTCAAATTCTGATGTTTGTATGTTATATTAACCAGGAACTGGTGATGGACATACTAAGAGTACTCAGTGCACCTGACCAGGAAGTCAGAAAGAAGACACTGAATCTGGCACTCGATCTTGTCACTTCTAGATCTGTGGAAGAGGTAAATATATCTCATCATTATGTTTTAACCCTTTCCCAAACAAGACCTGGTTTTGACGTCTCTAATAGGAAAGGCTTGGGAAAACATAGAGGCAAAAGAAGAAACTGCTGATAATCAGCAGTTTCTCCTTTTGTCTCAATATTTTCTATGTCATATTTTACACAAATTCTTTCTTTAATAACTCCCAATCTTTCATTTGTGGCAGTTTTTTAAGTGGATTGCCTTAAAATTTTGTCGTTTGGGAAAGGATTAAAGAGCCACATTATCTGTCATCATTCACGACATTATTTTGCATGTGTCACTGTTTCACATTTGCTCACCAAGCTCGGATAGCTCAGTAAAATGAGAGTCTATCAATCCAGGGATCTAGGGTTCCCGGCTCGACCAATATCCTTTTTGGCATTTTACAAAAGCCATTTTGTCTCCCACCAATAGATGTGAATCATCTAAGTGAGAAAGCAGCTGGAGGAGTGGATATTGTGGTAGTACTAGTAAGAGTTATTACAGGAATCTGGAGTTAGATGCTGCCGCTGCCATGATATGACCATAGCTGTTGAAATCCCAATCAATCAAACAATAAATTCATATGTGCTCAAAATGCATCATATAGGAAACAATTTTCCTATCAGTTCCTTGCAAAATGAATTCTAAACTTCTTGTCCATTTGACAGTTTTTGATATCCCCAAGATAAATGCCCAGGGAAACATTGTGAAAAATGAAGGAAATGTCTTGTGACAAAAAAATTTGACCAGCCTAAAATTTTGCTTTCTGATAATGGTTTAATGTATGTATCTGTCTGCAGATGGTGTTAGTGTTGAAGAAGGAGGTTGTAAAGACCAACAATGTCGAGCATGAAGACACGGGCAAGTACAGACAACTCCTGGTCAGAACCCTGCATCAGCTGTCCATCAAGTTCCCTGATATAGCAACCACCATTATACCCGTGGTGAGTGTACTTTACTTTATTTTTTAGAGAGGCATCATTAGTCAATGTGAAATAAACCCTTTCATAAACTGACTGCTCCAGTTTGAAAGCTGTTAACAAAATTAACCCTATCCCAAACAACAAAATTTTAGGATGATCCACTTCTAAAAATGTAAAAAATGACAAAATGGATGTTATTAAAGATAAGATTTGTGTAAAATATGGTACTGAAAATATTGAGACAAAAGGAGAAACTGCTGGTTATCAGCAGTTTCTTCTTTGTTTCAATGTTGCCCAAGCCATTTCTTCTAGGGAGTAGGGACGTCAAAACAAGGTCTTGTTTGGAAAGGGTTAAGTTTAAAAGATTGATTAATTTATATATAGAACAGAAAATATTGATCAAGAGGAGAAAATGTGTGTCTTGTGACATTCATCTATGACAGTCTGTAACAATGAAACTTTTGCCAAGTTCAATAATTAATGATTTTATCCTGTAAACTATGATGTAATTTCGGACAAACAATTGATTGAAGCTGTATGTACAAGATTTTATAACATCACCTGAGATTTATTAAGTAAAACCTGTCTATTTGTAGCACAAGATTTATTCCATTTATTCTGCAGAGCTACAGGTAAGTGGGGGTGAAGACATTCTAACTTTCTCATTTCAATTCCAAACCCTATGTTGTGGGTACTCATTTGAATTGTCTCGACGAGACGATACAAATGAGTACGCACAATATAGGGTTTGATGAACAATATTTGAATTATCGCAGTTTAAAAAGTCATCACGCCCTCTTATCTGGAGCTCTGTTCTGTATTTTAGTTGATAGAGTTTCTGGGAGACAACAATGAGGCCGCAGCAGCAGATGTGTTAGTGTTTGTTAGAGAGGCCATACACAGATTTGAACCCCTTAGAAACCTTGTGATTACAAAACTTCTTGATGTATTCTCCACTATCAAGGCCATGAAGTATGTTATATTCACTGTGTACCTTTTCTCAACAAAGCCCAAATATTTGTTATCCTATTAAGCAAATGTCTTCTAGCATTTCCAAAGTGATAACACATTAGCCCATTACCAAACAGCAAAATATTAGACTACATAATTCAAAGATGTTGCAGAGGGCTATTTCAAGTGATTCAACTTTTACATATTTTGGTCTTTCTCAATAGAAAACATTGGTGGAAATGAAGAAATTGTTTGTCTCAAAAAATAAGGGAGGAAATCAAGATATGAAAATTTGAATTTAACATTTAACCACAAGTTTTACGATCTAAAACATGTTTAATTCTTTGAATTTAAAAATGTTGAAAATCATATGTATTGACAATATTGATATCAATATAGGATCCTTGAATAATGATAATGTTTGGAATATTTGCAGGATCCACAGAGCAGCATTATGGATATTGGGAGAGTACTGTATCAGTAGTGAAGACATTCAGAGTGTGATGACGTTAGTCAGGCAGTCTCTTGGGGAGGTAAATACTTATTATAAATAATCTTGATTCCTACATATTCACTCTTTTAGACTATCCAAAATTAAAGGTTTTGGAAAACATGTTACATCAAAACATATTTGAGTATTCTAATCTATCTTTACTATTTTTCCCAGATTCCAATTGTTGATGATGAACTAAAGAAAGCTGCAGGAGAAGTGACAGCTGAAGATGGTAGGCAAATTTTAATATTTTAGCACTTTACCAAACAATTCAAGTTTAAATTGTTCCAATTCAAAAATTGTTGTAGACAATAATAATGTAAGGTTGTTGTAGATTTATGTACAGTTTAGCAATGGAAATAATGAGGCAGAATGAGAAACTTCTATAGGGACGGAAACCAAAAATTGTTAAAATAAACTTAGTCTAATGCATGGAGAATCTGGTTTTTAAATTTCAATTGTAGTTTAAAGTGTTTTAGAATCAATCAAAACATCAGTTAAATATAAAAATAAGGTAGTCAGTAAAACCTTTTGAATTGCCAATTTGTTTGAAAGAACATTTCCAGTTAGCATGACTAGGGTTAACTTGGTTGTTATGTTGCTTACAGATACGATGACAGGTGGTAACATACAGAAGCTCGTAACTGCTGATGGGACTTACGCTACACAAAGTGCATTCAGTACTGTCAGTGTGGCAAAGAAAGAGGAAAAGTTAGTCAGATTTTCAAACAACTATCTCATTGTTACATGCATCCTAAAATTCAATATCTGTTTAAATTATGGTTAAGGTTGGATTATGAGAAAATTGCTCATCCCCATCCACCCCTAAAGAAGAAGGAAATGATGGTTATAATTTTGGCAGTTTCGTCTTTGTGCATCCAAAAGCAAAAGAACTGTGCCATTAAACAAATTTTCCATAATTAAAATGCATGTAGGCTGACTTTAGTCTATTCTGTCTTACGAAGCTTGACTGTTCTAATGTTGATATTTATATGAGATTATCCCCAGCACAGTATCAGATACACAAATGCTCTCATTGTTGTGGCTGAGCTAAATGCCCAGAAAATATTGAGGCAATATATATTGCCTCAATTTTTTGCCAAGCCTAATCTAATAGGGAGATCAAAATCTGGTCTTATTTTGGAAAGGGTTAGATAAACATAATCAGAGCAACAGGGGTGAAGACATTTTAATTTTGATAATTCAAATCCCCACCCTATGTTGTGGGTACTTTTTGGATAGCCTTTAGGAGACTATTCCAATGATTACCCACAACATGGGGTTTGTTGAACAATAAATAAAGTGTATTGCAATTTGAAAAAGCCTTCACTCCCGGACCCTCTTATCTGTATTGTATATGGGTGAAAGTAATTACTTCTCTGTTTTCTCACATCTAGGCCACCTCTAAGACAGTATTTGATGGATGGGGATTTCTTTGTTGGGGCAGCCCTAGCTACGACCTTGACTAAACTGGCTCTCAGATACATTACACTACAGAAGGACTCTAAGAAACAAAATGTAAGGGAATTGGATTTTGTTCATTACTTGATTGAACATTAGACAAGAGCAAGGCATTTTACCTACTAAGAAGTTCTTTCTTATTAAAAGTAATATTTGTTTACAGTAGTTTTGTAATAATCATGTCATGTAACTTAGTTGTCTTATGTTGCCAAGTCTAGAATTGAGTTGCGGTTAAAAGAGAAAGTTATGGATTAAAGAAAAGATACACCATATTTATAATAACCATTAATTAGATAAACTACTTTCCCCGTAGATTCAGTTTAACCCATTCCCACACATTGATGCCTTTTGACATTCTACCAGATGAACACTTATAAAAACATTGTGGAAAATTAAGAAATTGCTCGTCACAAGCAATTTCTTTATTTACCACCATGTTTTCTATACAAAGAAAAAAAACAACAAAAAGGTAAAATGATAGTTCTACCCATTTGATATTGTTGTTTGCAACACCTTTGAATATGGACCAGACTAAAATTTTACTGTCTGGTACACATAATGGGTTAAACACTTCTTTGGAAAACTTCTGAAAATGTTGTTGGACTAGAGTAATGTGAAGGTAATCAGTATTTTATACTTTCCAACATACATACTCTAACCTTCCTGAATAATTTTTTATAATGAACCTTTTTTTGGATGCAACAATTTTAGATTTGGGCAAGTCTAATCTTTCATCATGTGTAAATGATTTTAATTGCTTTTCTGTTGTATATTTTCAGGCATTCCTTGCAGAGTCTATGTTGATCATGGCCACAGTTATACATCTGGGCAAATCTGGCATTCCCACAAAGGTATGTACTACATAGATGAATCAACAAAATGCTTTTGAGAACTATGTTCCCATTCACTTGGACATTGATTGATTATTTTATTGAACTAGAAACATATTTATCTTTTAAAATCAATTAATGTATTGCCACATAAAAGAAAAAAAAATAATATTCAGGACACCTGAAATTTTGGAATCTGAATAGGTCCATTCTTTGACGAAAATGGACCTGATGCAACCCTTTCTCTCCAAAGATGCCTAATCAAAGTTGATACATGCAGTCTAGTACTAGAATTTTCGCCTGTTTGGGCAGTCTGATGCCATTTTTGTGGTCCCAGATTTTAATGCCTGCCCATGACCTTAAGTGAAACGGACACATTTGGTCTAAAGATCCTTAACCCCAGGAGATGGTATATTGTCCAAATAATGATATGTTGACCCTTTCTAGAAACTAAATTCATTCTATGTGAGAGTCATATTATCACTTAACTCTCACAAGACATGGTTTTGATGACCTTACTGAATGTTAGTTAGGACACCTTGATGGTAAAGGAGACATTGGTCATAATTAGGATTTCTATAGTGTGAATTGTAGACTTGCTGTTTCTGCAACAGCTTTCAGTATGCACGACTCTAAGCCTTTCCCACACATTGATGCTTTTGGACGCCCCACAAAATAAAGGCTTTGGTAAACATTGTGGAAAATGAAGAAATTGCTTGTGACAAGCAATTTCTTCATTTCCCACAATGTATTCTACCAAGAAAGACCCAAAAATGTTAAATTTTGTTCAACTGAAATTGTCGTCTGCAACACCTATGACTTTGGACTAGGCTAAAATTTTGCTGTTTGGTAATGGGTTAATGTTTTGTCATTTGACAAACTGTAAAGATAATTATTGATGATAATATTCCTCCATTTCAGCCGATCACGGATGATGATGTTGACAGAATTGCGACATGTTTGAGAGTTTTGTCGGAACAAACTCCGCTGATGTCGGAGGTGTTTAACGATGACTGTAGAAACTCTCTCTCACTCATGCTGGCTGCCAAACAACTGGAGGAAAAGGAAGCTGAACGGGTATGTTGTGTTGCCCTTGTCCTGCTGAGATTAAGGTTTACAGACCCTGAAAAAAATCTACATTTTCTAGCCATACGAAATTCATCAAATTTTACACACTTGTAAATACACTTCACATAAGTTAATTCACCGTGCCGGATTTCAAGATTATGCTTCAAGAAGAAAATAATTTACAAATATTATTTTACTCTATATTCATATGCAAGGGAGGTAATTTAGCTTAAGTTTTTGCCACAATAATGGAAAAGGAATCAGGCAGTATAGACTAAGGTCAGAATGCAAGTCTGTGCAGGCTGTTCTTAGTCTATACTGCCTGCCAAGTTTGTTCATAACATGAATATGAACAGGTATATTGTTATCCCTTGTCCGTTAAAATTTTGTTTCAAACAAATTGCTAATAAAACCCTTTCGCAAATAGCAGAAATTTAGGCAGTTCTTATGTGAGATCTGCAGGAGTTGACAAAAATGCATTTTGAGTGAGATAAAGAAGAAAATGTTGACAACATAATGCCCTTTCATCCCAGTATTTTCAAGGCCATAATTATAAGATTTTTGTTTGCCTTGGCATTTCTTCATTCATTTTCAACCCCCTACAAGTTGGACTAGTCTATAAAACTTTAAGTCTTGAAAACATATTTGTGAACTGTAATGGTATTATTGGGTATGATTTCAGGCATCAGAGAGGAAGGTGGTCAAAGTACAAGCAGATGATCCTATACCATTTGCTCAGCTCATCAACAAGAGTGAACTAGGAGCTACAGAGGTAAGATAGATCTACTAAACACTAGGGCTGAAACGGGTACAAAATTTCTACCCAGTTACAATTACCCACAGGTACCCGGGTACCCGCCCACATTGATAATTTATGACTTTAAATAGATGGCTTTCTAATTACAGTATAGGAGGAATCCACAAATGTTAAAATGCGGGCGAGTTGACTCTGTTGAGTCAACTCGCCTGCATCTTTCCATTTGTGGATTTCCAAATGAATCCCCCTATCTATTGTGACCCTTGACAATGTGCTGCACACTAGCTTCGTCTTTACTTAAGTTAAGTTTTGACCATCTAGATATATGTTAAATTATCAATACAAGTTAAAAGCTGTATGTAATCATCAGGTAGCCTATGGGTAATAAATTTGTATTAGTTCTGGCAATTTTGTATCCTACCTGCGGGTACCCGTTTCAGACCTACTCTGTTCACTAAAATGGTTGTTGCTAAAGGAATTTTAACCAAATTAATGTAGTTATGCCCCCTTTCGAAGAAAATGGGGGTATATTGTTTTGCAAGTGTCGGTCGGTCGGTCGGTCGGTCGGTCGGTCGGTCGGAAGGTCGGTCGGTCGGTCGGTCGGTCGGTCGGTCGGTCGGTCTGTCCGTAGACCAAACCTTGTCCGGAGCATAACTCAAAAAGTATTCAAGGTAGAGTCATGAAACTTCATAGGTGGATAGATCTCATTATGGAGAGGTGCAGTGCACAAGAACCGTAACTCTGCCGATCATTTTTTTTGAGTTATTGCCCTTTGTTGATTTTATAACTTGATTCTTGTCCGGAGCATAACTCAAAAAGTATGTAAGGTACAATCATGAAACTTTACAGGTGGATAGATCTCATTATGGAGAGGTGCAGTGCACAAGAACCGTAACTCTGCTGATCAAATTTTTTGAGTTATTGCCCTTTGTTGATTTTATAACTTGATTCTTGTCCGGAGCATAACTCAAAAACTATGTTAGGTAGAATAATGAAACTTTACAGGTGGATAGATCTCATTATGGAGAGGTGCAGTGCACAAGAACCGTAACTCTGCTGATCATATCTTTTGGGTTATTGCCCTTTTTTGATTTTCAAACTTGATTATTGTCCGGTGCATAACTCAAAAAGTATGTAAGGTAGAATTATGAAACTTTACAGGTGGATAGATCTCATTATGGAGAGGTGCAGTGCACAAGAACCGTAACTCTGCTGATCAACTTTTGTGAGTTATTGCCCTTTGTTGATTTTATAACTTGATTCTTGTCCGGAGCACAACTCAAAAAATATGTAAGGTAGAATCATGAAACTTTACAGGTGAATAGATTTCATTATGGAGAGGTGCAGTGCACAAGAACCGTAACTCTGCCAATCAAATTCTTGGAGTTATTGCCCTTTGTTGATTTTTACACTTAATTCTTAACCTTGCCTATATCTCGTGTCCTTTTACACATACAGCCTTGATATCTCACACATAGATACCTCCTATCAACATCGTTCACATTTAACCATGACCTTGGACCTTGTGACCTTGACCTTGGAGTTTGACCTACTTTAAAAAAAATTAAACCCGGCATATATCTCATGACCTTTTACAAATACAGCCTTGATATTTCACACATGGACACATCTTACCAAGACCTTTCACAATTGACCATGACCTTGGACTTTGTGACCTTGACCTTGGAGTTTGACCTACTTTTAAAAAAAACTTTAACCTGGCCGATATATCATGTCCATTTACACATACAGCCTTGATATTTGACAAATGGAAACCTCCGACTTAGACCTATCACATACGACTATGACCTTGGACCATGTGGCCTTGACCTTGGAGTTTGACCTACTTTTAAAAAAAATAAACTGGGCCTATATCTTATGTGCTATTACACATACAGCCTTGGTATTTCACACATGGACACATCTTACCAAGACGTTTCACATTTGACCATGACCTTGGACCTTGTGACCTTGACCTTGGACTTTGACCTACTTTAAAAAGAACTTTAACCTACCTGATATATCATGTCCTTTTACACATACAGCCTTGATATTTGACACATGGACACCTACGACCAAGACCTTTCACATTTGACCATGACCTTGGACCTTGTGACCTTGACCTTGGTGTTTGACCTACTTTTATAATACATTAACCTGGCCTATATTTCATGTCATTTTACATATACAGCCTTGATATTTCACACATGGTCACTTCCAACCAAGATATTTCACTTTGACCATGACCTTGGACCTTGACCTTGGAGTTTGACCTACTTTTAGAAATATCTAACCTAGCCTTTATCTTATGTCCTATTACACATACAGCCTTGATATTTCACACATAGACACCTCCTACCAAGACCTTTCACATTTGACCATGACCTTGAATATTGCAACCTTTACCTTGGAGTTTGACCTACTTTTAAAAAGACTGAAACCAAGCATATATATCATGTCCTTTTACACCTACAGCCTTGATATTTCACACATGGACACCTCCAACCAAGACCTTTCACATTTGACCATGACCTTGACCTTGGCATTTGGCCTACTTTTAAAAACTTTAACTGGCCTATGTTTCATTTTACTTTTACATATACAGCTTTAATATTTCACACATAGACACCTCCTACCAAGACCTTTCATATTTGACCATGACCTTGGACCTTGTTAACTTGACCTTGGACTTTGACCTACATCAAATGTAGGCCCTTGAGGGGGCATATATGTTTTACAAACATCTCTTGTTATAAATAAAGTTAATACCCTCATGAAAATACTGCTTGCAAATTTAGTTAGAAAATAATAATCTCCTATGTCTTTACAGAACATGTTTGAGCTGACCCTATCCCAGGCTCTAGGAATGACTAACAAGAAAGAGAAGGATGTGATTGGGTCTACAAAACTAAACAAGGTATCTACTCCACTTTATAACTCATATATCATACATTGTAAATATATTCTCTTTGTCTCTACTAGGATTAGGGGGCTGATTTGGGGCATTGGTAATGTGCTGGACTTCTGACACAGGGTTCACAGATTCAATACCCACAACTCCAGTCAATCGGATGAGACTTTTAAACCGAGGTCCCGTCTCCATATCACCTTCGCTTTTGAGTGGGACATAAAACTCCATTCAACCGATCAATCTACATGTACTTGGATTTACCTTTTACTCAATTGCAATCAAATAGGGTATCGAAAATGATTTAATGTTAAAAATGAAAGTTTAGAGAGATCATTGAAAAAAGCTGGATAGTATCCTGATTAAGTAAAGTGATATTTAATTATGATTTAACTGTTTCTGAAGATGTTAATCAATCTTTACCAAACATTATTAAAGACAAGTGTGTTATTTACCTGTATTTAGGTGACCCAGTTGACAGGATTTTCTGATCCGGTATATGCTGAAGCCTATGTGAATGTGAATCAGTTTGATATTGTTCTGGATGTGCTTGTTGTCAACCAAACAGCAGATACTCTACAGAACCTGACACTGGAGCTTGCTACACTGGGTTAGTAGATAGTAAACTCTTCTTAATAATTATTAGTAGATAGTTAACTCTTCAGTTAACTCTTCTTGATAATTCTTAGTAGATAGTTAAATCTTCTTGATAATTATACCCCCCACCTACGAAGTAGAGGGGGGTATATTGGTTTCACCATGTCTGTCTGTCTGTCAGTCCGTCCGTCCGTCCATCCCTCCGTCCATCCCTCCGTCCGTCCATCCATCCGTCCAGTCGTCCGTCCGTAGACTTTTTTGTTTCCGTGCTCTAAGTCGAGAACGGTTTGACCTAGGATCATGAAACTTTACACAGTTGTTGCCCTTGACCCAAGGAGGTGCCCTATTGTTTTTGGGTCACGAAGGTCAAAGGTCAAGGTCACAATCTGACTTTGTTTAAAATCCGTTTCCGTGCTCTAAGTCAAGAACCAGTTGACCTAGGATCATGAAACTTTACACAGTTGTTGTCCATGACCCAAGGAGGTGCCCTATTTTTTTGGGTCACCAAGGTCAAAGGTCAAGGTCACAATCGGACTTTGTTTAAAATCCGTTTCCATGCTCTAAGTCAAGAACCTGTTGACCTAGGATCATGAAACTTTACACAGTTGTTGCCCATGACCCAAGGAGGTGCCCTATTGTTTTGGGGTCACTAAGGTCAAAGGTCAAGGTCACAATCGGACTTTGTTTAAAATCCGTTTCCGTGCTCTAAGTCAAGAACTGGTTGACCTAGGATCATGAAACTTTACACAGCTGTTGCCCATGACCCAAGGAGGTGCCCTATTGTTATTGGGTCACCAAGGTCAAAGGTCAAGGTCACAATCGGACTTTGTTCAAAATCCGTTTCTGTGCTCTAAGTCAAGAACCGGTTGACCTAGGATCATGAAACTTTACACAGCTGTTGCCCATGACCCAAGGAGGTGCCCTATTGTTATTGGGTCACCAAGGTCAAAGGTCAAGGTCACAATCGGACTTTGTTCAAAATCCGTTTCCGTGCTCTAAGTCAAGAACCGGTTGACCTAGGATCATGAAACTTTATTAATAAAACACATTGACATGATTTGACCTTTATGCAATGAATAAATTTTCATTTGAATACATTTTTTCTCGAGAATATCCGTTTGTCTCGGAAAATCATCGTTAAAGATCGTCAAGTTTTGGTCGGAAAGTAACTTTTTTATAACCTAATAATCCATATTGTAATTGTTTGGCTGAGTGGTCGAGAGGATAAGTGCGCTGCCTTCAGCCTTTTGGGATCGAGGTTCAAATCCCTGAAATCGTTTATATTTTTTTCTTTTTGTGAACCAAATTCAACTGTTTGAGGTGATTGTTTCAATGCGTCGAAATACGCAATCGGGAACGATTTCATTCATTTAACCATAACATTGTTTCTGACAAACAAATAGTAAATTTCGTTGGTGTTGTTATAAACTCTCGTAACTACGGATCGATGCCAGTCGTTGTTACGAGATTTTATAACAGCACTGAGGGTTTATTATAACACCACGGTAGAACCAGTCTATTTCAGGCCTAGAACAAAATTCATTGCTATTCTCGTGCTTAAGCCTCTCTTACAACCGGTCGTGCTTGCTCCTTCGTGCGGTCTGCGTCTAAAACGTACGTTTAGTCGTGCGATGCACGCACGTGCAACGTACGATTTTGGTGGACGCAACCACGACGCAGACTGCACGCAGCAAAGAATTGACCGGACAATATTTTGAGGCGCTCTTACAAACCCGTCGTGCGTCTTTATAAATCGTCCGATTTTGCAGAGTTTTAAAACGTACGATTTAAAAAGACGCACGACGGGTTGTAAGAGAGGCTTTACATAAAAACACTTAAAAACACACTCGGGTTTCTCTCGTTCGCATAATATCAATTGGGATTAGATATTGAAGAATAACTTTACAGATTAGATAAATTAGAGTAGATATACACATAAAAGGGTAAAAAAGATCATATCACAATATGTAATAACCGCTCAATCCAAGAAATATTCAATGAAAAAAATGAAGTCGAAAAAAAAAGAAAAAGAAAAAAAGAAGTCGTTGGTGATTCGAACGTCGAACCTCCGGGTCCAAGGAACTCGCACCTTTATATTTCAACGACAAGTAGCTAGTTATGTAAGAGGTCATTTAAAAGGTATATAAACTTTTAAACTTGGTTCACGGACTTGAACGAGAAGTAACGGAGATACACTAGGACAACCAGCCAAGCGTGTAATTATGATAATAGAGGTTATGCTCAATCAGGTCATTCTGTAGCGGTAATACACAGTTGTTGTCCATGACCCAAGGAGGTGCCCTATTTTTTGGGTCACCAAGGTCAAAGGTCAAGGTCACAATCGGACTTTGTTTAAAATCCGTTTCCATGCTCTAAGTCAAGAACCTGTTGACCTAGGATCATGAAACTTTACACAGTTGTTGCCCATGACCCAAGGAGGTGCCCTATTGTTTTGGGGTCACTAAGGTCAAAGGTCAAGGTCACAATCGGACTTTGTTTAAAATCCGTTTCCGTGCTCTAAGTCAAGAACTGGTTGACCTAGGATCATGAAACTTTACACAGCTGTTGCCCATGACCCAAGGAGGTGCCCTATTGTTATTGGGTCACCAAGGTCAAAGGTCAAGGTCACAATCGGACTTTGTTCAAAATCCTTTTCTGTGCTCTAAGTCAAGAACCGGTTGACCTAGGATCATGAAACTTTACACAGCTGTTGCCCATGACCCAAGGAGGTGCCCTATTGTTATTGGGTCACCAAGGTCAAAGGTCAAGGTCACAATCGGACTTTGTTCAAAATCCGTTTCCGTGCTCTAAGTCAAGAACCGGTTGACCTAGGATCATGAAACTTTACACAGCTGTTGCCCATGACCCAAGGAGATGCCCTATTGTTTTTGGGTCACCAAGGTCAAAGGTCAAGGTCACAATCTGACTTTGTTCAAAATCCGTTTCTGTGCGCTAAGTCAAGAACCGGTTGACCTAGGATCATGAAACTGTACACAGTTGTTGCCCATGACCCAAGGAGGTGCCCTATTGTTTTTGGGTCACCAAGGTCAAAGGTCAAGGTCACAATCGGACTTTGTTTAAAATCTGTTTCCGTGCTCTAAGTCAAGAACTGGTTGACCTAGGATCATGAAACTTTACACAGCTGTTGCCCATGACCCAAGGAGGTGCCCTATTGTTATTGGGTCACCAAGGTCAAAGGTCAAGGTCACAATCGGACTTTGTTCAAAATCCGTTTCTGTGCTCTAAGTCAAGAACCGGTTGACCTAGGATCATGAAACTTTACACAGCTGTTGCCCATGACCCAAGGAGGTGCCCTATTGTTATTGGGTCACCAAGGTCAAAGGTCAAGGTCACAATCGGACTTTGTTCAAAATCCGTTTCCGTGCTCTAAGTCAAGAACCGGTTGACCTAGGATCATGAAACTTTATTAATAAAACACATTGACATGATTTGACCTTTATGCAATGAATAAATTTTCATTTGAATACATTTATTCTCGAGAAAATCTGTTTGTCTCCGAAAATCATCGTTAAAGATCGTCAAGTTTTGGTCGGAAAGTAACTTTTTTATAACCTAATAATCCATATTGTAATTGTTTGGCTGAGTGGTCGAGAGGATAAGTGCGCTGCCTTCAGCCTTTTGGGATCGAGGTTCAAATCCCCGAAATCGTTTATATTTTTTTCTTTTTGTGAACCAAATTCAACTGTTTGAGGTGATTGTTTCAATGCGTCGAAATACGCAATCGGGAACGATTTCATTCATTTAACCATAACATTGTTTCTGACAAACAAATAGTAAATTTCGTTGGTGTTGTTATAAACTCTCGTAACTACGGATCGATGCCAGTCGTTGTTACGAGATTTTATAACAGCACTGAGGGTTTATTATAACACCACGGTAGAACCAGTCTATTTCAGGCCTAGAACAAAATTCATTGCTATTCTCGTGCTTAAGCCTCTCTTACAACCGGTCGTGCTTGCTCCTTCGTGCGGTCTGCGTCTAAAACGTACGTTTAGTCGTGCGATGCACGCACGTGCAACGTACGATTTTGGTGGACGCAACCACGACGCAGACTGCACGCAGCAAAGAATTGACCGGACAATATTTTGAGGCGCTCTTACAAACCCGTCGTGCGTCTTTATAAATCGTCCGATTTTGCAGAGTTTTAAAATGTACGATTTAAAAAGACGCACGACGGGTTGTAAGAGAGGCTTTACATAAAAACACTTAAAAACACACTCGGGTTTCTCTCGTTCGCATAATATCAATTGGGATTAGATATTGAAGAATAACTTTACAGATTAGATAAATTAGAGTAGATATACACATAAAAGGGTAAAAAAGATCATATCACAATATGTAATAACCGCTCAATCCAAGAAATATTCAATGAAAAAAATGAAGTCGAAAAAAAAAGAAAAAGAAAAAAAGAAGTCGTTGGTGATTCGAACGTCGAACCTCCGGGTCCAAGGAACTCGCACCTTTATATTTCAACGACAAGTAGCTAGTTATGTAAGAGGTCATTTAAAAGGTATATAAACTTTTAAACTTGGTTCACGGACTTGAACGAGAAGTAACGGAGATACACTAGGACAACCAGCCAAGCGTGTAATTATGATAATAGAGGTTATGCTCAATCAGGTCATTCTGTAGCGGTAATACACAGTTGTTGTCCATGACCCAAGGAGGTGCCCTATTTTTTGGGTCACCAAGGTCAAAGGTCAAGGTCACAATCGGACTTTGTTTAAAATCCGTTTCCATGCTCTAAGTCAAGAACCTGTTGACCTAGGATCATGAAACTTTACACAGTTGTTGCCCATGACCCAAGGAGGTGCCCTATTGTTTTGGGGTCACTAAGGTCAAAGGTCAAGGTCACAATCGGACTTTGTTTAAAATCCGTTTCCGTGCTCTAAGTCAAGAACTGGTTGACCTAGGATCATGAAACTTTACACAGCTGTTGCCCATGACCCAAGGAGGTGCCCTATTGTTATTGGGTCACCAAGGTCAAAGGTCAAGGTCACAATCGGACTTTGTTCAAAATCCGTTTCTGTGCTCTAAGTCAAGAACCGGTTGACCTAGGATCATGAAACTTTACACAGCTGTTGCCCATGACCCAAGGAGGTGCCCTATTGTTATTGGGTCACCAAGGTCAAAGGTCAAGGTCACAATCGGACTTTGTTCAAAATCCGTTTCCGTGCTCTAAGTCAAGAACCGGTTGACCTAGGATCATGAAACTTTACACAGCTGTTGCCCATGACCCAAGGAGATGCCCTATTGTTTTTGGGTCACCAAGGTCAAAGGTCAAGGTCACAATCTGACTTTGTTCAAAATCCGTTTCTGTGCGCTAAGTCAAGAACCGGTTGACCTAGGATCATGAAACTGTACACAGTTGTTGCCCATGACCCAAGGAGGTGCCCTATTGTTTTTGGGTCACCAAGGTCAAAGGTCAAGGTCACAATCGGACTTTGTTTAAAATCTGTTTCCGTGCTCTAAGTCAAGAACTGGTTGACCTAGGATCATGAAACTTTACACAGCTGTTGCCCATGACCCAAGGAGGTGCCCTATTGTTTTGGAGTCACCAAGGTCAAAGGTCAAGGTCACAATTTGACTTTGTTCAAAATCTGTTTCCGTGCTCTAAGTCAAGAATCGGTTGACCTAGGATCATGAAACTTTACACAGTTGTTGCCCATGACCCAAGGAGGTGCCCTATTGTTTTGGGGTCACCAAGGTCAAAGGTCAAGGTCACAATCGGACTTTGTTTAAAATCCGTTTCCGTGCTCTAAGTCAAGAACCGGTTGTCCTACAGCACTTTTTCAGTGACAAGGCGCTAGTGGGGGGTATTTGTCCGCTTTGCGACAGTTCTAGTTCTTAATGACTGTTTCTGAACTTACAATGACATTTTATAGTAGCTTTGACCCTTATTGTATGTATGAAGATAGTTTTTAAAGCTTTTGCATTATCCAGTATAAACTTTAACAGTACATGTTGCATGTTTTTTGCCTAAAACTCTCGTCCACAGTGGTAAAAATAAATTTCGAGTGGAAAATTGCAGAGATTGTCCTTGCGATATTCCACGTAAAACACCATTATTTGCAGTGATCACCGTGAATCACGGTGGTACAGGAAGTGTAATGAAGACTAGTAATAAATCCCTGCGATTCCACTGGTTTGCGAGGAAAAATGCATTACTGCAGCCATTGTGTTTTTTTACCAGAACTCAAATTGAGTGGAAATAGGCATAAGAACGCAAGAGCTATACTGTATTGGACCTTCTTGTGATTAAACATACAAGTAATGCTGTAGCTCTTCAGAATGATTGATGAAACTTGACATGCATTTTGAATGTTAAGATTTCTGTTTATTTCAGGTGACCTGAAGCTTGTAGAGAAACCTCAGCCCTTAACAATGGCTCCTCATGATTTCTGCAATATCAAGGCCAACGTAAAGGTGGCTTCAACAGAAAACGGAATCATCTTTGGAAATATTGGTATGTATACAAAATTTATACCCCATTGCTGAAAGATTGTGGGCATACGGTTAGTCATTGAGACAGTTAACTATGCTCTTAAAAGGCCCATGCCTGGGGGAGTATAGTACTTCATAAAGGTCATGTATGTAATAGAAGTGAATGAAATTCAGACTTAAGCTTAGTCAAATGATTATGACATGTAATACAATATCTTGAAGAGGCTGCTCTAAATACCTTAAATAAAATGCTGAAAACTTTTAATTATGAGTTATGTCTTGGCTTCCAGTTTATGATGTGAGTGGAGCAGTGAGTGACAGAAACTGTGTGGTTTTGAATGACATCCACATTGACATCATGGATTACATCGTACCTGCGTCGTGCAATGACACAGAATTCCGGCAGATGTGGGCGGAGTTTGAATGGGAGAACAAGGTGGCGGTCAACACCAACATTTCCGGACTAAAGGAGTTCCTAGAACATGTTATACAGTGTACAAACATGAAGTGTCTGACTCCGGAAAAGGTATTTAACCCTTTCCCAAATGACAAAATATATGGGCAGTCCAATTTGAAAGCTGCTCCAGATAGGATAAGATTTATGTAAGAAATAGCACAGAATATATCGAGGCAAATGGAGAAAATGCTGATCATCATAAATTTTGAATGATCATTCACATTTGAATGTTGTAAAACGGCACAGTTTTCTTTCAACAAGCTTAGCTTAATAGATCTACTACCTATTTCCTTTGGTTTCATTTTAGATTATTGCAACTTTTTCTGTGCTTATATTTACAACACGAAATCTTTTTATGAGAGATATTTAACCCTTTCCCAAACAAGACCTGGTTTTGACGTCCATAAAAGAAATCGTCCATAAAAGAAATCGCTTTGGAAAACATTGAGACAAGAAGAAACTGCTGGTAACCAGCAGTTTCTCCTTTTTTGTCTCAATATTTTCTGTGCTGAATTATACTCTATTCATATCTTTAAGAACAACAGTTTTGTTGTCTCCAGCAGCTTTAAAATTGGAACAGTCAAACATTTTGCCGTTTTGTAATGGATTAAATTAACATAAGTTGCTCCTTTTCCAGGCACTACAAGGTGACTGTGGGTTTATGGCCGCCAACCTGTACGCCAAGTCAATCTTCGGTGAAGATGTTCTCGCCAATCTGAGTATAGAGAAACCAGCACATCTGTCAAATGATGCTCCAGTACAGGGGCATATTAGGATCAGAGCTAAAAGTCAGGTGAGTTTACTTAGTCAGTGATAAGCCCCAGGATATTGTTTTGGTATAATTTCTGGCTTTGCCAATATCTTTTCTGACAATAAGCACAAATCAGAACATATCAAATGATGCTCCAGTACAAGGGCATATTAGGATCAGAGCTAAGAGTCAGGTGAGTTAACTTAGTCAGATTGAAATTGATTAGTCCAGGGATCTTGTTTGGATATGGGTTGAATTCCTTGCTTTGCCAACTTGACATTTGACAAAGGTCATTTATTTATCAGTAATGGACACCTGCTGCAGATGATAAAAGGCTGGAGCCATTGACCATAGTTACACATTGGTTAGATAAATGCACTGGAAAATGTAGTTCCACAATGTTTTCTTCTCAGAAAGACTTAAAAATAGAAATCCATTCACAAGAAAATTCCGTCTGCAATATATTTGAATTAGGACCGGACAAAAACGTTGCTGTCTGGTAATAGGTTGAGGATAACAACCCATCCTTAATTAACGGGACCTTATGAACGACAAACCACATCATGCAACTTCAGGGGTCTTCTGTAGAAACAGAAATTGACAAGGGTATCGGTAGTCAATTTCTGTTTCCACCGATGACATCTGGAACTTGACAAGGGGTATCTCCCATTTATTTCTGTTGTCACAAATGATTACCTAAGATGCACAAAATGTTTGGTATCTAATGATGGCTTGTATTCTTCTGAAACCATTTCCCAAACGGTGATGCCTTTTGACATCACCTTTTATTGGTCCTTTAACAAAATGGCTTGAGAAAAACATGAGACTAAAGGAGAAAATGCTCATTAGATTCTATCAGCATTTTCTTCTTTTGTCTCAATATCTTCTGTGCTATGATTTATACAAATTCCACATCAATTCCATCATTTTTGCTGTCTACAGAAGCTTTCAAACTGGAACAGTTTGGTAATTGATTAATTCAATATTTCCTATCATTTCAGGGTATGGCATTGAGTATGGGAGACAAAATTAACCTGTCACAGAAGGCAAATAAAGCTGCCATGCCAGAGGCTTAAATATAGATAACACTTATGGATATATATGTATATTGTTCAAATTTAATTGATAACAGGCCAAGCAAAGTTTGAAGGAAAAAAATACCATAGATTACAGACTAAAAAATAATGTCTACATAGATATATACAAATTTTCACTTATTTATTGTCATTCAGGATATTATGACACATGTTTACAAGATTTACCAACACAATTTTGAATTCCAATCTACTTGGTTGTATACACTTCATAGGTTAACCCTTTCTCAAACGACAAAAATTTAGGGTGATCCATTTCAAAAACTGCCAAAAATGACAAAATGGAAGATATTTATTGATAGGAATTTTGTAAAATATGGCATAGAAAATATTGAGACAAAAGGAGAAACTGCTGGTTATCAGCAGTTTCTTCTTTTGTCTCAATGTTTTCTCAAGCTTTTCCTATTTGGGACGTCAAAACCAGGTCTTGTTTGGGAAAGGGTTAAATTTTTAAACATGTGTCATAATATTGTGATCGGACAATAGCAGGTTAATTGTTGGATAATTGTATTATATTTACATGTATACAAATAATAGTTGCTTAGCTAATTTTAAGAAGGAAGGTTTATATTATCTGAAGACCCCAGTCGTCCATCTGTCTGTCCTGTAGCAATTTCTTGTGTCTTTGCAAGTTTTCCGACAGTTTCATTTGGATTTGATCATACTTGCCAAAATGAATCTCTATGGTTTCTTGTTGTGCATGCCACTTTTGAAATTCAAATAACTGCCATTCTTGAATTATCTGCCTTTGTATTTAAAAACATAATGCCCAATTTCTCTGTCAAGGTCCTCTTGGACGTACATTCGCCAGAGAAAGCTCATGTTCATAAATGTATTGAAGAAATATTGCCAGTTTCTTCATAAAGCAAACATTCAGGGGTTTAAGAAGCAAAAATCTCACATCAGCAATAGAAAATAATGGAGAAAAAATGAAGATAGAATGATAAGATGGGTAGTTCTCGTTACAATTGAATCATGGTTTGAGTATTTGTCAGTCGGCTCCAACATTAGGAAAAGTATCTATAGAAAGGATTAACCTTTGTCCAAACAAGACATGGTTTTCATGTCCATATTGAAACTTTGGAAAAATATAGAGAGAAAGGAAGATTGCTGATTAATTGTCAGCAATTTCTCCTTTCCCTCCAGTAATGTAATGCTATGACATACATTGTATCTACTTTAGGTACGAAATGTTTTGTTGTTGTTAACTTCTGTAAATTTGGACTACTATTAAAGTTTCCTGCATGGAAAAGGGTTAAACATTTAAACATTGAGGAAAAAGAAATTTATTTCATGTCATAATTTAATTTATAAAGCTTGTGGTAAAATATAATAAATACATACATGGTTATCTAAATTCTTATCCTTTTGTTTTGACCCTTTTCAAACTGACAAATTTTAGGCTGATCCAAATTCAAAGCAATTACAATTTACCAAATGAATGTTAACTTAGGGAATCTTGATGTTTTCATTGAAAAACATTCAGAGAAAAGATGCTGATGATCAACATTATTATGTTTTGCTTCTGTTTTTTCCCATTTTCCCCCCATTAAAAGGTACCAAAACCTTTTGCAAACAATGTTGCTTTTTGATGCACATAAGAATTCAAAGCTCTGGGAAAATATTGATGAAAAGGAAGAAAATGCTGATTACCTACATTTTCTCCTTATTGCTCAATATTTTCAATGAGAATAATGTATTTTTGCAGATTAATTTTGCCTTCAGCAATACATATGCATTTAGACAGGTCCATATTTTGTAGTTTGGGAAAGGGTTAATAACCCCTTGATCAGAGAGCAGACACTATAACTCCTCACCACAAATACTGAATATCTGTCATCCCGAGCAGCAGATGAGAGGGGGGGTGAAGACTTTTGTAATTTATATTTCTGATCTAAACCCTATGTTGTAAGTACTCATTGGAATCGTCTCTACATGACGATTCCAATGAGTAACCACAACATAGGGTTTACATTTGAAATACCAAATTCAGAATGTTTTCACCCCCTCTCAATTGTAGAGATTTGTGTTCATCTGAGCAGGAGTAAAAGTTGAAGAAAGTTCTGGTTATTTCCTGAACTGTGCTTTAGCGAGTATTGTACTGATAGAACAAGACATGGCCAGTAGAGTCAGGAGATGCTGCTTCTTCAATGCTTCTCTGTCTTCTGAAATACTAATATTTGACATCAGATGAGAAATAGGTCAATATGAAAACTTTAATTTTTCCGTATATTGACACCCCACGAGAAATAAGGCTATGGAAAGCATTGTGGAAAATGCAGAAATCTCTTAACAACCTTTTTCTTCACAATGTTTCTAACCCAAAATGGAGAGAATTTGAAATTTTATCATCTTGAAATTGTTGTTAATAACTCTTTTCAAATCAGATCAGTCCGAAATTTTGTTGTTTGGGAATGAGTTGAAAAGTTTCACAAATAATGAGACTGTTTGATACCCTTAAAGATATTGGCCTGAAACAAGCAATTTCTTTAATTCCCATGAAATGTTATCTACCTAGAGAGACCAAAAAATTGTAAGAGTGAATTCTCTTGAAATTGTCCTCTCAAAACAACTTTGAATTTTGACCGGCCTGAAATATTGCAGCCAGGTAATAGGATGAAAAAGCTTTACATTACAAAAAAGACCATATACATTATATACTGAGAGGCAAAAGAAAGTATACACTTTTTGATTTTCGATATCTCTCTTCATTTCCATCATATCGACTAAAAAATTTGCACTATTTATTCCTACTCATAGACCAATAATGCCGTTTTGTTTAATTTTACATGAATTTGCTTGACTAACTGTACTCTTGCTACATGCCGATCTTGCAAATTTTGCGCGTGCGACTTAGTGGACCATCAAATATTACTCTAAATCCTTATTGGAATTCATTATCATAACAAATCACAACGTTAAATGTTCTATAACATCATAACACAATTCTCGGTGGCTGGTAGAAAACGATCAACATGCCCATTTTTGCCACTAAGACCCATTTTTCTATGACGCAGCGTAATACGAAAGAAACGTGACACAACATACACTTATTCAGGTAGCATAGGAACATCCTGTGCAAATTTTATCAAAATCCGTCTATAAATTTTGAAGGAGTTATGTCAGATAGATTGTTTGCATCAAGTCCCCTTTTACCATGACACATCATAATATGGAAAGCACTAACAATATAAGCATAGTTCTAGGTAACTAGGCTCTTTCTGCGAACATTTTATCCAAATCCGTTCATAAATGTAGGGTTTGTGTCAACGTGAATTATTGTGTTAATTTCTTTCTTAAATCCCCTTTTTCGATGCCGCTGTATGATAGGAAAAAGCCTTCGCAACGGAAGGAAGGACATATAGACGGGTAGTCGAAGAAGTGTACATATAATAAACGACCTTCATCAGTGGCGTTCAGAAATCGTAATAATCTATACATCGTTTTCTTAGAATACGTGGAAGAACTAGGGTGTATACTTATTTTTGCCTCTCAGTATATATGCAGGATACTGTGAGTTATCTAATGTGAATTTACATACAGAAAATATTGACCTACAAAACATCTTTTCCGACATCTTTCTGCCACGGATGGTTGGGCAATTATGAACCTATGTGGGCGAGCAGCTGGAGGCTCAGTAAGGATGTTATGGTAGTGGTTGTTGAGACAAACAACAGGAATCCATGATAAGGTTCTCCAGTGGCCTTGACATGACCATAGCAATTGAAAAAGGTGTTGAACCCATTACCAAACGACATGCCTGACCGACATGTGCGCTTTCTGGGCACCCAACAGCCTGAATCTCAAATATAAAAATCCTTTGACATCTAGTAACATAGGACGCCCGAGGATGAATCAAACTGTGCAACCATACAGTCTGACCCATGCTTGTGCACTCTCTGAAATCAAAGTATATGACCAAAAATTGTGGCAAATGTATTTTCCCAAAATATAGCCACGCAACTATTAAGCCAATATAATAATGAATTAACTTACAAAGGCTGTAGGACAAATCACGTGGTGCCACCCTAATTGGATTATGTTAATTATGATAATCTTATTCAAGTTCCCATCTTAATTAATTGGATTATGTTAATTATGATAATCTTATACATGTCTCATGTTGTACAACAATGTACCTAGAGTCAATAAAGACTTTTGTACTTGTACTTGACAAGTTGCGGGTTGGTCCAAATTCAAAGATGTTGCAGACGACAATTTCAAGTGAATGAAATTTAAATTATTGTGGTCTTTTAGGGTTGAAAACATTGTTGGAAATGAAGAAATTGCTTGTTACAAGCAATTTCTTCATTTTCAATAATGTTTTCCAAAGCCATTATCTTGTAGGGAGTAAAAAAAGAGTCACTGTGTGTTAATGGGTTAAACTCAAATCAACCCTGTGTAATGTAGGCAGTATAACCATTAACAGAGAGGATTGAACTTAGTACTTGATACCTCACGACACCTCACTCAGCATCAATGATTTATTGGTGTTGGGTTAGCAATTTAGGATTATACTTTCTGTGCAATAAACACAAATCCTACAATATTACAATAAATACCGTAATTATTCTAATAAATGCCCATATTCTATTAAACGCCCACCCCCCAAATCTGAGCTGAAAATCTGCTTATTTCAATCACAATTTTAGCAAAAAAGGGTGATTCTAGTAAACACCCAAGCAACTCCCCCCCCCCCCCCCCATTACAGATTGAAATAATGTAAGTCATACCTGAAGATCATTTCCAAGACCAATGAAAAAGACAATGTCTGGCCCTCGATCTGTTTGCATGGAAAGAGTTTTATCGCAAAAATTCATATTTTGCAGTCCTTATAACAAAACTTTGCCAAATTTGATTTACTGAACTTCGACTCCATGTATTAACACTTGATTCGCAAATTTTGACAAACAAAATAAGAATACCTCTAATAAACGCCCACCCCCTACTTTTCAATCGACCTTGTTTATAATGAATAATTACGGTACTTGCTGTTTTGGTAAGGGTTAAAAAGAATAGAAATCACGGTGGATAATCATGTGATACAATATTTTCAGAAAATCTTCAATAATTTTGTAATTACTGGATCGATTTGAATTTGATTTGAAGCAGAGAATGTGGACAGACGTCACAAATTAGATGGATGTCGTTGATTTTTGAAAAATCAACTGATAAAAAATTTATTGAAGATAAACTAAAATTTTGGTTTATCTTCAATAACTTTTTTATCAGTTGAATTTTCAAAAACCCAACACGTCCAGCTTATTCCTGGCATTTTTCCACCTTCTCTGCTTCAAATTGAATTCAAATTGGTCAATTATTAAAAAAGATATTGAAGATTATCGGAAATTTTGAATCACGTGATTATACACCATGGAAATAAGAGCCTACCTGTATGGGTGTTTTGCAGCTGTCTGATTGGTTATCATTGGTTCATGCTCTGGAATGTACATGTATTTTCTGCATTTAGGGACATTCATTGTCTCACACCCTTTAACCCATTTATCAGACGACAAAATTTTAGACTAGTCCAAATTCAAAAATGATGCAGTTGACAATTTCAAGTGAATGGAATTTTACATCTTTTTTTATCCCTTTGCTTAGAAAACATAGTGGAAAATGAAAAAATTGCTTGTCGTGCAAGCAATTCCTTCATTTTCCGCCATGTTTCCCAAGTCTTTATCTTAAGGGGAGTTAAAAAGAGTCTCTGTGTTGTAATGGGTTAAAGGGAATCATGCTAGGTTGTCCAACATACAAACAGGTAAAAAATTTATTCGTGAAAATATTGTATGGATTGGTTAACCTGCATGGGTAGATCATTTCTGTCCAAGGAAAATATTGAGACAAAAGGAGAAAATGCAAAACAGCTTTTTCGATTAGCAATTTCAATCTCGAAATGTGTAATTCATGCGTATGCAGCACATTTTTCTCTTACATTAACCAAAGTATTGAGAAATAAACTCATCCAATGACCTCTTGTCTTAGCCACACTAGGAAAGATGTTGAATTAGCAATTTAGGACCTGGAAAGATGAAAAGCTAGCCAGAATAAAGGGATAGTTTTGGGCTAGGCATTTGGCCCATATATTCTTGAGTGCAGAAAATTACACATTGTCTTTACCAAAATTAATATGCAATGAAACTTTGGAAATCTTTAACAATTTGAGTTCAATTTCACAAATGCAACCCAAATAATTAATTGACTAACCAAAACTTTCACTGGATGGCCTATGAGAACAAACATGGGCCATAAGCCAGGAAACATGATCCTGTTTTATGGCCCAAGTTTTTCTACCGATGGGCCATCAACTCACAAGTAAAAGTTTTTAAGGATGTGGTAGCGTTTGGGTCAAATTTTTTTTGTGCCTTCAAACTTCTCATGCAGAAAGGTAATTTTATGGCGAAAATAAAAATGATGAAAAAAAATAGGGTAACGGTGGAAGTTTTTTGATAAATGCAGTTTTTCTAATGTAACCATAACAACAATATCTCTGGATTTAGAAAATCTGCAAAATGGGCTAGGTATCATTATTTCGTATTAAAATAAGTAAACTACTATAAAAGAAATGAATGAATATTTATTTTGCAGCTTAAAACATTGTTTGTGACTAATAATACATTAAAACAAACTTTGAATGAACAACAACCGTCTATTTTGATCATTATATTCAGATTAGTATTTTTTGTTCGTGAACTTTACATTTTACTTGTTAAATACATGGGTTACATTCTTTGATTTGTGTTTTTTCGTTGTTAAAGTATTTTTTTCTACACTATCTTCTACTATGATCTTGAAAATAATAGTAACAACAAAATAAAGCGAAGAAATTGAAAGGTCACCGTGGAAAATTTTTCACAATATCGTCAGAAAGGTACGACATTTCACTCAAAACAAAGAGAAAAACCACAAATATCAAGCAAGACTATATAACCTTTGATATTTTAGTAGGTATTCTTTTTATTGTGTGTAATTTGGCAGATTTACTCCAAACTTCATAATAATGCTACCCTCTATGGGTTGGTCTCTACCAAAAGAGCAAACAAAAGTGAAATTCATTCAGAGCCCAGGTTGCTATGGCAACAAATAGTGGGGAAAAGCCAGAAATTTAAATGTGAACTCCTCCTTATCTATAACGTTGATCTTTTTCAAACTACAGCAGACTGTTGCACTGATTAATTTCTATTTAATAAACTTAGAAAGAAATGAAATTAATTGAGAATTCTGGTTGCCATGGCAACAAAAAGTGTAAACAAGCCAGAACTTTAAATGTGAACTTTTCCTAAACCATAAGGCTGATCGTTTTCAAACTTCACCAGAATGTTGCCCATATCAATTTATATTTAACTGTACCGTTTACGTTTGTAAGACAGAAAGGGAACTAAGGGGAAGAATGGTGGAACACCTCCGAGATGTACGGTTAGGGAAGGATAAGCCTATTAATGGGCACTTTGAGAAAAATCGCACACACGAAGATCTTCGGTTTGTATGCTTAGAAAGGCTATACGGTGCGGAAAAGATTGAGAGACAATTACGGGAAAGTATTTGGGTCAATAAATTTGTAAAGGGACGTCCACAGGGCTGTAACGTCAAAGATACGTATAACGCTTTGACGTAAGTATTGATTAACGCGGGAATGACGTCGTGTTGGTTTGGCGGCGACGTCATGACGTCAACGTTATACGCCGCCATTACTGTAAGCGTTAACGTAAAAAATTGTATGATATTATAATGTAGCGTTAAATCTTTTACATTTTTTCTCTACAAAAATGCGTCACGCCGAAATATTGAGATAAAGCAATCTTTTAAAATTTGTTATATTCATACCATTTAAAAAATATTTTAAAATATATAAAAAAATCAACTTTACGACATGCCGTAATTACTACCGATTTTCCAAACGCTACAACATCCTTAAGGGAGAATAGTTTGTTACCTATTCTTGGTTCAGGTCCTGGCAATACAGTGTTGGTATGGTAGGTACTATCTACACTCCTCTGTAGAAACAAAATATTTTTTGTAAATTAATCCTTTCCAGAACAGCAAAAAAGACTTTTCCAATTTAAAGCTGGAGGGTAACAGATGGTCTAATTGCAAAAAATGAAATTTTATGAAAAAGTATGCAAAACTTTTGTGTTGGCCACCTCAGAATGGTTAATAATATGCGATTCAGACAGAGATTGAGCCGAAATTATAAGAGAGATGGTCGAATTTAGGGAGAATCCAAACCCAAATTCAACTCTGTTACAGATGCGGTTGAATTTATTTTTTAACTGTCATGCATGCGCATACAGCGCGGACCAAGATTCAAACGAGATTCATACTTGAATTTCAATATGACGTCATTATGTATGTTGTGACGTCATTTAAGAAAGTCGCAAGTCCTACTGTTGTTGACCTACTTTCGACATCGCTTCATGAATTTGGTATCAAATTGCGAAAAAATGAGTCGTTGCTTCAATAGTTTGTTTAATCATTTAATCAGGTCATATAAAGCTTAAAAAGTGTACATTTCGTTTGTTTTTGACAAATTTTGGGTCCAAATCTGGGAAATAGTAGCATTTTGAGATTGTCCAATTTGAAAGAAGTTGCAGATGACAAAACAATTGAAATGAAAAGAAGAAGATGTGTACATCATAGCTTAGAAAGTGTTAAGGCAAAAAAAAGAAAATGCTGACCATCAGTATTTTCTTCTTTTTGCTGCAATGCTTTTCAATGCCTTATCTATTAGAGATGTCAATAAGCATCACTGTTTGGGAATGGGTTGCTGCATACGACAAACAAGATGTGTTTGTGAAACACCAATGCCCCTGAAATGGCCATTTTTCTAAAATGTTAATGTATACAATGCATCATTAGCACTGAAGGGCCAGAGGCGAAATTTGAAAAGTGCCAGTAATTTCTAAACTGTGTTACATTTTTATTTCAAATACAAGTTTACATAAGCATTTTGAACGGTTTAGAATGTTGAACTAATGCATATGTACTTATGGAAATATTTGATTTGGAATATGGGGAGGGGGGGGGGCATAAAAAGGATCTTTGAAAAGATTGGATTTATGTTCCATGAAGCAAAGTAATTTTTTAGGAAATAGGAGAAAATGCTAGTTAAATGGGCATTTTCTCTGTTTGTCTCTCTGTTTTCCCATGCCCTTTCTAATAGGAATGTCAACACCAGGCCCCGGTTTCTCGAAAAATCTTAAGTATGTTCTCAGACTCAAATCTGAGCACCGTGCTCAATTCACACTAAATCCATGTGAACTTCAATTGAATACCAATCAACGTTCATTGGTATTCAATTGAAGTTGAGCATGAACTCATGAGTATATACTTAAGTTTTTTCGAGAAACTGGGGCCTGGTCTAGGCTGGAATGTGACGGGACAAGACAAACATGGATTGCTGTCATTTTCTTTTTCCCCTCAATATTTTCGATACAACTTTTAAACATTTTGTCACAGTTACATTATTTCTCATAATAACAATGTTGGTATTCAGCATTTTTCCCCTTTCCTTCAATATTTTCAAAAAAAACTTTAACTTTTAGGTGCATCAAAAGGCATCATTGTTTGGATAGGGACTGAGAAAGGGTACAAATCAGTGTGGAGGTCAAAACCTCGTAACTGCAGCTTGAAAAAGCTTGAGTTACAAGATATTGATCTCCCACCGAAGAAATATTGGTGACTGCAAACCCTTAAACCCATTACTAGACTGCAAAGTTTTAGACTTATCCAAATTCAAAGATGATGCAGATGACAATTTCAAGTGAATGGAATTCGACATGTATTAGTCTTTTGGATAGCAAACAAGCAATTTCTTCATTTTCTATGAGGTTTTACAAAGCTTTAAGTTTTACCTTGTCGGGCGTCAAGAGGCATCACATGTGTGCAGGGGTTTTCTGCACCACTGGAACACAGAGTCGTTCACAAAGAAAATTATATTCCATTTTTTCCCAATCAAAAAGATGGTACAAATTTAGAACACTAATTTAACTGGAAACTAGGTATTTCACTTACTTTTTTTCCCAAAATAAGCCATTTCATGTGTCAGAAGATGGATATGATAGACCCATGTCTACCAGTCGTCTGGTATTCATGAGTTGGGAATCAGCACTGGAGGTAAAGTGCAAGCAGAAAAGTGTGACTTATAAACCAAAACTGGCTAGCCCTTTTGAATAGGGGTGACACTAAAATATCTAACCCTTTCCCAAACAAGACCTTGTTTTGATGTCCCTACTAGGAAAAGGTTGAGAAAACACTGAGGCAAAAGAAGAAAATGCTAATAATCAGCATTTTCTGTGCTACATTGTACACTAGCTATTCCTAGTATCTTTAACAACATCCACTTTGGCGTCTGCAGCATCTTTCAAATTGGATCACCCTAGAATATGCTAAGAATTTTGTTTTTTGGGTTAAGGTTAAAAAAAAAACAAAGCCTTTATGTATTACCTGACTATAATCATCTGTCACTGCTGTTACAATATGTCTAACATGGTTCTGTTGTTCAAACAAAATTCCTGCCAAATTGGATTGAAATAATGTCACCTCTTGATCCAATCTACTCTTGAAGAAATTATCTGCAAAAATCATGAAGAAAATCACAATGTTTGAATTCTATAATGCAAAATATTGTAAACTTACATTGCGTGCCTTTGAAATTCTAACCTATTCTATATCAAGACCTGTTTTGTCACCAGGATAAGAAAAGGCATATGACAAGAGCCGTCAGAGACGGACAACGCTCCCCGAATAAGGCATTGTCACAATAAATGTATGCCATGCAGAGCTAACATAAAGCTAACAAATGTTAAGCCCCCCTTTTTGCATGACATAATTCTTATAACCAAATTTCACATAGTTTATTGTCAAGGGCATCTGATTTACTACTCAAATATGAAATTTCATCAAATTCTGACCATTAGACTAGGAGAAATTAGAGAAAAACTATATTTTATCTTAAGTCCCCTTTTCCCATGACGAGGCCTCAAATCCAAAAACCGGGAAAAGTACACCGGCATTATGTCATAGGGAGTTCACATGGTAAGTTTCATTTGATTTGGCCCAAGGGTTATGGAGAAATCACTTCGGACGGACGGACGGACGGAATGACGGACGGACGGACGGAAGGACGGACAGACAAAGCGGCGACTATATGCTCACCCTTCGGGGAGCATAAAAACAGGGGGAAAACACACACTGATTTAGATTAATGATTATATGGCACACAAATCAAATCTTTGCCAACATCCAAATTGTGGTGAAGTACAGCAGCTTTTGAAATTTTGCCACTAAAATTGAAAGAGTTAATAATTGTACAACTTGTCAACTTCAGATAATTTTGAAAGTTCTGAATTGTCTATATTTCAAGTACAATTGTAAATGTTAAATGATGAAGTACAATTGTAGTTTATACAGTAACTATTTCTATATATATATTTCGCAATATTCCATTAATTTTGTCGTCTTCAGCAGCTTTCATATTATAGTATATCACCCTAAATGTTTGCTGTTTGAAATGGGTTTAATAGAGAAGCTGATGTTGGTATTCAGCATTTTCTTCTATAGCATGTTTGGTTTCTAAAAACTCATTTAATAAATATGCAAAAAGCATACAGACTTCCTTTCTTCATCGATATCCATTTTGTCGTTTGTAGAAGCTTTCAATATTTGGGAAAGAGTTAGCCCTTTCCTAAACAAGATCTGGCTTTGACGTCGCTAAGAAAATGGGCATAGGAAACATTGGGGCAAAAAGAGAAAATGCTGATGATCAGCATTTTCTCCTTTTGCCTCAATATTTTCTTTTCTATTTTGTACACAAATCATATCTTTATTAACACCCATTTTGTCGTCTGCAGCAGCTTTCAAATTGGATGACCCTAAATTTTTTCATTTCATTTGGGAAAGGTTAATTGATCCTTACTGAAATGATAAAGTAGGTCCTCCAGTTCACTTTCCCCGGACGAGAACACATCACTGTACGTTGTCAGTGCATCTTCAGGGTTTGATGTACTGTGGGGCGGCTCTATAGATGTCTCAATACACCCGCCTGTCCATTTGTCTGTCACCTCGGAGCTCAACATCTCGGTACTTTCGCTCAAAAAGTGATGAGATTTGTCACATTGACTTGATGGATCTGGGTTGTCTTCATGTTTAACATTTGGTAATAGGGCAAGATCTTTTGTATCATGACACTCTGTTAATTCTGTCAAACTGTTTTCATCCATGGTAATTCAATTCAAATATGTTTGGTTAATTTCACTTGTTGTAAGATATTGGCTTATTGTCTATTTCCTATTAGAAAGCCTGAAAAAACAAAACAAACTAGGCTATCATGTTGGTTTGATTTCACTTGTTGCTAGATCTGTAGGCCTATTGTCTATTTCCTGTTACAAAGTCTGAAAAACAAAAACAAACAATCATAAAACTCAAACTCATTTTTGGCTTGATTTCACTTGTTGCTAGATCTGTTTCCTGTTAGACGTCACAATATTCTAATATGATATTATGGTTGGTCCAGTTTTCGTGGCCCTATTAAAAAATACAGGCCCAGATCTAGTCTAGGCTAGTCTATGGCTTCATTTCTTTTCAGATATATGAAAATCTATTTTCACTAGAATCGGGAGGTACAGAAGTCTATATCTTACTTGAATCATGTACAGAATGCCATTTTAATTGCCATAAAAGGGTAAAATCTGCGAAGTTGTGAAGTGCAGACGACGGAAAATATGTCATTAGATACGGGCACCTGCTGCGCACAAAATGCATTATAAAGACGGGATCCAGTAAACACGGAAATTGATGACGTCACAACAAAACACTTCAGAATCTTGTGACTATTCTGTCATTTTCATTTCTAAATAAACAAATATTGGACCAAACTGACATTCAGTCATTGATTGAGTAGTCGTAAGACTAAGTTCGCCAAGATGTTTAGCAGCGGACCGAATTACAGCAAGTTAAAAACAAACTTGAGACTCACAATAAACAGATTGAAACTGTTGGAGAAAAAGAAAACGGAAATGGGTCAGAAAGCTAGAAAAGAAATCGCGGATTACATTTCGGGTGGGAAAGACGATCGAGCCAGGATTCGGGTAGAACATATCATACGAGAAGATTACTTGGTTGAGGCGATGGAATTGCTGGAGATGTATTGTGATCTGTTATTGGCACGGTTCGGCCTGATTCAGACTCAAAAGTAAGTTAGTTCAATTGGCGAAAAACCAGAAATTTTTGTCAGACATTCGGTTTGACAGTACCGAATAATCTGTCAGACCGAATAAAACTTTGTCAGGCAGGACTCTCATTCACTATCTTGACAGATCGAAAGGAGCGTCAGACATTTGGACTGATAGTAGCAAAAAAAATCATCAGACCAAGGGAAATTTTATCAGATATGTCTGATTGTCTGACGGATGTCGCCAAGTCTGAAAATTCCTTTAATGTCATCATTTTTAGTTTAATAAAACATCGGCCTGTGTCGTTACTTATCTGAACCTTTTTGGGTACGGTCCTAAACATTCGGCGTTGGAGATTTCCACAGCCAAATGTTTTCGATCGCGCCTGAATAATTCCTATGTCACGTGAATTTCATTAGAGTTGGACTACCTTAATCAATCTAGGGATGAATCTTTTGTGGTATAGATAGAGTGGTTCTATCAGCCTTACCTGATTGTTATGAGATCTTCTAACTACTGATTCAATCAATCTGTAATGCTTGTACAGTGGCGGATCCAGAGGGGGTTCGGGGGGTTCAAACAAACCCCCCTCTGTAGCCAGATTATTTAATTTTCATACAGATATTCAGTCAAAATTGTGTAATAGTACTAAGAAAACGAACCCCCTTATAACTTGTATATTCGAACCCCACTCGCAGAAATCCTGGATCAGCCGCTGTTGTACGGTTTTACAATTACATTTTAGAATAACATTCATGAACAAAATACTATTGTCTGTCCAAATTTACTTCTTGGTTTACTGGATAAAATCATTCGCTTTATAGAAGTAAATGTGAAGAAAAATATATGTGCCTGACGTTAGACTTAAATTCATTGTAAACACCTGTATCATGAATAGAATATTCGGTCTACCAGCAATCTGACAACTGACAGTGATTCTTTGGTGTAAAGTAAATATTTGGAGGAAACCCAAACCTAATGTGGGACACAAATCAATGACTTGCCGATCAGTGATCGCTAGTCAGACCAATCCTGTTTCTGGAATTTGTCAATGACTTACCAGACAGCATAATGTCACTATTTGCTACTTACCTTACGACAACTGACAAGGACAAAGACATTGCGGCCTTACAGACAGACCTTGACAGATTACAGGAATGGTAAAAAAAGTGGGACATAAGCTTCTGTCCTTCCAAATGCCAAGTAATCCAAGTCACAAAATCAAGGGTTCTCTTGCAGACAACATACACTTTGCTTGGGACAGACGCTAGAGACTGTGAGCAGTAAGTTAACGTAAAGTGCCCTATAGTCGTCATGTCTGGCTATTCAAACTGTTATTGCGCATAGAGTCGTCAGTTTACCGGTTCCCAGCTTTTACCATATCAAAGCTGGACTATTTATCTACAATTCGGTGACAGCCTGTGTACACTATATGCTAAAATATGCGAGATATTGAAGGAAAAAGAGGGCTGGGGTCCAGCTGATGACATTTGGACACAGTGGACCTAAAGTCGTCAGGTGCTAGTTCCTTAAGTCGTCACCCTTTAGAAAACAATAAAAATAGCGTTAATTAATATTTAAGATGATTTTAAAACACAATTTTATGTATCATTATTCAATTCTTAAGTCATTCGACCTTAATTACTAGCCGTGGGTAGCACAGATCAACTGGACCCGGTCTCTCAAATTAGGCACCCCTTCGATATTTGTACCGCGATTTTTCCCAAAAGGACATCTTTTTTCTTTTATGGGTGATATTGTAACTCTTTCATGACCAAGATCTGGTTTTGATATCGTTTTTCAATGGGGTTTTGAAAGCATTGAAAGAAAAGAAGAATATACAGACAGTCTGCATTTTCTTCTTTTCCATCATTACTCTCCATGGTATAACAGAAACATTTCAAAACACTAATTACAACCATTTTTAGCTCGACTTTTCGAAGAAAATGAGAGCTTATACTGTCACCTGGGCGTTGGCCTTGGCGTCGGCGTTGCAACAAAGGTTAAAGTTTTTTCAAACATCAATAACTTCCATACTATGAAAGGGATTCAACTCAAACTTGGGATACTTATTCACCATCACACCCTCTACCTTACTACCAGGGCCCATGACCCTGGCTCCACTATATTTGGAGTTATGCCCCCTTTATACTTTAAGCAACTTAGAAAGTCGAGCGCGCTGTCTTCGGACAGCGCTTGTTAAACCAGCGTCTGCTTTCAAAGTTTCATTTTTGAGATTGAAAAAAATCTGTATACCCTATACTTGTCATGTTGGACTTGAAGTCGTCATCAGCTTTAAATCTAGTTTAGGGGGCAGAAATTGATATATCAAGCTACAATGGGGATTTAAATATGTATTGAAATATATATCTTTTGTAAGCTAGAGTTATCCCTTTGGTTATATGTGTAGTAATATGTGCAGAACGTGCATTTGCGCGAGAGCCTCTGTTTACGTCCATTGTCTTCGCGTATTCTGTGTCCTGGTGGAAAATACACAGGTTCAAATCACCGTACATATATATGTTCACTACCAAAAAGGGTTAATAAACAAAGTATCTGGACAAAACAAGAGATATTTTCCTTTCAAATGATGTTTCTCTTTAATCTTCAAAATGACAGAAATATGGGAAAAAGACATTACAAAAAGGTGACGACAATAGGACACTGACGACTATAGGGCAGTTTACGTTACTCTGTACCTTGGAATGAAAATAACCAGCAACTTGTCATTGAATACTCATGTGGACAGCATTACCACTACCGTGAATCAAACTCTTATGTTCTTGAAACAGAACATGAAAACTAGGTCAGTGCAGAAAAGACCTTGGTCCGTTCACTGGTAGGATATGCAGACAGAGTACATACACAACTTTTTCTACCAAGAAAGGCCAGAAATTTAACATCTTGTTTGCTGCAATTGTCATCTGCACATTTTTGTGCCCTCAACGAAAGATTGGGGGCATATTGGCCATGGGCGGTTGCATTGTCATTTCACAAACCCATATATATGATTGTTTAATATGGACTGGTCTAGAATTTTCCTCTTTGTTAATATATAAATCTTTAATCTTTCTACAGAGAACTTGATCCAGGTCTTGAAGAAGCTATAGCCAGTCTGATCTGGTCCTCACCAAGATTACAAACAGATGTGCAGGAATTAAAGACAATAGCAGATCAGCTGACTTCAAAATATGGCAAAGAATTTGGGCAAGCATGTAGATCAAATGCACTGAACAATGTAAATGAAAAAGTCATGCATAAACTGGGTGTTCAAGCCCCACCAAAAATTCTTGTGGAAAAGTATATGATAGAGATAGCGAGATCATACAATGTGCCGTTTGAGCCTGACCCGTCAGTGATGGCGCAGGATGAGATATTTGCGGCGGAGAATTTATTGATAGATTTGGATGAGAACAGACGAGGAGGTGGTGGAGGTGGATATGGTGGCGGTGGTCAGCCTGTACAGCCACAACAAGTACAACCTTACCCTCCCATGCCACAGGTAGGACATCAAATCATCAGTACTATTGCAAAACCGCATAACTTAAGCTTGATTAAAGCTGGAGTTACGTGGTTTTGCAGCAGCACCGACAAAATATAAAGACTTTCCCAAAAAACATGATTAGAGTGGTCTAATTTGAAAACTTTGATATTCAAAGCCTTTATTTGATGAGTGATGAGACAGCACACTTGGCATGAATCGTTACCGATTTATAAGCTTGCCATGATGTATATGGACTGGCAAACCCTAGTTTGAATCGATGGTTAAAGGGCTTTGAAAAGCAATAAGAGCAAAACAGAAATTATTAAAATCCAGCTTTTCTTCCTAAATTGTTTGTGATACTTTTCATGCTAAAATATTTAAATTCCATTCACAATTGACATTAATTGTCCTCTGCAACCCTTTTAGATTTGGACAGGTCTAAAGACCTGGTCACACACACAATTCCACATCCATGTCACAGCCAGAGCAGATCTAAAGATGGTCAGTCATACAAGGGCGGATCCAGGATTTTTTTTCAGGGGGGTCAAAGTCCAAATAATGGCATCTAATAAGAAGTTATATATTCAAAATTCAATTTTCGGCCAATTCCAGGGGGGGGGGGGGGTCATGACCCACCCCTAGCAGCAGAGCAACAGATAAGAGGGCCGGGGTAAAGTCATTCTTAATCTTTTATTTCAAATGCAAATCCTATGTTGTAGGTACTCATTTGAATAATCTTGGTAAGATAATTTCCAATGTGTACCCACAGTATAGTTTTGATGAAGATTTAATGAATTATTGCATTTCAGAGCTCCAGATAATAGGGCGTGATGACTTTTTCAATTCCAAACCCTATGTTGTGAGTACTCATTTGTATCGTCTCAATGAGACAATACAAATGAGTACCCACAACATAGGGTTTAATGAACAATAACAAAGTTAGAATGTCTTCAACCCCACTTATCTGTAGCCCTGACCTTTTGAAAAGCCATTACCCCCTCTTACCTGTAGCTGTGGTGTTGATGTGGAGTTACATTTGGTTTTGCTATTTTGATAAATGCCAAAGTGTTGTTTGTTTTTATAATCTGCAGGTTCCACAACAAATGCCAGGTCATGGTCCAATGGTTTACCCTCCACCACAACCTAACAATGTGGTAAGTCTGGTTTGTTCCGCGACCATGGCACAGTTGGTAGCGCATCTGCCTCTCATTCGAGTGGTCCCGGGTTCGATACCCGGCCGCGGCAAATACCCTTACCGACAAAAATGTCACCCATCAATGGTTTGATATCGTGAACCTATGTGGGGGAGCAGCTGGAGGCTCGGTAGTGGTGTTGTGGAAGACCTGGTGTGAGAAACGACAGGAATCCATGGTTAGGTGCTCCAGCCGCTGCAATATGACCTTAGTAGTTGAAAACGGCATAAAACCCCAATAAATCAATCAATCTGGTTTGTTCATTCTAGAGAAACAGATATTAGAAGGGATGTAGACATCCTGAATTGTTTGTTGCAAATCCATACCCTATGTTGTGGGTACTCATTCGAATCATCTGAACATGGCAATTCTAATGAGTACCCACAACATAGAGTTTGATGAACATTTAGTGAAACATTTCATTTGATCTGTGTCATAAAATTGCATGAATAAATCAACCTATTTCCATATTATGCCAGTTTTTTAAGTCCCACAAGAATCGAATTGAAGATACAGGCTTTTGAAAACATTTTGAAAAAGAATTGTTGTATTCAGTGCATAAAAAGTTATATGTATTAACAGCTCTTTTGTCCTTGTCCATTGTTTATGTATTAACAGCTCTTTTGTCCTTGTCCATTGTTTATCAATCATTATTGCACATATATTTATGGATCTTACCTGATATCAATATTTGATTTTGACATTGTAGTATGAGGATGACCTGAAGAAGCCTCCACCGATGCCGTCAGTGCCTGCGGTAGGACACCCTGGTTACCCGCCACCAGGACTGATGAATGCATCAGCACCTCCTGCTGGTAACCAGCACTCTCCACCACCTCCGTACCAGACTAAACCACCCTCTCCTAGTGAGTATCAGGTCCCAGGTTTGATCCTTGGTTTCGGCTAATATCCTTTCAGACAATAAAATTGATATTTTTAACCTAGCTGAAGGCTCGGTTAGGATGCTGTGGTAGTATTGATATGAGAAATGACAGGAATCCATGGTTAGGTGCTCTGGCCGCTGCAATATGACCGTAGCAGTTGAAACTGGTGTTAACCCTTCCCCAAACAAGACCTGGTTTTGACGTCCCTAATAGAAATGGCTTGGGAAAACATTGAGTCAAAAGAAGAAACTGCTGATAACCAGCAGTTTCTCCTTTTGTCTCAATGTTTTCTATGCTATGTCATACATAAAATTAATCACAATCAACATCCATTTTGCTGTCTTCAGCAACTTTTGAATTGGACAACCCTAAAAGTTTGTCGTTCTGGAAAGGGTTAAACCCCAAGTATCCAACCAATCCAGACAGTTTCTGAGCTCCAGGTAAAAGGGAGTGAAAGCATTTAAAAATGCTATATTTCATTTATTATTAATCAAATTCTATGTTGTGGGTACTTATTGGAATGGTCTCAACGAGACCATTTCAATGAGTACCACAATATAGGGTTTGGAATTGAAATAACAAAATTAGAATGTCTTTTGGCTTTCTTATCTGTTGCATTGGAGTATGATAGGATATCATTGATTCATAATCAAGTCATTTCATAAATGAATTACTGATTTTAACCCAAACCCAAGCAGCAAAATAGTAGGGTTGTCAAACTTAAATGCTGCTGCAAATATCAAAACGAGCTTTGTTAAATACAATGTATAGGATTTGTATATAAAATTAGCCAAGTCTGATTAGTTTATTGAAATTTGGTTTTATGGAGTTTACAGAAGGTCCCTTTTAGTGTCATGGTTCACATATGTTTTCCACAAATTTTAACAAGAACTGAGTTTATATATCAAAACCAGGGATCACTTAGAAAATAATTAGTATCAGTTTTATAAAAATGATGACCAAATTCTTAATTACTCTTTTCCAGAGCAAGTATCAAAGCCAATGGACAGTTTCCCGGATTTGCCTGCTGTTCCAAACAGTACACTCCCAGATCCACCGGGCTCAACATCTGCGGGGGGAGAAGATGTGGACTTCGATGACCTCACTCGCAGATTTGAAGAGTTGAAGAAGAAAAAGTGAAAATGTAGACTTGTTATATTTATCTTGTATTTTGTAAGTTGTTAGTTGTGAATTTTTGATAGATGAACAGACATTTGAATTATATGTGATGGCTCACGATTAATGATATGGTAGAGCACCCCTAGCTAACAGCTAGGGATGCTCTGTCAAGTCATTTAACATGAGCTATAACACACATATGTTAGTTAGTGAAAAAATATGAGCAGGGATCTGGAAAAACGTCCCCTATAGCATTTTTAAAAATTGAGTTTGAAGATCAGCCTGTTGTCAAATGCAGTCCGATATGCATTCATGCTGCTCTCTTTAAGTTACTAAAGGTCACAAAGAAGCTATTAGAGAACAACGTGCATCCTGATCAGACTGCGTATGCACAGGCTGATCTTGATCCATGTTGGACTCAAAAGCCTTAAATGGCGTTTTCCAGATCCTTGCTCATATGTATTTCTTTGAAGCTCATTTACATGGTCATTTATGCAACTCTCGATTTTTATGAAGCCAGGACTTTTTATTTTGAAGAACACAAATTTCACCAAGATAAGTGTTGGCAACATTTACTGAATTAATTTGATTCTGTCATGTCAATGTTGTTTGATATGAACATAATTATGCTGAACTGTTTTATATGAAAATTTTGATTTGTATTAATGATACTTTGTTTATTATAATGTTGATGTAGTGCAATCATTAAAGCCGATGAACTGTAGCCATATCTTAAAATAATTATGTATCCCAGGTTTCAAACTCCGAACTTTTAAAGATCACAATGTAGGGAAGTGCCATTTGTAAGAACCTTAACTTTGGCACCTTTACTTTCTGAGTTATTTTCCGCTGTTTTAGCTCCACTGTCTGAATGCCAGTTGGGCTTATAACCCACTGTCCTGTGTTAGCTCTGTGTTTGTTCACAGTTTTTCCTGTGAAAATCTTTTCTTAAGTTACTCTGCTAGATCTAATATAATCAAACTTCATAGGAATCTTCCTTGTATGTATCTGTTCCAAATTGAAATAATTCCATGCAAATTTCTGGTTGCTATATAACAGCAATTGAATTTATGGGAAAAAATGAAATAAAAATGGTTTATTTGCTTTCGTTGTAATTTAGCATTAATCTTCAATTTGCAATTTGTTTGAAACAAAATCAACAGAATAAAGGTTGAAATAATTGAATAAATAGGTAGATAAAGATGTGAATGAATGAGTATAAATAATAACAGGGAGTGATATTGTAGTTTAGTCCAGTCACAGTATTATGGCACATATTTACAAACTTAACATAATTGTGACCCGTCACGCTAAAAGGGACCTTATTCGAACTCCATAAATCCAAATTTTGACAGACTTGTCAGACTCAGCACAGGTCAAGCAGATCCCGTATGCGAAAAATGAACACGTAGTAAGATGGGGAAAACTTTCTGGAATTAGAAATTTACATAAAAAGTGAAAAGTGTCGGCCCTAGTCTGTCTGCGCGGACTGCGCAGACTGACTAGGGTCGATATTTTTCACACATCCGATAAGGTCCCTTTTAGCGCGATGGGTCACATATGTAACCAATGGGAAATCATTCTTAATTTTCAATTCAATTTTGCATGGGTTTGTTCGAATCTTGCAGGTGTGAGACAATTCAAGAGTCGAACCATCAATCTTCTAATCTTCCACTCCATGAAGTCTGTAGCTTTGACTTGTGTAATTTTAATTGACGGATTTCCATACAAATGCATGGATTGTACATAGATAAGATAAAGCTTCGTCAATCATCTCCCAATTCAGTTTTGAAATCCAATATGTAGCATTGTTTCCTGACCAAATGGCATAATTTATGAGAGTTCCAATTCTGCATGTATTATTGTAGCATGTCTTAAGATTCTTTCGGGTGACCAATATATGGCAATCTTGGCCCTCTTATTTATCATTGGAGTCTGTAATTTGACTTCCAGCGCCTAATGAACCTTTAATTTAGTAAGTTAAAGGTTCAGGGAGCCAAATTATAGACCCATATGATTTACATAACTTAATTTCGAAAACATGTAGGCTACCATAGTGTCATGATCGGGCTATGAGTAAACAAAAGACAGTCTAAGATATGATAATCGTGTATTTCTCGTAAGTTTCAATGTGGATGAGCACAATGACAATGTCCACCAGTGCAGAAGGCCTGCTGACTAGTATCGGAGCATGTGCAGTCTCCTGCATTTTGACATGTAGGGGCTGTAAAAGTTAAACATAGTTTTTATTATCCCTTTCCCAAAGTGCAAACATTAGACAGTTTCAATTTGAAAGCTGTTACAGTTGACAAAGTAGATGTTGATTGAAATGAGATAAGTGTTCAATATAGCGCAAAGAAATACAAAAAAATAGAAAAAGCTGTTTTTCAATAACATTTTCTTCTGTTGCTGTACGAAATAGTTAAGTTTTGATAATAAGCACTAAAAGGATTCTTGATAGAAAATGGCACATTAAAAAAACGGCGTGATAGTATCTATGGCCCTATGGTATTATATTGTTATAAGGCGAGCTATCCAATTGGCAAAACTAGGAAAATACGAGAAAGTGAAGAATTGGTGATCGTCAGCATTTTCTCCTCTGCCCAAAATAATTTCTCTCTCCCTAAAATGGAACTTCAAATGAAGTGTTCAATAATCTTTATTTCTTCAATCTGCACAGATATTTGAAGTCCAGTCCAGTATAAGGTCGTTAAAGAATGGGTTTAGCCATTTTGCATAACAGGATCTCGGGGCCCATGTAATGAACGGTAGTACGACAAATAGGGAACGATTTTATCTGGTTATTGGTGACGTTGTTTCGGACAAACAAATAGTTTATCGTTGGTGTTGTTATGAAATCTCGTAACTACAGTTTGATTCAAGCCGTAGTTGAGAGGTTTTACAACAACATCGACGGGTTATTAAAACATAACGTCAAACCCCTAAGTCTATTTTAAACACAAATTCATTGCCATTCTCCACAATGATTTCCCTTCCAACTTGTCGAAAGATCGGGTCCCTGGTTTTGGCGTCCCTGATCGAATAAGTTTAGAAAAACATTCAGTCTAAAGAGGAAAATACTGATTTAAGCGAACAATTTCACTTTCGCTTGAACATTTTCTGAATCGAAATTCAATCAATATTCTGTCCACACCCATTTTGTTGTTTGCAGCTTCTGTTAAATTGGTACAGTCCAACTTTGCACTGTTATAGAGTGGGTTTGACAGAGCAACGGATAACAGAGTTAACCCTTTCCTAAACAAGACCTGCCTTTGACGACCTTAATAGAAAAGGCTTTTGAAAACATTGAGACAAAAGATGAAACTGCTGATAATCAGCAGTTTCTCCTTTTGTCTCGATATTTTCTGTGCTATATTGTACATAAATCCCTTCCTTAACAACATCAAATTTTTCATCTGCAGCAGCTTTTGAATAGGACCACCCGAAAATATGTCGTTTGGGAAAGGGTTAATTATGACATTCTAACTTTGTTATTTCAAATTCAAACCCTGTGTTGTGGGTACTCATTTCAATCCTCTCGAAGTGACGATTAAAATAGTTTTCCACAATACGGGGTTTGGTGAACAATCAATAAAAGATTGCATTTTGAAAAGCCAATTCCTTCTCTGAGGCTTATCTGTAACACTGGTTTGAATTTATGCGTCACGTACCTGCACGTTTTCCAGAATTTGTACACGTGCACCCGCCACTGACACATATCGGGTGGTCACCACCAGAACAGGTCGTGGTTTCATTACCGTGATGACAATCACCGTTCACCCTACACGCATCTACGTATGATACGTATGCTACGGCAACTGAAACGGATAGACTTAAGTTAATTCGGGCGTCATCCGTGGCAACGCACATTGACGAGGGTACCCCCGTACCCTCGTCAATTTCCGTTGCCATGGATGACGCTTGGAAATTGACAATGGTATTTGAATTTTGAATTCTGGATACTGTCGTCAATTTCTGTCGCACGAAATGTTTTGTATCTTATAATGGATGGAATACCTTAAACCATTGCCAAACACCCGTTTCTGGTTACCTGGTATGACGTCTCCAATCTAGAAGGCTTTCGAACGCATTGAGAGAACGTAGACTTTTCCGTTGGTAGTTTCCATGTTATGATAATCAAATATACTGGTAATGGTAACATTAATTCTGCACCTACAACATCTTTGAATTGGAACTGTCCTAATTTACTTGTTTGTTAAAGGGATAGAATATGCGTCGGGACATGGAAAATAACGCCGGTGGGGGATCAAAACCTCGTAACTCCAGCTTTGTCAAGCTGTAGTTACGAGGTTTTGACTCCCCACTAACGATAATATTATATACATGTATTTACAGCATTTTCAAATAGACCACATTGTTTCCCGAGTGTACCTTAGTGCCGTCTTATATTCATATATATAATTGTGACCCATCACGCAAAAAAGGACCTTATGGTATGTCTGGAGAAAAGGACACAACTCAGCAGATGTCAACCTGGTGTCGTATTTTGAAAATGAGCATAAAGTAAGATAGGAGAAACATTCTACATTCAAAACATCATATTAGAGAGAAAAAATTCGATCCTAGTCAGGCTGCGCGGACTGCGCAGACTTACTAGGATTGATAATTTTCACACTTCACACAAGGTTCCTTTTAGAGTTGTGGCTCATTATGCTTATCTCAATGAGTTGTTTAAGATAATTGAAAAGCTATTAGGGAACAGCATGGATCTTGATCAAAATGGGCGTCTGGATTCGCACCTGCCGTTTCAAAATGAAGTGTATGTAACGTTGCATTTTCTTAAACATGTTCTCTTTTTAGGTCACCTGACCGAAGGTCATGGTGACCTATTGCGACCGTGTTTCGTCTGTCGTTGTGCGTCGTCCGTCGTGCGTCGTCCGTCGTGCGTTAACTTTTAACATTTTCGACTTCTTCTTGAGAACCATTGGACGGATTACAACCAAACTTGGCAGGGAGCATCCCCATGGGAAGCCGCTTCAGATTTGTACGAATCATGGAGTTATCTCCCTTTGGGGCCCCATAAAGGGCCAAAAAGGGGTTAAATAGGGTACACCTTAAAAAATCTTCTTCTCATGAACCAGCTATTGGATTTGATTTACATTTGGTATTTAGAGTCTTTAGGGCAAGGACAACAAAGTTTGTACAAGAGAAAAAAATCCGCCCAGAAATGGCTGTGCTGGGGATGGGGGATGGGAGGGGGGGTCGCGTTATTAGTTAACTTAACATTTTCGACTTCTTCTTGAGAACCATTGGACGGATTACAACCAAACTTGGCAGGGAGCATCCCCATGGGAAGCCGCTTCAGATTTGTACGAATCATGGAGTTATCTCCCTTTGGGGCCCCATAAAGGGCCAAAAAGGGGTTAAATAGGGTACATCTTAAAAAATCTTCTTCTCATGAACCAGCTATTGGATTTGATTTACATTTGGTATTTAGAGTCTTTAGGGCAAGGACAACAAAGTTTGTACAAGAGAAAAAAATCCGCCCAGAAATGGCCGTGCTGGGGATGGGGGATGGGAGGGGGGTCGCGTTATTAGTTAACTTAACATTTTCGACTTCTTCTTGAGAACCATTGGACGGATTACAACCAAAGTTGGCAGGGAGCAATCCCATGGGAAGCCGCTTCAGATTTGTACGAATCATGGAGTTATCTCCCTTTGGGGCCCCATAAAGGGCCAAAAAGGGGTTAAATAGGGTACATCTTAAAAAATCTTCTTCTCATGAACCAGCTATGGGATTTGATTTACATTTGGTATTTAGAGTCTTTAGGGCAAGGACAACAAAGTTTGTACAAGAGAAAAAAATCCGCCCAGAAATGGCCGTGCTGGGGATGGGGGATGGGAGGGGGGGGGGTCGCGTTATTAGTTAACTTAACATTTTCGACTTCTTCTTGAGAACCATTGGACGGATTACAACCAAACTTGGCAGGGAGCATCCCCATGGGAAGCCGCTTCAGATTTTTATGAATCATGGAGTTATCTCCCTTTGGGGCCCCATAAGGGGCCAAAAAGGGGTTAAATAGGGTACATCTTAAAAAATCTTCTTCTCATGAACCGGCTGTTGGATTTGATTCACATTTGGTATTTAGAGTCTTTAGGGCAAGTACAACAAAGTTTGTACAAGAGAAAAAAATCCGCTCAGAAATGGCCGTGCTGGGGATGGGGGATGGGAAGGGGGTTGCGGTATTAGTTAACTTAACATTTTTGACTTCTTATTAAGAACCGTTGGTTGGATTTCAACCAAACTTGGCAGAAAGCATCCTAATAGGAAGCCGCTTCAGACTTTGTACAAATCATAGAGTTATCTCCCTTTGGGGTCCCATAAAGGGCCAAAAAGGGGGTAAATTGGGTACATCTTAAAATATCTTCTACTCATGAACCGGCTGTTGCATTGGATACACATTTGGAAGTTAAAGTGTTTAGGGCAAGGGCTACAAAATTTGTACAAGAGAAAAAAACTCGTCAATAAATGGCCGTGCTGTGGATGGAGGATGGGAGGGGTTCGCGCAATTACTTAACTTTGAACATTTTCTTCTTCTTTTTGAGAACCCTTGGACAGATTTCTACCAGACTTGGCAGGAAGCATTCCAATGGGAAGCCGCTTCAGATTTTTACAAATCCTGGAGTTATCTTCCTTTGGGGCCCCAAAAGGTGCCAAAAGGGGGTAAATAGGGTACATATTAAGAAATGTTCTATTGTTGGATTGAATTCACATTTTGGTATTTGAGTCTTTAAATAAGTTTGTACAAGAGAAAAAAAGACTGTCAAGAAATGGTGGTGCTGGGGGGGTTGCGCTTTTTGTTAACTTAACATTTTCCTTAAATGTTTCTGCTCATTTGATTCAGGTGACCGATAAGGCCCTCTGGGCCTCTTGTTTGTTTTACATTATTTTTCAAAACACCATGATTTTGTTGCATTTCTTCTGTCGTTTGCTACTTGTGCAAATTTGACACAGTCTAAATTGCTGTCATTTGATAAAGTTGGATAAAAAGTAAGCTAGCCACAAAGGTCTTCATCCAAAATAATCGTTAAATTTAACCCTCTCCCATACAAGGCCTGGCTTTGATGTCCCTAGTTGAAAGTAGTCTTTTGAAACATAATTATTGATCCAAGAAAATGCTGAAAACCAGCCATGTTCTACTTTTGCCTCAATATTGTGTGTGCTATATTATTGAATTTAATTTAGCTGCATCTTGTCGTTTGTAACAGTTTCCATAATTATTGGATCACCATAATTTAGCCGGTTGGGAAAGGGTTAATGCGTGCGTTTCTACATAGGCCTACATCCAAGTATAAACGTTACATTTATGAAACCAACTACAACAGCAAAGGGCTGTTTAAAAATGAAAGCTGTCACGGATGAAACAAGAAGTTGATAAAAAAGGACTATGTGTGCAACATAGTCAACCTAGTCTAGAAAACTTTGAGGCAAAAGGAAAAATGCTGGTTATCAGCCTTTTCTTTTGTCTCGAGGTGTTTTTCCCATACTTTTCCTCTAAGGCACGTCAAATGTAAGCCTTGTTTAGGAAAGTATTAGAAAAAAAGAAACAATGTAAAGCTGTTTCAACAAAAAAAAACTCGTAATTGCAGCTTAAAACAAGCTGCAGTTACGAGGTTTTTTTGAAAAGCGACAATAAGTAAAAATTAAATACCGATAGCCACAAAGAGTAGAGCTACGAATGTCTTCATGTTGATGTGGTCTTGTCTGGTAGAACGAACAAGATTGAAATCTCTGTCAATCTCAGCCCCTTTTTATGTCCTTAAAATCGTGACATTGGCCTAGTCGCTGGGAAATGGTGCTGTTTATCAAAAGGAAATAGGTTTTAAAACACTTGAAATTGGATTTGAACCTTTGTTGAAAAACGACATGACTTGAAGCACCAGAGATAGAGATTCGTAAAATATTGTGTGAAGGAAGGTCAGGATAAAAATGTTGTCTATGATTATAATGTTTCCGAATCCATATTTGCACACACTCATAAAAACACACTTTTAATGATTGGGAAAAGTCTAATCCTTTCCCAAAACAAAATAGGTGTTTAGCCAATTAATAGAAGAAAAATAAACATTTTTCTCCTTTTGCCTCAGTATGTTTAAATGATAAGTGTACATACGTCCTATCTGAAACACCAAAAGTTTTGTCGCCTGCAGCTGCTTTCAAATTGGATCAGTATTGCCGTTTGGTAAGTGGTTAAATAATTTAAGTGCCTTATGTTTGATGGTCAGTTTTCTCGTGTGCCGATCAACTGGAATCAAATCTGCTAGGCTCAGGAAGTTTCCCACAATCTTTGAACTGTCCGTGATTTGTCGTCGTGACACACAATAGTATTACGTTAACGTGGTGAGGAATCCTGTGACACACAAACAATAAAAATAAAAGAATGCACAAACCTTAACCGTTTCCCAAACCACAATATTTTAGCCTAGTCCAAACTCATAGGTGTTGCAGACGAAAAGTCCCATTGAACAAAATTTTTAGTCTTTCTTGGTAGAAAAACATTGTGGGAAAAGAAGAAATTGCTTGTGACAAGCAATTTCTTCATTTTCCACATTGTTTTCCAAAGCCTTTATTTTGTGGGGCGTCCAAAAGCGTCAATGTGTGGGAAAGGGTTAACCGTTTCCCAAACGACAAAATTTAAGGATGGTCCGATTTGAAAACTGTTGCAGAACCCATAACAGATAATTTTGTATTACTATAGACAGGAATCGAGTTAGCTCAGAAAATATTGAGGCAAAAAGGGAAAGTGTTGATTATCAGCACTTTCTTCTTTTGTCTCAATGTTTTCCCAATGTTTTTTTTATTAGGGACGTCAAAATTGTTGGGAAAGTGTTAAAGAAATATCTTAATAAATGACCGATTTGAATTTGGTTTGAAGCAGTGAAGCTTTAAAAATGTCAGGGATGTTGGAGGACGTGATGAATCCTTTACCCTTTCCAAAAAAAATACCTTCTTTTGACGTAGGCCTACAGATCTAGAAGAAGCAGTAGATCTATAGGAAAACATCAAGGAAAGACATTGTTAATGATCAGTAACGACTCATTTCTTCTAAATAATTTCTTATTATAACGGTTAACTCACAATTTGATCCCTCGTTAATTTCCGTTGCCACGGATGACACCCGATAATTGACGAGGGCATCACTTGTTAATTTCCGTTATCACAGATGGCGCCCGAATATGTATAATGTGTTTGGTACCTTATCACGGTGGATAATCACGTGATACTATATTTTCAGAAAATCTTCAATAATTTTCTTAATATGCGACTGATTTGAATTCGGTTTGAAGCAGAGAATGTGAACAGACGTCACGCATTAGATGGACGTAGTTGATTTTTGAAGATAAACCAAAATTTTGGTTGATCTTCAATAACTTTTTTATCAGTTGATTTTTCAAAAATCCAACACACCCAGCTTATTCCTGGCATTTTCCCACCTTCTCTGTTTCAAACCGAATTCGAATTGGTCAAGTATTAAAAAAGACATTGAAGATTATGGGAAATTCTGAGTCACGTGATTATACACCGTGTCTTATGATTGGTTGCATTCCTTCAGAGCTGTTTCATCTGTTTTGCGCTAAGTTTGAAATTCGATCCAATATTTCGTCGCTTTTCAACAGGAACCTTGTATCTGCAGCTTGATTTAGGCAACAGAAACTTTATGAGATTTTTTGTTCAAAAGCAGCGATTTGACGTCTCTCTGTCCAGAGACGATCGGTTGGACATTCATCCGATCGAAGTCAATCGAGCCTGGATCTGGAGATGGAGCACGTATGCCATTTTAGTATACATGTAGGCCTACGTAGTATGATAGTATAATCAAGAAACATGTCGTTCTTTATTATCTTCTTCGGAGCCTTTTTAACAACTTTAAGAGAACACTGTGGGCCCTTATAATTAGGCTATTATGAGCCTGCACTCAAACGTAGGCTGATCATGTTCTATCTTGGTCTCAAAAGCATAATAATAATATTGGTCAGAACCCGACTCAATTGTTTAGCAGGAAACATCGAGCATTTTAAAGTTTGAATGGTAGGCCTCATGTTTTGTCTTACATTCTGGAATAATTCAGGTCACGAAATACGTGCACAAGATAAGTCCGTGATGTCTTGTGAAGGCTTTGGAAACATTGGGGCATAAGGAGAAAATGCTGATGATCAGCATTTTCTCCTTTTGCCTCAATGTTTTTGCGCTGAGCACTTCTACATAAATTATTTTGTTAATTGTTATCATCGGTTATTTTGCCGTCTGTCTTAGCTTTGAAATGGAAAGAGCCTTGATTATTGTCGTGTGGGATAGAGCTAAGCCCTTTCCCTCATAATCCGTGGTTTAGAATTTTCTAACAGCAAACAGCATAGGAGATCCAGGCAAATTTGGAAAAAGGGCCGAATATAGCCATTATTTTGTTCCGTTTCCTCTGAATATGTTTAATGTTATTTTTCATCAAACAACCATTCAAGTCTGAGTATGCTTTACATCGTACCCTGCAACTCCATAAATATATTTGACCTAAATATTATAAAGGTCTTCAGGAAAGGGTCAACATTTCAGGTCACCAAATTATTGAGAAGATAAGTCCATGAACGTCATGACCGTCTGTCTGGTATTGGTGCTATCTTGGTTTTGTCTTACTTTTTGTCAAAACGTCCTCTTGAAAGGTGCCTGATACCGCATTTCTAAGCGATGAAAATGAAGACTAGTTCAAATTAACCCTTTCCCAAACAAGACCTGGCCCCGGTTTCTCGAAAAAACTTAGTACAAACTCATGCTCAAATCTGAGCACCGTGCTCAAATCGCACGAAATCCACGTGAACATCAATCGGATATCCTCCAACGTTGGAGAGTATCCCTTTGAAGTTGAGCATGTTCTCATGAGAATATACTTGAGTTTTTTCGAGAAACCGGGGCCTGGTTTTGACGTCCCTAATAGAAAAGGCTTGGGAAAACATTGAGCCAAAAGAAGAAAATGCTGATAATCAGCATTTTCTCCTTTTGCCTCAATATTTTCCTAGCTATATCATACACGGAACATATCTTTATTGCCATTTTTATTTTATCGTCTGCAGCAACTTTCAAGTTGGACCGCCGTAAAATGTTATCGTTTGGGAAAGGGTTAAATAAAAAAAAAGAGCTGTAGACAAAATGTGTATGGGCTTTTCGGATAGAAAATATTGTGAAAATGATGAAATTGATCGCAATGTTTTCGTAATGTTTTTCAGATGTGTTTTCATGGGGCCGAGGCGCGTAAGAAAGCGGTATAGTGTTGGAAAGGTTTAGATCGGCCCTCTTACAAACAAGCCATAGTTACGAAGTCCCTAGTAGATCTAAGTGAAGGAAAATCAGCATTTTCTACTTCTGCCCCAATCCTTTCTGGGCTATAATGTAACGATATACAAATGCTATCTTTATCTTCATCAGCATCCATGTTACCATTTTCAGCAGGTTTAAAATAGGAATAGGCAATTGTTTTTCTTTTTTCTTTTTAAGGTTTACGAACTGAGAATGAAAACACCGCTTTCTAGCTATACGAAATTCATCAAATTACACACACTTGTAAATACACTTCATATAAGTTGATTCACCATGTCGGATTTCAAGATTATGCCTCAAGAAGAAAATAATTTACAAATATTATTTTACTCTATTTTCATATGCAAGGGAGGTAATTTTGAACATTCTTGTCAAATATTTCCATAAGTATGCTTTAATTCAAAATTCTAAACCATACAAAATGCTTATGTTTGTATCTGGAATGGAAATGTAACACAGTTTAGGAATAACTGGCACATTTCAAATTTTGCCTCTGGCTCTGCATTTCATTCTCAGTTCGTAAACCTTAAGTAAATATTTGCTTTGAAGATTTATCCTAGTCAAGACGACTGTACATGTATTCGAGTAAAACGTCGAAGCAAGAGAAGTGCTTATCATAAGCAAATTCCTTTTTTCCCTTTAAGGCTTTACTAATGTACATGTAGATCTGTTGATTTTTCCTCTGCAACGTCTTTAAATTTGGAATGATTCATTTCACTTTTTCTGTAAGAATTCTCTACTCAAATCAAGCTTTATGGTTTTAGCACGACGCAAATCAATTTCTGCCCAATCACGACACATCAACCCTTTCTCGGACAGTTCAATTGTGACATTGATCAACGTGACCCAATAACAAAGGCACTGGTTGTGTAAAGTTTCATGGTCCTAGGTTAAGTGATTATTTGGTTAGAGTATGGAAACGAAAAAGTTTACGAACAGACAGATGGATACACATATATGCATGGTGAAATCAATATACTCCCTCTACTTTGTAGGTGGTGGGGGAATAAAAAATCAAAACAGTGATCAGTGATCATAGCTATTTCAAAAATCTTTAATAAAATATCAATAATTAATGCAACAAAAGTGAAGTCAACATCTAAGTTTAGAGTCACAATGGACTGGTAACAAATACATAACAGTATCTAACCATTAGTTGTATTACATAAAATCAAAACTACTGCATATCTGTCCTTTCCCAAACAACAAAAGTTTAGGGTTGTTTAAACTGAAAGTGCTGCAGGCGACAAAATGGATGTTGATAAAAATGGAATTTGTTACACAATATAGCATAGAAACTATTGAGGCAAATGGAGAAATTGCTGAGTATCAGCTATTTCTTCTTTAGTCTCAATATTTTCCCAATCTTTTTCTTTTAAGCGTGTCGAAACTAGGTCCTGTTTGGGAAAGGGTTAAAACAAGACACCTTTGTGAAACACAAACCAAATAACTGAATTTTTTTATCAAATATAATTCAAGTTAACCGTTTCCAAAGTAAGCCATGGTTTTGATGTCCCTCAGTTAAAAGGCTTTGGAATACATTGAGACAAAGTAAGAAAATGCTGATAACCAGCTTTCTCACTTTATCTCCTTATTTCCTGCACTATTTTGTTCATAAATCTTACCCTAATAAACATTCAACTAGTCCTCTGCAGCAGCTTTTAAATTGCAACAGTCTAAAATTGCGTTATTTGCAAAGGGTTAACCCATTACCACACAGTGACTCTTTTTGACTCCCCTACAGTAAAAGGCTTGAGAAAAAAATTGTGGAAAATGAAGAAATTGCTTTTGACAAGCAATTTCTTCATTTCCAACAATGTTTTCTACCAAAAAAGACCGAAAGATTTTAAAATTCCTTAACTTGAAATTATTGTCTGCAACATCTTTCAATTAGAAACAGTTCAAAATTGCATTATTTGCAAAGGGTTAAACAATGATATTGACATGTGCAGAGCAACAGTCAAGAGAGGGGTCCTCCTCCTCCTATTTCTATTCTACATCTGTTCCCTATGCTGTGGGTACTCATTTGAATCGTCTCAATGGGACAATTCCAATTAGTATCTACAACATAGGGTTTGATCATTAATTAATATTTTACGTTTTAACCCATTACCACACAATGACTCTTTCTGAGTCCCTACAAGATCATGGCTTTGGAAAACATTGTGGACAAGAGCTTCGCAGAGCGGCGCATATACGCTCGAGAGGAGCTTGTCAGTAAAAATTGGCCATTTTTTCAATTCAAGGGCAGATAATTCAAACATGAAAAGTTATCAAAATTTTGTTTGCACAACAAGACACCATAGAGATTCATTGCCGCTAGTTTGATTAAATTCTGGTTGAAACTGTAGAAGTAATACAAAGGAGAAAATGGGCATTTTTGAGAAAATGGGCATTTTTCCTTAAATTCGAGGGCAGATAATTCAAGAACCAAAACAGTTATCTAAATTCTGTAAGCGGTGTGCACAACTAGACACCATGGAGATTCATTGTGGCAAGTTTGATCAAATTCTGATCAAAACTGTAGGAGGAGTTGCGCACACAAGAAAATGGACATTTTTTTAATTCAAGGGCAGATAATTCAAGAACGAAAATAGTTATCCGAATTCCGTAAGCGCGGTGCACAACTAGACACCATGGAGATCAATTGTGGCAAGTTTGATCAAATTCCGATCAAAACTGTAGGAGGAGTTGCGCACACAAGAAAATGGACATTTTTTTAATTCAAGGGCAGATAATTCAAGAACGAAAATAGTTATCTGAATTCCGTAAGCGCGGTGCACAACTAGACACCATGGAGATCAATTTAGGCAACTTTGATCAAATTCCGATCAAAACTGTAGGAGGAGTTGCGCACACAAGAAATTGCTAACGGACGGACGGACAGACAGACGGACAGACAGACAGACAGACGGACACGAGTAAAACAATATGCCCCCGATCTCTCGATACGGGGGCATAAAAATAGTTTGTTTTTTCTAATCATAGCCTATTTTTTCATCCGTGGCATTTGATTCTTCTCTATTGTTCACATCATCTTAGAGCATGGATAATTGTCATCAAGGCAGACGTTCTTAACCCTTTCCCCAATTGCAAAATTATGAATGATCAAATTCAAAGAAGCTTAAACCAAGGTAATGAGGGACAATGTATATTTTAGCATGGAAACAATTGAAAGAAAACAAGAAAATGCTGATGATCAGCATTTTCTTCTTTTCTTTCAATGCTTTCCAAAACCATTTGGATAATCAGCATCAAAACCTTCAAGTATTGCAACAAGGATAAGGATCAACTTTTTGTTGCTCAGTCATGCTGGTTACATGTAGGTCTAGGAGTAGGAGTTTTGTACTGAAATCTATTTTCATATGTAACATCTGAAGGAAGTTCATTCCTCTTTCACCACACCCTTAACCAGGGTTTTCCCTCGACTTTCTCTAGAGGGGGTCATAAGGTGCCCCTGGCCTGCAAATTAAAGGGTCATATCCAGAGTTTTCCCTTGACCAGGGTGCCCAGTGACTTTTGGTGTCAAAAATATAGGTATGTCCCCAAAATATAGGTATCTATTGGCCAGAAATATAGGATAATATAGGTTGCCTTTACTACGAAGAAAAGACTACTTCAAACTTTAAACTGTTCCACCAACAACTTCCATCTCTCTCTCTTTTTTTAGGATAAAAGCGGAAACAGACAATGCAGCCATTATCTATTACTTTATGTCCTGGATATACAGTAGCACTAAGGTGTTTCAGAGAATACCATAAACATATCAGGAAACGAAAGCCAAGAAGGTCAAATATCGCTCTCCTTAGACAACATTGAGGCTTTAATATGATATCTTCAGTTTCATCCCAGACTCACAACTTCCAGCCAATTTTCATTGCAGGAAGGCAATTTGAAGAATTTTGGCAGAGATTCATTCTGCCATGATACATGCAAAATACTAACATAAGGGTCTCTGATAAAATAATTTGTCAGGGAAAGTTTGCCCCAGATTTGCTAATTAGTTCTTTGTCTCAATTATGAAAAAATCTGATATCCCACAACATTGGGTCAAATTTCATACTACCACAAAACTTTGAAATATTTTGATGGAGGGCATTAGATACACACCAAATTTAAGTCGTCAATAGCTGATATCATACAGCATAAGGCAAATTTTATAGAACCAAAAACTTTGAAATGCTTTGGAAGTGGGGCCATCATCACACATTTCTACACACCATATTTCAAAGCCCTAGGCCAAACAGTAAAGGAGTAGAAGATTGTGCAAAATTTCTTTCTAATTCTCTTATGAAATCTAATATCCCACAACATGGGGCCAAATTTCAATGTACCAAAATAATTTGAAGGATATTGTTAGAGGGCCATGAGATGATTCCACACAGCAAATTCAAAGCCCTAGGTCTCAAAATACAGGAGTAGAAGAAGAATTACTCCTTTGTCTCTATATCAAGTCTGATACCCCAACACAAAGGGGCAATTTTCATTGTACCACTATGATTTTAATCTTTTTAGTAGAGGGCTATGAGACAATTCTACATATCAAGTTTCAAAGCCCTAGGCAAAAAAGTTATGGCGATTGAGATTGTACAAGATTTACTTCTCTGTCTGATACCCCATAACATAGGGTCAGTTTTCATTGTATATGTACCACATTTGTAATAATAAGTATTTTGGTAGAGGGCCATAAGACAATTTTACATACCAGTTTCATAGCCACAGACCAAATTATTTAGAAGCAGAAGACTTCCTTCTTTGTCCATATATGAAATAATTATGGTACCCCAGAACATACATATAGGGCCAATTTTCATGATTCCAGAATAATTTAAAATATTTTGGTAATTGACCTCTGGATGATGGTAAATACAAAATTTCAAGACTCTATGGCAAGGCCATGTGGATTGGGAATTTTGTGTAATTGTTGACAGACAGAGAGATGGACAGATTGATGACAACGGTGAGCAAACATAACAAGACAAGCAACTTCATGTTCAAATTTCAATCAGTCTCTGTGAGAGCAAGATGAAAATTAAAATGTTTCACCTACATTTGGCCTTAAGTAATTAACAGTGAGTGCCAAAAAAGATACCATTCTCTATCTTCCCAGCTTTAATAGAAGACTGGTACAGAATATGTGATAACTTAAGGACAGGAAGTCACACTTAGCTTTGTATGTCAGAAGCCAAACTGTCATGTTTAAAGGTATGATAATTTTCCGTGCATCTATATAAATCAATTATAATTCACTTGCCCATAAGTAATGCTAACATAAGATTATAAATTTTGGACGTAACTGTTCATAAAGGAAACTTATCCACTAAATGAAATTGTCAATACCAGTAACAGATGACAAACAAACAGAGAGAGAGATGCTTCTTCAAGAATGATTATCATTATAATGTTTGACCTGTCTTTCCCTGCCTCTTCAGATTGAAATTGGCTGAATCTACTGTATATATTCCTATAATAGTTACTTTTAAATCATAAACATTTATAATTTCGTAATACTTGCTTAGCCAAGACACAAAAATATAGGTATTTATAGGTATTTGGGGCAAAATTGGTGAATTTATAGGTTTTTATAGGTAAGGTCCAAAAATATAGGATAATATAGGTATTTATAGGTTACTGGGCACCCTGCCTTGACTTTCCCTAGAGGGGGTCATTATGTGCCCCTGGCCTTCAAATTAAAGGGACATATACAGAGTTTTCCCTTCACTTTCTCTAGAGGGGGTCATAAGGTGCCCCTGGTCTTCAAATGAAAGGGTCATATCCAGAGTTTGTCCTTGACTTTCTCTAGAGGGGGTCATTAGGTGACCCTGGTCTTCAAATTAAAGGGTCACATCCAGAGTTTTCCCTTGACTTTCTCTAGAGGGGGATCATAAGGTGACCCTGGTCTTCAAATTAAAGGGTCACATCCAGAGTTTTCCCTTGACTTTCTCTAGAGGGGGGGGGGGTATAAGGTGCCCCTGGTCTTCAAATTAAAGGGTCACATCCAGAGTTTTCCCTTGATCTTCTCTAGAGGGGGTCATAAGGTGCCCTGGTCTTCAAATTAAAGGGTCACATCCAGAGTTTTCCCTTGACTTTCTCTAGAGGGGGTCATAAGGTGACCCTGGTCTTCAAATTAAAGGGTCACATTAAGACTTTTCCCTTGACTTTCTCTAGAGGGGGTCATAAGGTGCCCCTGGTCTTCAAATTAAAGGGTCATATCCAGAGTTTTCCCTTGACTTTCTCTAGAGGAGGTCATAAGGTGCCCCTGGTCTTCAAATTAAAAGGACATATCCAGAGTTTTCCCTTGACTTTCTCTAGAGGGGGTCATAAGGTGCCCCTGGTCTTCAAATTAAAGGGTCACATCCAGAGTTTTCCCATGACTTTCTCTAGAGGGGGTCATAAGGTGCCCCTGGTCTTCAAATTAAAGGGTCATATCCAGAGTTTTCCCTTGACTTTCTCTAGAGGGGGTCATAAGGTGATAATAATAATAAATAATAATAATAATAAAGACTTTATTTTACGAGGCTACACAGTTGGGATAATACCCAGTCTTCCCTGTGGGCCTCTACAAATATTTACAAAGACAAAGCGTAAAAAATATATAAATACATGTATGTACAACAAAAGAGAAAGTAGAATCTATGTGCAAAGCAATTTTGTGGAAGTAACCCATACACTCCTCCTCAAACAAGACCAGTTGTGAAGCACAGGGATAAAATAAATGATTTGGTAAGCATTGAGGTAAGAGATAAGTTGTAATCAGCATGTTTTCCTTTAAAATGGATACGAACGAGACAAATTCATATATATTTATATGAATATATATTGACAGGAAGTATAGACAAGGAGCAAATTGGACATTTAATACAATTTGTTCCTCAGCCATTACCTCAGTACATCATTTATATTGTTTGGTAATGTATAGTTTAATATAGGATCACAATTTGAATGAAGAAAATAGTAGTTATTATAATGAAAATGTACAGTTTAGATTTTTAAAAGAAGATTACAGAACAAATGACATATTGTCGGCTGTATTGGAAAACACTGTAACAACAGCTAATCAAAGCTGTAGTTACAACATATGCCAACACTGCCGACGATATGATTAATTTCCATTGTTATTCATGTACATACAGGCAAGTATTTTCCACTAGAATACCACCATGCTAAGTAGGCAGATTTGAACCTTTGTACATTTTCACTTTCTCTTATGCAGATGGGGATCTGGTTCCATAATTTTGGACCTGAATAAGTGAAAGATTTTCTATAGAATTCAATTCTTGGTTTGGGTATTTCTAGAGTTTTATTAGTGTAAGACCTAAGATTTGGCTTATTATTTTCTTTTAAAAGTGAAGACATATAATCAGGCAATTTATTGTTGATAGACTTATAGACTAAAATCGCTTTTTTGTATAGTACACGCTCTTCAAATTTCATCCATTTTAATTCTTTAAACAATTCCTCACTTGAGGTTTCATAATTTTTATCTAGAATTATTCGTGCTGCTCTTTTTTGGAATTTATACATTGAATTTAAGAGGTTCTCATTACAATTTCCCCATATAGTACAGCAATAATCAATGTGTGGGAGAATGTATGCATTATAAAATAGTTTACGTGTATGAATATCTAAAAAACTTCTAATCCGAAGGAGAAGGTATAATAAGGAATTACACTTTTTTATTACTTTTTCAACTTGAGATTTCCAGTTTAGCTTGCTGTCTACATTGACGCCTAAGAGTTTTTCGCTCTCTGTGAAATCAATAATTTGGTCGCAAAGGACTAGGTTATTAGTTTGCTGACTGAATACTTGAGATGTTGGTGATATAGTCATTGCTTTAGTCTTTTCTGGATTAGGAAGCATAGAGTTTCTTTTGCACCAATTTTCTATAATAGTGAGATTGTCTTGAAGTAGGGAGACAACTTCTGTTGCATTCTGACCATAACAGCTTATAGTGGTATCATCAGCAAACATATCAGTTGAAGAGACATGAAGGTGCATTGGTAGGTCGTTTATGTACAAAATGAACAGAATAGGTCCCAATACTGAGCCTTGGGGAACTCCAGACTTAATAAATTCAGATGAAGATAATTTCCCTGAGACTGAAACCTTTTGACATCTTTCTGATAAGTATGATTTAAACCAGTGAAGTGAATTATGTTGAATGTTATATTCATACATTTTGTTTAAAAGGATAGAATGATTGATTAGATCAAATGCCTTTGTAAGATCCAGGAAAACAGTGCCTACTACTTTTTTGTCATTTATTGCTTCTATCCAAGCGTCAATAATAGCAGTTAAAGCAGTTTCGCAAGAATGGTTTGACCTAAATCCAGATTGAGTTTTGTGGACCAAACTGTTATTTTCAAGAAAGGATTTCAAATGATTGCTGACATGTTTTTCAAGAATTTTGGAAAGAATAGGCAATATAGATATCGGCCTGTAGTTATTCCTGTCACTGACAGGAATATTAAGGAATGACAGGTCACACTAAGACTTTTCCTTTGACTTTCTCTAGAGGGGGGTCATAAGGTGACCCTGGTGGTCTTCAAATTAAAGGGTCACATCCAGAGTTTTCCCTTGACTTTCTCTAAAGGGGGTCATAAGGTGCCCCTGGTCTTCAAATTAAAGGGTCACATCCAGAGTTTTCCCTTCACTTTCTCTAAAGGGGGTCATAAGGTGACCCTGGTCTTCAAATTAAAGGGTCACATCCAGAGTTTCCCCTTGACTTTCTCTAGAGGGGGGGGGGGGGGTCATAAGGTGCCCCTGGTCTTCAAATTAAAGGGTCATATCCAGAGTTTTCCCTTGACTTTCTCTAGAGGGGGTCATAAGGTGACCCTGGTCTTCAAATTAAAGGGTCACATCCAGAGTTTTCCCTTGACTTTCTCTAGAGGGGGGGTCATAAGGTGACCCTGGTCTTCAAATTAAAGGGTCACATCCAGAGTTTTCCCTTGACTTTCTCTAAAGGGGGTCATATGGTGACCCTGGTCTTCAAATTAAAGGGTCACATTAAGACTTTTCCTTTGACTTTCTCTAGAGGGGGGTCATAAGGTGACCCTGGTCTTCAAATTAAAGGGTCACATCCAGAGTTTTCCCTTGACTTTATCTAAAGGGGGTCATAAGGTGCCCCTGGTCTTCAAATTAAACGGGTCACATCCAGAGTTTCCCCTTGACTTTCTCTAGAGGGGGGGGGTCATAAGGTGACCCTGGTCTTCAAATTAAAGGGTCATATCCAGAGTTTTCCCTTGACTTTCTCTAGAGGGGGTCATAAGGTGACCCTGGTGGTCTTCAAATTAAAGGGTCACATCCAGAGTTTTCCCTTGACTTTCTCTAGAGGGGGGTCATAAGGTGACCCTGGTCTTCAAATTAAAGGGTCACATCCAGAGTTTTCCCTTGACTTTCTCTAAAGGGGGCCATAAGGTGCCCCTGGTCTTCAAATTAAAGGGTCACATCCAGAGTTTTCCCTTGACTTTCTCTAAAGGGGGTCATAAGGTGACCCTGGTCTTCAAATTAAAGGGTCACATCCAGAGTTTTCCCTTGACTTTCTCTAGAGGGGGGGTCATAAGGTGCCCCTGGTCTTCATATTAAAGGGTCATATCCAGAGTTTTCCCTTGACTTTCTCTAGAGGGGGTCATAAGGTGACCCTGGTCTTCAAATTAAAGGGTCACATCCAGTGTTTTCCCTTGTCTTTCTCTAGAGGGGGGGTTATAAGGTGACCCTGGTCTTCAAATTAAAGTGTCACATCCAGAGTTTTCCCTTGACTTTCTCTAAAGGGGGTCATAAGGTGACCCTGGTCTTCAAATTAAAGGGTCACATTAAGACTTTTCCCTTGACTTTCTCTAGAGGGGGTCATAAGGTGACCCTGGTCTTCAAATTAAAGGGTCACATCCAGAGTATTCCCTTGACTTTCTCTAGAGGGGGTCATAAGGTGACCCTGGTCTTCAAATTAAAGGGTCATATCCAGAGTTTTCCCTTGACTTTCTCTAGAGGGGGTTATAAGGTGCCCCTGGTCTTCAAATTAAAGGGTCATGTCTACTGTTACATCTGTTCTTTATGGGACAGCTGGTAATTTTTAGAGGGTCATATTAGTTACAGCTGCGCCAAAATGCACAATTTGTGCACCAGGGAAAACCATGCTATAACCCATTACCACATATTAACACCTTTTGATGCCCTACAAGATAAAGGCTGTAGAAAACATTGTGGAAAATGAAGAATTTGTTTGTGACAAGTAATTTCCCACAATGTTTTCTACAGGGAATGACCAAAATATGTAAAGTTTCATCCACTTGAAACTGTTGTCTGCAAGATCTTTGAATTTGGACTGCAGACAACAATTCCAAGTGAATAAAATATGTTTTTATCTATGGGTAGAAAACAGAGTAGGAAATGAAGAAATTCCTTGTCAATTTCCCACAATGTTTCAAAAGCCTTTCTCTTTTAGGGAGTCTAAAGTGGTATCATGTGTTAATGGCTTAACCCTTTCCCAAACAAGACCGGGTTTTGATGTCTCTATTAGAAGACTTGGGAAAACATTGAGGCAAAAGAAGAAAATGCTGATAACCAGCATTTTCTCCTTTTTCCTCAATATTTTCTGTGCTATTTTGAACACAAATTCTTTGTGTATCAACACCCATTTTGTCATTGGCAGCAGTTTTGAATTTATATCGCCCTAAAATTCTACTGTTTGGGTTAATAGGATGGTCCTCTTGGGCACCAAGGTACTTAATGGCATCTGGAAAAATCAATAATGAATGTGGAAATTCCATGATTTCTCTTTCTAAAGAAAATCAAATGCAGCTAAAATTATAACAAGAGGACCATGATGGTCCTATATCGCTCACCTGAACCTAAATGATATGAGCAACACTTTTGTTCAATTCAATTAATATTTATTACTTTAAGACTGAAAAAGAACTTATGGTCAATAAGGTTGTGAAAATCTAACTCATCCAAGATCTAAATTATGGTGCCAAACATTGTACAGGGCTCCAGATAAGAGGGGGTGGTGACTTTTCAAACTGCAATAATGCTGTCAGTGATCATCCAACCCTATGTTGTAGGTACATGTACTCATTTGTATCGTCTCGTCGAGACGATTCAAATGAGTACCCACAACATAGGATTTGAATTCGAAACAAGAGCCATCAGAGACGGACAATGCTCCCCGAATAAGGCTTTGTCACAATAAATGTATGCCATACAGAGCTAAGATTAAGCTAACAAACGATAAGCCCCCTTTTTCCATGACATACTTTTTATACGCAAATTTCAAGTAGTTTATTGTCAAGGGCATCTGATTTGCTACTCAAATATTAAATTTCATCAAATTCTGACCATTAGACTATGAGAAATTAGAGAAAAAGTGTATTTGATCTTAAGTCCCCTTTTCCCATGACGAGGCCTCAAATCCAAAAACTGGGAAAAGTACATCGGCATTATGTCATAGGGATTTCATTTGATTTGGCCCAAGGGTTATAGAGAAATCACTTCGGACGGACGGACGGACGGACGGACAGACGAAGCGGCGACTATATGCTCTCCCTTCGGGGAGCATAAAAACAATGTTAGTATGTCTTCACCTCCACTTATCTGTAGCCCTGATTGTATCCAAGTTTTGTCTTGATTGATAAATAATTGTAGATTCTAGAGTATAAACAAGGTCGAAAACAGCCGAAAACAACAATTTTGTCAATTTCAAGGGCACAAAACGCTCGACTTTCTGATCAGATCAGACTGAAAATCAATCTCATATGAGATCTTATGGTTCCCAACATTGTGTCCAAGTTTTGTATAGATTGATCAATAATTGTAGATTCTAGAATGTAAACAAGGTCGAAACCAGCCTAAAAATGGCAATTTTGTCAAATTCAAGGGCACATACTCTCAACATTCTCGTCAGATCAGACTGAAAATCAAACTCATCTGAGATCTTAAAGTCCCCAACATTGTGTCCAAGTTTTGTCTTGATTGACCCTTTCCCACACATTGGCGCTTTTGGATGCCCCACAAAATAAAGACTTTGGAAAACATTGTGACAAACAATTTCTTCATTACCCACAATGTTTTCTACCAAGAAAGACCAAAAAATGTTAAATTTTGTTCAATGGAACTTGTCGTCTGCAACACCTATGATTTTGGACTAGGCTAAAATTTTGTTGTTTGGTAATGGGTTAATAAGAGTGTAAATCTATTTATATCCTCTATCAAACTAGATAACTCTACTTATACTGAAGTAAAGTAGTGTCAGAGTTCCTTCCCTTAGAATCTATTTATATCCTCTATCAAACTAGATAACTCTACTTATACTGAAGTAAATTTAAAGTAGTGTCAGAATTCCTTCCCTTAGATTAACTCTTTTTTTGAATACAGCAAAAAAGTGGCAATTTTGCCCAATTCAAGGGCACATAACTCTCATCTTTCTGGTCAGATCAGACTGAAAATTGACCTCATCCAAGATCTTATGGTCTCCAACATAATGTCTAAGTTTTGTCTTGATTGATCAATGATTGTAGATGCTAGAGTGTAAACAAACTTAAAAACAGCATTTTTTGACATTCAAGGGCAGATAACTCCGCACTTTCTGGTCCGATCAGGCCCATAGTCGAACTTGTTCAAGAACTTATGGTCGTACTTGTTTTGGCCAAGTTTGATCAAGATTGAGTAACTTTTGTGGATGCTAGAGTGTAAACACCCCAAATGTTGACGGACGGACGGACGGACGGACGAGCGAGGCCATAACATAATACGACCCTTCGGGCGTATAATAAAAATGAAGAAATTGCTTGTCACAAGCAATTGACCAAACGCCGACTGTCAATCAAAAACATCGATTAGCCAATGGACGATCAGAAAAATGTCATGCCCCAATTGTTCTTCGTTGCACATGTTATTGTATCCATTTATCGACTGACTATCAAAACAATCGACATGCCAATGGAAAAGAATTTTGTGCTAACAATATACTAGGTTTAACGTTATGTTTTGATAAACCGTCGGTGTTGTTATATTATACAAAATCAAGATTTTATAATAACACACACGAAAAACTATTTGTTTGTCCGAAATTACATCACGGTTAACTGGATAAAATCGTTCCCTATAAACGATCATATCCCCATTGTTTGTCTTAAATTCTATGTTGGGCGGAGCGATCTGTCGATTGGCGTTTGGTCAATTTCTTCATTTCCCACAATGTTTTCTACCCTAAAAGACAATAAAATTTTAAATTTCGTATATTTGAAATAGTCGTCTGCAACATCTTTGAATTTGAACTAGTCTAAAAGTTTGCCGTTTGGGAATGGGTTAAAAAGCTTCTACTCTCTCTTACTTGTAGCTCTGCGTGTGTATCACAGCTAGGTCAAATATGTCTAAGAAGATCTTTTCTATACAGATTTCATTTCACATGGCCCAGCTTTAGCTTTTATTATCATAAATTAAATGTATGGGCTTTTGTAAAATAACAATTCAGTAATAGATCTATTTTCTTGTAAAGTTTTTTAATAAGAAGATTAAATTCCAAGGTCAAGGTCACTAGGTCAAAGGTCATGGTCCCAAATGAAGGGTCTTGACAGGAAGCATCCATTTGTGAAATAGCAAATCTCTATTTCTAATAGTGCTTGAGATTAAACCAGGTTAAAGTGTTTTTAGCTCCACTGGCCGTCAGGCCAGCGGGCTATTGTCATGGCGGTGTGTCCGTCGTGTGTCCGTGCATGCATGCGTCCGTAAACTTTTTCTTTAAAAATCTTGTTCTCAGAAACTACTACATGGATTTCAATCAAACTTCACAGGAATGATCATTGGGTGACCCTCTCTCAGATTCCTTCAAAGAATTCGGATTGAATCAGAATAACCTGAGTTATCTGCCCTTGAATATCAAAAATAGCTGGTTTTGACTTTATTTTTACTCTAAAATCTACAAATATTGAACAATCAGGACAAAACTTTGACAGAATAATGGTGACTATAAGATCATGCCTTGGTACAATTTTCAGCTTGATCTGAAGTTTACATCATGAGTTATGTGCCCTTGAAATTGACAAAATTGCCATTTTCGCTCTATTTTAACTTTGTTTTCACTCTAGCAAGTACAAAAATTGACCAATCAAGACAAACCTTGGACAGAATCTTGGTGACTATAGGATGTTGCCTTGGTATAATTTTCAGCTTTATCTGAATTTTTACATCATGAGTTCTGTGCCCTTGAAATTGACAAAATTGCCATTTTCGGCTCTATTTTGACTTTGTTTTCATTCTAGCAATTACAAATATTGACCAATCAAGACAAACCTAGGACAGAATGTTTGTGACCATAAGATGTTGCCTTGGTATAATTTTCAGCTTGATCTGAATTTTATATCATGAGTTATGTGCCCTTGAAATTGACAAAATTGCCATTTTCGGCTCTATTTTGACATTGTTTTCACTCTAGCAACTACAAATATTGAATAATCAAGACAAACCTAGGACAGAATGTTGGTGACTATAAGATCTTGCCTTGGTATAATTTTGAGCTTGATCTGAATTTCGTATCATGAGTTATGTGCCCTTGAAATTGACAAAATTGCCATTTTTGGCTTCATTTTCGCTTTTACAACCATTAGTATTAACTAATCAATACAGAACTTTCACAGAATCTTACCGACCATACAATCTTACTTGCGATTTTCAGCATGGTCATGCATTTGCTTGTTTGCGCAGCCTGAACCTTTGAAATTGCATTCAACAAGACAAACAGTCAGGCCTGTGGAGCCCTTCCAGACTGCCAGGGCTGTCTAGTTTTGAAGACGCGACACCGACACAAGGCCAACACTAGGGCTGTAACATTAGCCAATGGGGAACATAGAGTACCCAGTCGTCGAAACTGATCATCAGCATTTTTCTTCTTTTCTCTTAATAGTTTTCTTTTCTCAAATTATTTTCTTTAAAGAAATATCAAAACTAGGTCTTATTTGGGAAAGGGTTGAATCATGATCAGAATGACAAAGGTTTGCCATTAACAAAATATTTTGATTAATTTTTACATAAATTTAGAGTCCATACAACAAAAAATGTATTTTAACTATTTGTATGATAAAATGTTTGATTGGTGATAACTACACAAATCCGGAGTGCTTCATTAACACCTTTCCATACAATGGCTCTTTTTTATGCTGTACAAAATAAAAGGCTTGGAAAAACATTGTGGTAAATGAAGAGATTGCACAGACTCAGTGATGGTGAAATATTTTTTCAATGGGGCAATGTCCCTACTAAGAAAAATCAATGTGACATTTTGAAAACTGATGTGGCAAATATAGGGTAAACTTGCTCTATTCTTAATAAAATCACATTAAAAGGGACAATGGCCAAACAATGTGATATTTGAGCGTTCAATGTGACTATGGCGCACAGCACAGGCTTTTCCCGGTCACTGAAAGCAATTGCTTCATGTTCCAAATTTTTTTCCACATTGTTTTTCTTGAGGGACGTGAAAAAGCATACTTTGTGGGAATTGGTTTCTGAAACTTAGGGTGGTATTAACTTACCAGTCAAATCTTAACCCTTCTCATGCTGTTCACATCAATTTACTGTTGTGACCTGAGTTTTGGCAGTCGGTATAGACTAAGATCAGCCTGCACATATGTGCAGTCTGATCTTAGCCTACACTGCCTGCTTTCTGCTCAAGTATTGTGGCACAAAATCTAGATAAACTTCAAATAATTTATCTCTTAAATTGGCAATTTGTTTGAAACAAAGTTATAAGCCAGCAGGAGAAGGGTTAAATTTACCACTACAATTATACAACAACCCATCACTAAAGCATTTAGGGTAGTATTCCTAACCAGTCTTTCTATAACTATAAACTTAAACTTTAAACTTAAACTGTTTGTATTTGATTTATCGCCTATTTTTACGATAATCCATATTCAATTGCATTTTACAACAATGATTACATATACATATCACTAAACTATAAACGATGATAAAAGCAGTCTTGTGTTCCATATAAAACACTTCAAAACAGACTATTGGAATCTCTGAAGTAGCAAGTTTTTAATTTCTTTTTAAAACCATCAACAGATATACAAGCGTTCACACTAAGCAGAAGATCATTCCAAATTTTAGGCCCAATGGTCCCGAAGCTTCTGTTTAACCCATTACTGCACAGTGACGCCTTTTGACTCCCTAACATGGAAAGGCTTAGAAAAACATTGTGAACAAGAGGCCCAAGAGGGCCTGAATCGCTCCACTGGCTAAAGTGGAAGAATTATCCCATGATTTCTTGTAAGCCTTACACAGCAAAATCTTGAAAAGGGTCACCTAAGGGAAATTTCTGACAAGTTTGGTTTGAATTGGCCAATTGGTTTATTTTTACTGAATTATTTCATGGTTTTTCCAATTCTGATAAGCCCTGCCCTGCCACACCCACAATTATAGATCTATCAAAATTTCACAATAATTTAAGTAAAGGGCCACTTAACCCTTTACCAAACAAGACCTGGTTTCGACGTCCCTATTAGAAAAGGCTTAGGAAAACATTGAAACCAAAGAAGAAACTGCTGATAACCAGCAGTTTCTCCTTTTGTCTCAATATTTTCTATGCCATATTTTACACAAATTTTATCTTAAATAACTTCCATTTTGTCATTTATCTCAGTTTTTGAAGTGGATAACCCTAAAATCTTGTCATTTGGGAAAGGGTTAAGGAATACTACTGCCAAAATTAGTCTACAATGGCCAATTGGTTGATTTATAAAGAATAATTTTGTGATTTCTCAAAGTCTGATTTATTTTTAAAGAATTTTCTTATGATTTCTCTTGGTCTGATAAGCCCCTTCCTCCCTGCCATGCCCACATTTTTTAACATATGTAAGAATTTGTGAACAAATTTTGAAAAGAGAGACTCAAGGATCATTCCTGCAAAGTCTGGCTCAGTCGGGTACACTGGTTGATTTTTTAAAAATTTTCTTATGATTACTTTAACCCTTTCCCAAACAGCATAATTTTAGGGTGATCCAATTTGAAAGCTGCTGCAGATGACAAAAATGATGATAATAAAGACATGATTTACGTAAAATATAGCACAGAATATATTATATAGATACAAAATGAGAAACTGCTGGTTATCAGCAGTTTCTTCTTTTGTTTCAATATTTTCCCAAGCCATTTCTATGAGGGACGTCAAAACCAGGTCTTGTTTGGGCAAGGGTTTAGTCAGATAAGCCCCTTCCTCCCTGCCACGCCCACATTTTTGGCAAATGTAATAATCTGTTAATAAATTTTGAAGAGAGACTCAAAGAACATTCTTGCAAAGTCTGGTTCAAATTGGCCTAATGGTTGATTTTTAAAGAATTTTCTTATGATTTCTCTAAGTTTGATAAGCCCCTTTCTCCCTGCCATGGCCACATTTTTTGACAAATGTAAAAATTTGTGAACAAATTTTGAAAAGAATGACTCAAGGCACATTCCTGCCAAGTTTGGTTCAAATTGGCCCAATGGTTGATTTTTAAAGAATTTTCTTATGATTTCTTTAAGTCCGATAAGCCCCTTCCTCCCTGCCACGCCCACCTATTTTGACAAGTGTAAAAATTTGTGAATAAATTTTGAAAAGAGAGACTCAAAGAACATTCCTGCAAAGTCTGGTTCAAATTGGCCAAATGGTTGATTTTTAAAGAATTTTCTTATGACTTCTCTCAGTCTGATAAGCCCCTTTCTCCCTGCCACTGCCACATTTTTTGACAAATGTAAAAGTTTGTGAACAAATTTTGAAAAGAATGACTCAAGGCACATTCCTGCCAGGTTTGGTTCAAATTGGCCCAATGGTTGATTTTTAAAGAATTTTCTTATGATTTCTCTAAGTCAGATTAGCCCCGCCCTGCCACACCCACATTTTTTGACGAATAAACCACATTTTTTGACGAATAAAAAATTTGCGAGCAAATTTTGAAAAGGGTCACTCAATGAACATTCCTGCCAAGTTTGGTCAAAATTGGCCCACTCGTATAAAAGGAGAAGATGTTTAAAGAAAAAGTTAACGGACGCACAACAGATACAACGCCATGACAATAGCTCAATGGCCTTAGGCCAGTGGAGCTAAAAATGAAGAAATTGCTTGTGACAAGCAATTTCTTCATTTATCACAATGTTTTCTACGTAAAAAGACCAAAAAATTCAAAATTTAATTCACTTGAAATTGTCGTCTGCGTCATCTTTGAATTTGGACTAGTCTAAAAAATTTACGTTTGGTAAAGACTTAAAAAGAAATTGGTAGCATTTTTCATCATACCATAACTATATAATTACAGAACAGTAAATTCAATTGACATTGACATTCATCTGTCCAGTTGGCTTGTAATGTAATTAAGATATAAACAATCAATTTAACAACTGATGATGAATACAGGCCCTAATGATTGTGGTAGCTGCATTGATTGATTGAATGGAGTTTAATCCTTTCCCATACGACAAAATTTTAGGGTGATCCGCTTCAAAAACTACCACAAATGACAAAATAGATGTTATTAAAGATAAGATTTGTGTAGAATATGGCATAGAAAATGAGACAAAAGGAGAAACTGCTGGTTATCAGCAGTTTCTTCTTTTGTCTCAATGTTTTCATAAGCCTATTCTATCAGGGACGTTAAAACCAGGTCTTGTTTGGGAAAGGGTTAACACCTCTTTCAACTGATATGGTTATATTGTAGCTGTTGGAGCACCGTAAACACAGATTTTTGCCGTTTCTTTCACCATTACTACCACAACATCCTTTCCAAACCTCCAGCTGCTCGCCCAGATATGTTTACAATTATCAAAACATTGGTGAGCGGCAAATGCCAAAAACAATGTTTGCCACAGCTAGGAATCAAATCTGGGTCCTAATGAACTAGAGTCAGTGGCCCTGCCAACTGTGCTATGGCAGCAGCCGGTAGCAGCAATGATCACAAGGGATAAAGATCCGCATGTGACAAAACATTAATTAGAAATGTTAGATCTGGCATCCGTCAAGTGTTGTTTCTTGAGTGATTCCTCAGACATTTTGTGATGTAGTCATAAAGTTTTTCTGGAGAGAATCTTTCCTTTGGGTTTAACTGAAAGATAATATGGGATTTATATAAGAATGAAATCTTTCAAAGACAAGACACAGTTTTTATCTCGCTAAAAGGCTGGGTAAATATTGAGGCAAAAGTAGAAAATGCTGAAAACCAGCATTTTCTCCTTTTGCCTCTATATTTTCTGTGCCAGATCAATTGACTAAACGAAATCCTGTCATAGTCAACATTCACATTATTGTCTGCAGCAGCTCTCATATTGGAATGGTCACCCTTTTTGCTGTTTGGGAAAGGGTTAATTATATAGCAATCTAATCCTATTCTACCCTGTCTGTCAAAGTGATCAGAAATTTCAAGAATCAGTCATGACAAGGTTGAATAAAACTGTCTAAGCAAGAAGTGTTTAACACATTATGTCAATACCAGACAACAAAATTCTAAACTGGTCCAAATTCAAAGATGTTGCCTACAGCAATTTCAATTTGTGAGTAAGATTCAAATTTTATTGGTCTTTTCAGGTAGAAAACATTGTGGTAAATGAAGAAATTGTTTGTCAAAAGCAATTTCTTAATTTTCCACAATGTTTTTTCCAAGCCTTTTTGTCAAGACCCATCAACAAGCATCTCTGTTTGGGAATGGACTAGCTAATAGCGAGAGATGCTCTTCCAGGCCATTTATAGAGTCCTATACCAACCTGCCAACAACTCTTGAATACATTGACTTGTTCCTCTGTAAAGTCACCAGACAGGGATGGAATCTTACAACAGACTTTCTTATGGAAATATTCCCGACTCTCATGGCGATGTTCGTGCCATACCACATTCCCCGTCAGTAGCTCGTACACTTGACACCCAACTCCCCACATGTCTGACTGGGAACTGAGCCTTCCATCTGCCTGTACAAGCTGTGAAAAAATAGCACTTTTAGAAATGAGCCAGGATCTGGAAAAACGTCCTTTAAGGCATTTGGGAACAACCTGGATCCAGACCAGCCTGTGCATACGCACAGTCTGATCAAGATCCATGTTGATCTCTAATAGCTTCTTTGTGACCTGTAGCAACCATAGAACAGCAGCATGGGTGTCTGCCAGTCTTTGCTTAGGCACAGGCTGGTCTTGACATTTTGCTGCCTCAAATGCTATAAGCGATGTTTTTCCAGATCCGGGCTCAAATGTATTAACCTTTCAAACCACAACTGGCAAGTAGTCTAGAATAAGGTCAGGCTGTGCATATTTGTAGGAGGATCTAATTTCTATATGTTTACTGCTAAGGTTGATTAATCCAATTGTGATTTTTAGCTGCTATGGTCATACAGCAATGGCTGGAGCACCTAATTGTATATTCCTTGTATTTCTTTCACCAGTACTACCACAATATCTACACCAAGCCTCCAGCTGCTCTCACTTAGATCATTCACATCCATTGGTGAGAGACAATTGACTTATGTCAAAAGTTGGTAAGGATATTGGCCTAGCAAGAACTCAAAACCCCTGTGTAGACTCGGACATAACTAATTGAGCTATACGGTCTTGGAACTTTCTGTTGAGGAAGTCTTACGATCTTGGGTTAGCATCGGAAAATTATTATTCTTTGTAAACGAGTGTGTAAATGATATCTGCATATAATTTCCATTGGATAAAACTATATACAACTAGAACTGTCGCAAAGCGGACAAATACCCCCCACTAGCGCCTTGTCACTGAAAAAGTGGTTCTTGACTTAGAACACGGAAACGGATTTTAAACAAAGTCCGATTGTGACCTTGACCTTTGACCTTGGTGACCCAAAAACAATAGGGCACCTCCTTGGGTCATGGGCAACAACTGTGTAAAGTTTCATGATCCTAGGTCAACCGGTTCTTCACTTAGAGCACGGAAACGGATTTTGAACAAAGTCCGATTGTGACCTTGACCTTTGACCTTGGTGACCCCAAAACAATAGGGCACCTCCTTGGGTCATGGGCAACAACTGAGTAAAGTTTCATGATCCTAGGTCAACCAGTTCTTGACTTAGAGCACGGAAACGGATTTTAAACAAAGTCCGATTGTGACCTTGACCTTTGACCTTGGTGACCCAAAATCAATAGGGCACCTCCTTGGGTCATGGGCAACAACTGTATAAAGTTTCATGATCCTAGGTCAACCGGTTCTTGACTTAGAGCACGGAAACGGATTTTAAACAAAGTCCGATTGTGACCTTGACCTTTGACCTTGGTGACCCCAAAACAATAGGGCACCTCCTTGGGTCATGGGCAACAACTGTGTAAAGTTTCATGATCCTAGGTCAACCGGTTCTTCACTTAGAGCATGGAAACGGATTTTGAACAAAGTCCGATTGTGACCTTGACCTTTGACCTTGGTGACCCTAAAACAATAGGGCACCTCCTTGGGTCATGGGCAACAACTGTGTAAAGTTTCATGATCCTAGGTCAACCGGTTCTTGACTTAGAGCATGGAAACGGATTTTGAACAAAGTCCAATTGTGACCTTGACCTTTCACCTTGGTGACCCAAAAACAATAGGGCACCTCCTTGGGTCATGGGCAACAACTGTGTAAAGTTTCATGATCCTAGGTCAACCAGTTCTTGACTTAGAGCACGGAAACAGATTTTAAACAAAGTCCGATTGTGACCTTGACCTTTGACCTTGGTGACCCAAAAACGATAGGGCACCTCCTTGGGTCATGGGCAACAACTGTGTAAAATTTCATGATCATAGGTCAACTGGTTATTGACTTAGAGCACGGAAACGGATTTTGAACAAAGTCCGATTGTGACCTTGACCTTTGACCTTGGTGACCCAAAAACGATAGGGCACCTCCTTGGGTCATGGGCAACAGCTGTGTAAAGTTTCATGATCCTAGGTCAACCGGTTCTTGACTTAGAGCACGGAAACGGATTTTTAACAAAGTCCGATTGTGACCTTGACCTTTGACCTTGGTGACCCAAAATCAATAGGGCACCTCCTTGGGTCATGGGCAACAACTGTGTAAAGTTTCATGATCCTAGGTCAACCGGTTCTTGACTTAGAGCACGGAAACGGATTTTAAACAAAGTCCGATTGTGACCTTGACCTTTGACCTTGGTGACCCAAAAACAATAGGGCACCTCCTTGGGTCAAGGGCAACAACTGTGTAAAGTTTCATGATCCTAGGTCAAACCGTTCTTGAGTTAGAGCACGGAAACGAAAAAGTCTACGGACGGACGACTGGACGGACGGATGGACGGACGGACTGACAGACAGACAGACATGGTGAAACCAATATACCCCCCTCTACTTCGTAGGTGGGGGGTATAACTATGACACAGTAAATAACATCATATAGAACAAAATTAAAGGGAAAGAAAAAGTTTCGTTGATTTATAGGAGACATAAATGCTACATGGAGAGTAAATCGTATGTAAGACAGACACACATACAGATAAACAGAATAATGGACAGACACACAAACAGATAGACAGACATATAGATAATGGTGTTTACCTCTGGTGGTGTTATCGCAGGTAGCAGACATTGTTTGATAGATCCTATATCATTTTGAACATTCAAAGGGTAGGACAGACAGAAGTTGTTCAGCTTGATACTTCTGTAGGATGTGTCTGTAAACTGCATGTTCTTACCTGGAGAAAAGTAAAATATATTCATATCATTATGGGACAGAAAGGTTTCAAGTATGGAAGAGAAAATACTGAATACAACAAAGGTTCCCTCTATCTCTATATTCTTTTCAGTGTTAGCCTCAAATAATTGAACCTGTTAACAAAGTTTGTCTGGTGAGATTTTAAAGATAGTTTCTAATTTTTTTTTCTTTTAAGGATGTCAAATTGATTGAATGAAATGGGCTCAACGCCTCTTTGAACAGCTATGGTTATATCATGGAGTCTGGAGCACCTAACAATAGATTCCTGTTGTTTCACATACAAGAACTGCCACAATATCCTTACCAAGTACATGTATTCAGCTGCTTGCCCACATACATTAATTAAGGATATCAAAAACAGAGGTGCATTGTTTAGAGCAAGATTTCTTGAGATATCTTGAGATTTCTTAAGATGTTTTTGGATAAAGCGTTCTTTAGAGCAAGATTTTTAAGACGTTTAATGGGAGGTGCCATTATCCTATACTTCATGCGGAATCCCTCGGTCAACTCTGTACAAACAATATAAAAGAGGCTTGACCGAGTTGTTCCGAACAATCGATAATTCATAAACCGCGGTGTTCCAAATGTTCCATATTTTATACAAATGACATCATGATGACGTCATTTGTACAAATATGGAGCATTCGGAACAGCTTGATCAAAGTCTCTGTCTTTAAAACGCTTTATCCAAAACACCTTAAGAAATCTTAAAAAATATCGCTCTAAAGAACACGCCTCAGATCTTGTTCGGTAAAGTGCTACAGATTTCATACTTACTATGCCAGTTTAAGAACACCACACCATTTTTGTGTAAGAAGCTCACCGGAGACAACATTTGTAGTAGGTAGATCATTGTGGTTTGCCAGTCTATACACCCTTCAGGAATATATCTCAGATAGTCATAAAGGCTTCCACCTGAAAGTGGATCAATACAATACAGAGCTACAGATAAGAGGGAGTGAAGGTTTTTCAAAATCATACATTATTTCCTTTATTAACCATCAAATCCTATGTTGTGGGTACTCATTTGAATCGTGTCAATGAGACAATTTAAATGAATACCCACAACATAGGGTTGGGAATTGATATAACAAAGTTAGAAAGTCTTCATCTCCACTTATTCATTGTTCTGATAATAGTATATAAAGCAAGGGACATTTGGCACAGAGCAGATAAGTATTGGTCAAATGAAGTTATATACCAAACATGAGCTTTGAATGTTTTTTTGTGAAAATTGTCATGTTAAATTCAAACCCCGGTATAGAGTTTTGCAGACAGAAAAAACAGATAGAAGGACAAAGGTGAAATAATATTAATCCCTTGATCTGTTAATGCAGGGGCAAGAAAAATTTCAATGCACCATTTACCTTATCCCAAACAATACCTCCTTAAGAAATTAACTGTAGAAAACATTGATGCAAAAGAAGAAAATTCTGATAATCAGCATTTTTTCTTTCGCCTAAATATTTTCTGTGCTTCATTGTAGACAAATCCTATTTTCATTAACATCCATTTCGTCCTTTGCAGCAGCTGTCAAATTGGACAACCCTAAATGATTGCCATTTGGGAAAAGTGTTGAACCCAATTAAACAAGAGTGCCATGGTCACAATATACGCCGCCCCAGAGTTATAAGGGGCATAACTCAGGCAAAAATCAATGAACCATAAAATCCTTCCTTCAAGCACATCTACCAATTGAGGTGATAAGGTGACCAAGTTTCAAAAAGATCCAGCCAAAAACTTAGGAGGAGTTGCGTTGACAAGAAAAGTGGACTTGCATACACACAGACAGACAGATGGATGGACGCACAGAGAGACGGAGAAGATGACGCCAATATAAGACCGCCTCCTGTATAAAAATCAATCTCTTGACCAGTCAGAAATGTAAGGCAGGACTGACCAGGCATAAAATCTGTACATATCTGAATCACGTCTCCATGTTCAAGTATCCAGAGTTGATCCACTATATTATGGTGTCGGTCAACTAGTCTGTTGTATGTGGATATCTGATGTCGGGCTTCAAACAAGGCATACTGAAAAATATAGCTTATTCTAAACAAATTTACTTTTCTGGGATCAACAAGAGATGTTTGTAAAACATGTATGTACTAAATGTTTTCATACTGATGAACACATATAATGTATTGGTCATAATTATGATCACACATATCTATTTTACCACACATATGTTGTGAACTTTGGTGACTGAAATGAGAGATATGCATTGATTGATTAACCCTTTCCCAAACAAGACCTGGTTTTGATGTCCCTAATAGATATGGCTTTGGAAAACATTGAGACAAAAGAAGAAACTGCTAATAACCAGCAGTTTCTCCTTTTGTCTCAATATTTTCTGGGCTTTTTTGTAAACAATTCCTTTCTTTAGCAACATTCATTCTGTCCTTGGCAGTAGTTTTCATATCCAACCACTCTAAAATTTTGTCGTTTGGGAAAGGGTTAATTGGGGGATAAATGCCTCTTTCAACTGCAATGATCATATCCGGGCAGCTGGAGCACATAATGGAGAACATAACCATGGATTCCTGGTATTTCTCTTACCATTGTTACCACAATATCCAATCTGAGCCTCCAGCTGCTCTCTCACATAGATGATTCACATTCAATGGCGAGACACAAAAGACCAAGACAGATAACAAGAGGGCCGTTGGCCCTAGGTCGCTCACCTGAGATGGGGTTTTATAACAGATCAGATTTCTTACAGGTAATGCAATAAAGGGTCAAAGATCATATGAACACCGCTATGCGATTTCAAACCATAGAAAACCCAGAAAACTACCTTAGTGCAATATCATATGTAACTCAAATATGGTGTTTCATCCAATTCGGTACTCTCCAAAGCCGAGGCCTATATTGATTAAACCATCAAATATGACCTCTGCAGTTTTCGGTACGCCAACAGCCTATTTGGTCGTCATAATCTAATTATAGCACATCATTTGAATTATCGAATCAAAATCATTCAGTTTTATCTTGCATGATCATTACGTATACATTACGTTGATTCTATTTTTGGCTGAAGCCGGTAACATTTGAATTATCGAATCAAAATCATTCAGTTTGATCTTGTTTGATTACGTATACATTACGTTGCTTCTATTTTTGGCTGAAGCCGGTAATTTGAAGCGTCAGCCAATGAAAGCTTGTATCAGCTTTTTAAATTGTTTTGTTGTGTATAGCCAACGATTGGATACTGAAATCCCGCCAAGGCTCCGAGATTAGACGTGAAATGACCCCGCGAGAACAGAGCTCATTCTATCGAAATGGAATGTAGAGATACTGTGCTCTGTTCTAAAGAGAGTACCAATTCGGCTATTTGGTTCTGGAGAAATTGCTTTGGACAGATGGAATTAAAATTAAACATACAGACTGACAAACAAACAGAAATTTACAAATTGACCTAGATCTATGACCTTGAACCTACCTAAATATATATTTCAAATAGAACATCTACTCATGATAAAGAACACATTTACCCATACATTTTTTTAAATCCATGCATAAATCTAGATGCTATGCGCCTGATAAACAGATTTTTACTAGAAGTCCCCTTTTTCTGTGACAAGGTTTTATATTGAAAAACAAAAAAAAGTACCTCTTAGCAATATCATAAGCAATGCAAATATTAAGTTTTGTCAAATTTGGCTCTGCGGTTATTGAGAAATTGCTTCTGACAGATTTCGTGTAATTTCTCCTTTTCTGTTGCCATGGCAACCAGAGTTGTTTTTTTTTATAAATTGCAATTCTGTTAGCAATTTTTGAAATGTGACCTCCTAAGGAATATTTCTGCCTAGTTTGGTGGAAATTAGCCTGATAGCTTAGGAGGAGATATCATTCAACGATGTCATTGAGATTTGGTGGAAAATCTCCTTTTCTGTTGCCATGGCCACCAGAGCTTTTAAAAGATTTCAATTCTTTTAGCAATTTTTAAAAGGAACCTCCTCAGAAATATTTCTGCCAAGTTTGGTTGAAATTGGCCAAGTAGTTTAGGAGGAGATGTTGTTCAAAGAAATTATTGAGAATTAGTCGTTCAAAGATAGTATTGAGATTCAGTCAAATTTCACCTTTTCTGTTGCCATGGCAACCAGAGTTTTTTTATGGATTTCAATTCTTTTAGCAATTCTGAAAGGGGGTCATCTAAGGAACATTCCTGCCAAGTTTGATTGAAATTGGCTTTTTAGATTAGGAGGAGATGTTGTTCAAAGATAGTATTGAGATTCAGTCAAATTTCTCCTTTTCTGTTGCCATGGCAACCAGAGTTTTTTATGGATTTCAATTCTTTTAGCAATTCTGAAAGGGGGTCACCTAATGAACATTCCTGTCAAGTTTAGTTGAAATTGGCCGAGTAGTTTCGGAGGAGATGTCGTTCAAAGATAGTATTGAGATTCAGTCAAATTTCTCCTTTTCTGTTGCCATGGCAACCAGAGTTTTTTATGGATTTCAATTCTTTTAGCAATTCTGAAAGGGGGTCACCTAAGGAACATTCCTGCCAAGTTTGGTTGAAATTGGCCCAGTAGTTTAGGAGGAGATGTCATTCAAAGATAGTATTGAGATTCAGTCAAATTTCTCCTTTTCTGTTGCCATGGCAACCAGAGTTTTTCATGGATTTCAATTCTTTTAGCAATTCTGAAAGGGGGTCACCTAAGGAACATTCCTGCCAAGTTTGGTTGAAATTGGCCATGTAGTTTAGGAGGAGATGTCATTCAAAGATAGTATTGAGATTCAGTCAAATTTCTCCTTTTCTGTTGCCATGGCAACCAGAGTTTTTCATGGATTTCAATTCTTTTAGCAATTCTGAAAGGGGGTCACCTAAGGAACATTCCTGCCAAGTTTGGTTGAAATTGGCCATGTAGTTTAGGAGGAGATGTCATTTAAAGAAATTGTTGACGGACGACGCACAACGGACGACGCACGACGGACGGACGCACGACGGACGGACGCCGGACAAAAGGTGATCACAATAGCTCACTTGAGCTTGTGCTCAGGTGAGCTAAAAAGACCAATCCTAGAGTACAATTATTCTTTACACATATGCTAGTTGTGTTTCCTCACATACCTGTTTTACAACACACATATGTTGTCTACTATCAATACACAATATGGAAAACCCAAACAAGGACTTATTGTAGAGTACCATTAAAATTTACACATATTGTCACTTTTCAACAACAACCTTGTAACTACAGCTTGTTTTAAGTTACCAGTTGTCAGTCTCACATACCTGTTTTACAACACACATATGTTGTGTACTATCAATACACAAGATGGAGGACCCAAATGAACCAATTGGAGATACAGGAATGATGAGATTCAAGTCTTCTTTACTCATATTCTGGTTACAAATCTAGCAATGCAAAAAATACAACATTAACATTAAAACAATCAAATATTTATGAGCCAGAATCTAGAAAAAAGACATTTACTGCATTTGAGACCAATAAAGATCCAGATCAGCCGGGATATACATGCAGTCTGATCAAGGTACATGATGTTCTCTAATTTAGCTTCTTTATTTTCTGACAAAGTAATAGTTAGCAGTGTGGATCCTTATTTGATTTCATTTGACAACAGACTGATCTGGATACATGGTTATCTCAAATGCCATCTTAACCCTTTCCCAAACAAGACCTGGTTTTGATGTCCCTATTAGAAAAGGCTTGGGAAAACATTGAAACAAAAGAAGAAACTGCTGATGACCAGCAGTTTCTCCTTTTGCCTCAATACTTTCTGAGCAATTTCAAACACAAAACCTATCATTATCAACATTAATTTTGTCGTCTGCAGCAGCTTTCAAATTGGAATACCCTAAAATTATTTCGTTTGGGAAAGGGTTAAGGCCATTGTTCCAGGTCCCTGTCCTTATTTTAGATTGAATGATCAATTTTTGAGCAAATTAATGAGTACAGTATTAAAATGGGTTATGTTTGAAAATATATCTACTGATAATGCCAGAAGATTTGTCAGGATGTCAGTACTTTTAATACAACCAATGCCATATGGTGACACCTTTTGACGCCCCAAAAGATAAGGGCTTAGGAAAACATTGTGGAAAATGAAGAAAATGATTTTGACAAGCAATTTCTTCATTTTCAACAATATTTTCTACCTAGAAATACAACAAATTGTAAAGTTTCCCATTACCAAACAACAAAATTTTAGCCTAGTCCAAACTCAAAGGTGTTGCAGACAACAATTTACATTGAACAAAATTTATCATTTATTGGTCTTTCTTGGTGGAAAACATTGTGGGAAATGAAGAAATTGCTTGTCATAAGCAATTTCTTCATTTTCCACAATGTTTTCCAAAGCCTTTATTTTGTGGGGCGTCCGAAAGTGTCAATGTGTGGGAAAGGATTAATACTCACCTGTTCAAAGATATAATTATTGCTGGCTAACACGCTCAATACAGGTTCTTTCAAATGTTTCCGAATACTATCTTTCAATATCCCAACATCTTCTACATTCCTAAACAAAGTACATTGTCGCTTTTCAACAAAAACCTTGTAACTGCAGCTTGTTTTAAGCTGCAGTTACCAGATTTTTGGTGAAAAGCATAGATATAATCAATGTTGATATATTTGTATAAAAAGCATGTTCCAATAGGTTCAAAATTACAGAATTGTGGCTTGCTCTATCAACTTTGATTCAATGAAAAAATGCCACAAATGTTTTGCTCAGAGCTTCAACAGAATGACATTGTTAGGTGACATTTTTATGGACTCAAAGACAGACAAGAGCCGTCAGAGACGGACAATGCTCCCCGAATAAGGCATTGTCACAATAAATATATGCCATGCAGAGCTAATATAAAGCTAACAAATGTTAAGCCCCCTTTTTGCATGACATATTTTGTATACGCAAATTTTAAATAGTTTATTGTCAAGGGCATCTGATTTGCTACTCAAATATGAAATTTCATCAAATTCTGACCATTAGACTAGGAGAAATTAGAGAAAAACTGTATTTAACCTCAAGTCCCCTTTTCCCATGACGAGGCCTCAAATCCAAAAACCGGGAAAAGTACATCGGCATTTTGTCATAGGGAGTTCACATGGTAAGTTTCATTTGATTTGGCCCAAGGGTTATGGAGAAATCGCTTCGGACGGACGGACGGACGGACGGACGGACGGAATGACGGACGGACGGACGGACGGACGGACGGACAGACAAAGCGGCGACTATATGCTCTCCCTTCGGGGAGCATAACAAATGGACAGATACAAATAATGATTATTTCATATCCCATCCCTGGGATACGTTTGCCATGGAATATTTAAACATAAACAAATTTGGAAAGTACAGGTTACATATCACAGGCTTAAATGCTGGTAGTATTTCATTTTACATAAAATATCCTCACAATAATTATGGTGTACTATGTTGTACCAATGCCTCAAAATATTGTTGTAAAAGGATTATCATCTTACCACAAACTTAAATGCTGGCAGTATTTTACTTTACACCAGATATCCTCACAGTAATTATTGTGTTGTATCAATGCCTCCAAATATTGTTGTAAAAGCTCCTCCTCTTGCCCATCTGGTACCAGTGTCTTCTCCAGCACCTTGTTGATGGTCCGCAACTAAATAAGAACGGAAAAAAACATCACATGTATTAGATTTCAACCATTTCCCAAACAAGACAGGGGTTTGATGTCCCTAATAGGAAAGGCTTGAGGAAACACTCAGACAAAAGAAGACAAGAGCCGTCATAGACGAATTATGCTCCCCGAATAAGTGTTTTTATCACAAAAGTACATAATTTCATTAAATTCTACCAATTGGATGAAGAGAAATTGGAGAAAATCTAATTTATACATTAAGGCCCCTTTTTCCATGACACAGCCTCAAATCAACAAACGGAGAATAGGGTCCCTAGAGATTATCCCTGGGAGTTCACATGTGAAGTTTGGTTGATATGGCTGTGGACGGACGGACAAATTATCATACATTAAGCCCCCTTTCCCATGACAGATTTTTTGTACACACATTATTTATAAAATATGGTCTAGAACATCTCATTTATCACAAAAGTACAAAATTTCATTAAATTCTGCCCATTGGATGGAGAGAAATTGGAGAAAATCTAATTTTTACATTAAGGCCCCTTTTTCCATGACGCAGCCTCAAATCAACAAACGGAGAATAGGGTCCCTAGAGATTATCCCTGGGAGTTCACATGTGAAGTTTGGTTGAATTTGGTCCAAGGGTTGCTGAGATATGGCTGTGGACAGACGGCCGGACACACGGCCGGACAGCATGGCGAATATACATGTATGCTCCCCCGGTATTTTTTTCGGGGAGCATAAAAATGCTAATGATGACCAGCCTTTTCTTCTATTGCCTAAATATTTTCTTGCCTATAGTATGCACAGATTCAATCTTTGTAAACACCCATTTTGTGGTGTGCAGCAGCATATGAATTGAACCACCCTTACATTATGCTGTTTTGAAAAGAGTTAAAAGCTACAGCAAAACACAAAATAAACATCATTAAAATCTAAGATAATAATTTATAGGTCATCTCCAGACTTCAAACATTATGTACATACTAACAGAATTTAATCATATACTGACTTATATATTAACCATACCTTTTTGCATGCCTTTTCTCCACAATCTTTCAAAAGACAAAGTGATGCCCTCTCAAGGCAATTGCTTGTAAACTTCTGAAAACAACCAAATAAGACTAATTAATTTGATTGATCAAGTTGAATTGAACCCATTTCCATATAAGACCTGCTGTTGATTTTGCTAATGGAAACAATTTGGGAAAACATTTAGGCAAATGAACAAAATAATGAGAAGCAGCAATATCTCTTTTTGCCTAAATATAAAATGCTATTTTGCACATAAATCTATACTTTATCAACATTTATTGTGTGGTCTACAAAAGCTTTTAAAGTGTGTCCCTGGGAAAGGGTTGATAATAACATCAATATAAACATATTACTATCATATCTTGTACAGAAGTAAGCCTTTCCTCAAATTTTTGAAAAAACATGGAGGAAAAAGAAGATAATTTTGATAAACAGCACTTTATTTTCACTCAACATTTTCTGTGGAATCATGAATGTTAATTTTTGCTGTTTGGGAAATACATAGCTCGATCCACATAAGAGGGGGTGATGATTTTTCAAACTGAAATGTTTCACTAAATATTCATCAAACCCTATGTTGTTGGTACTAATTAGAATCGTCTTGCCAAAATGATCCAACTGAGTACCAACAACATAGGGTTTGGTTTTGAAATAAACAAGAGGGCCAAGATGGCCCTGCATCGCTCACCTGAGAGGACTTTGAGACAAACATCTTGCAATCTTCAAACTCACATGACCCACTTTTTACATGACCTACATAATCATTAAGATAAACATTCTGAACAATTTTCACTATGATGAGTAAATATTTAGGCAAAAACAAGATTTGACCTTTTGACCTAGTTTTAAACCTAACATTAGCCACTTTCTACATGACCCATTTATCATCAAGATAAGCAATTTTCACAATGATGAATAAATATTTTGATATTTTAGAGCAAAATTTAAAAACAAAATTTGACCTATATTTTGACCTCCCATGGCCCACTTTATACATGCCCCAGATATTGTCAAAATAAACATTCTGAACAATTTTCACAATGATTCAGATATCATTATGGTTCTAAATGCAGAAATAAGATTTGACCTAGTGACCTAGTTTCTGACCTCACATGGCCCCCTTTTTACATTGACCAGATATCATCAAGATAAATATTCTGAACAATTTTCACCATGATAAAGTAAATATTTTGATTCCTAGAGCAAAAACAAGATTTGACCTAGTGACCTAGTTTTAGACCTCGCATGACCCACTTTTCACATCACCAAGATATCATCAAGATCAACATTCTGAACAATATTCACAATGATAAAATAAATATTTTGGTTCTTAGAGCAACAACAAAATTTGACCTAGTGACTTAGTTTTTAACCTCAAATGACCTGCTATTCATATCACCAAGATATCACCAAGATAAACATTCTGAATTTTTACAATGATTGAGTAAATATTTCGGTTTTTAGAGGAAAACAAGATTTGACCTTGTGACCTAGTTTCTGACCTCACATGACCCACTTTTAAAATGACCCAAATTTTGTCAAGATAAACATTCTGAACAATTTTCACAATGTTTGAGTATATATTTCTGTTCTTAAAGCAAAACCAAGATTTGACCCAATGACCTAGTTTTTGACCTTACATGACCCACACTTTCTACATTACCTAGATATCAAAATAAGTATTTAGGATAGTTTTGACAAAGTTTTAGGGCAACATTGGCATCTCTAGAGCAAAAGGAGGGATTCTGTAATATTTGACCTTATGACCTAGTTTTTGACCTTGCATGACCCATCTTTGACCATGACCAAGATATCATCAAGATGAACATTTCGGACAATTTTGATAAAGTTTAGACCAAAATTGGCACTTCCAGAGGAAAAGGGAGGATTTTGCAAGATTTGGCCTCGTGACCTAGTTTATGACCTGGCATGATCCACTTCTTGACATGACCTAGGTATCATCAAGATAAACATTCAGGACAATTTTGAGATAGTTTGGGCCAAAACTGGCATGTCCGGGCCAAAATAAAGGATTTTAAAAGATTTGACCTTGTGACCTAGTTTTTGACATTGTATGACCCACTTTTAATCATTTGATAGATATTATCGAGATAAACATTGAGGACAATTTTGACAAAGTTTGGAAAAGAATTGGCACTTCCAGAGCAAAATAAAGGATTTTGTAAGATTTGACCTCTTGACCTACTTAATGACCTAGCATGACCCACTTCTTGACTTAACCTTTATATCATCAAAATAAACATTCATGACAATTTCTACAAAGTTTGGACCAATATTGGCACTTCCAGTGTAAAAAAATGGATTTTACAATATTTGACCTAGTGACCTAGTTTTTGACCTGGCTTGACCTATTTTTTATCATGACCTAAATATTATCAAGACAAATATTCTGATCAATTTTCACAACAATTGAGCATTAAATGTGGCTCCTAGAGCAGAAAGAAGATTTGACCTAGTGACCTACTTTTTGACCCCATTATGGCCCCGATTCAAATTCTTTGAAGTATTTTGAAAAAGCATGACCCATAGATCATATGTGTGAAACATGATTGAATTCTACCAAGTACTTTAGGAGGAGAAGATTTTTTTGTGAAAAGTTGACGGATGGACAGATAGACAGATGGACAGATGGACAGATAGACAGATAGACAGACAGACGCCGGACAACAGACCGATCACAATACCTCACCTTGAGCACTTTGTGCTCAGGTGAGCTAAAAAGTTGGAATGTCTTCCCCCCTCTGATCTGTTGCTCTGGAATTGGTTAAGGAAATCCAGAAAACACAAACTATTACCTGCCCCGGTGATATAATTTGGCCAGTATATGCTGAAATAGGACAGATATAAATGTGTGAACATTGCTATAACTACAAATGACAGAAAGTTGAACAGCTGATGTAGATGGCAAAATGGAGCTTTTTGTAGATTTGTTTTGTGTTCAATATTATATAGCATGGAAAATATTGAGGCAAACAGAGAAAATGCTGATTATCAGCATTTTCTTCTTTGCTACAATGTTTTCCCTAGCCTAATTTATTAGGAACATCAAAACCAGGGGCCCATATTATCAACGAACGTACATTGATATTTTGCATAGTTACTTGTAAAAACAAACCTGAGTAGCCCTATCTGATTTCTCATGCAATCAGATGTTTTGTTACACAGTTTACACAAAAACGTGGTAGTGATATCATTGATAATACAGGCCCCTGGCTTTGTTTGGGAAAGTGTTAATGAAGAATGAAGATTCAACATAGCAATTGCATGAGCAGATTTTTAAAGATGAATCCAAACTTACAGCTGTTTTGATGTCTTCATGCAGCAACTTTTGATAATCAGGAGTTTTGTGTTTATAGATCTGATTAATATATACCTTGTTGAAAGAACAAATTCAATTAACCCTTTCTCAATTGACAAAATCTAGAATTATTTCAATTTGAAAAGAATTACAGATGACAAAATAATTAATGTGAAAAGTAGCAATTTATTATGAATATATTGAGAAAATATTGAGGGGAAAGGAGAAATTATCAACAATTTCTCAAGCCATTTCTACTAGAGACGTCTAAACCAGGTCTTGTCTCAGAAAGGGTTAATTGTTACTTCATTCTGAGACATCTTTAATGCAGTTAAATCTATAAATGGTTTATCAAATCAAAAATGTCATACATTACTGATTGAACTAGAAATATATCACTGAAGGTGATAAAAATACCCCTGCCACCACCTTTGTTCGGACAAGCGTTTTTGTTGAATCAGGAGCCATACATAGAAATTGTCAATCCGATTTTCTTGAAATTTTGTCCAATCAGGGGCCATAACTCAGAAAGTATCGGTCTGATTTCCATGAATTTTGCATCTTGCATATATACAGGTCCTAATGCATACCTGTGCCAAGTATGAAGCAAATCGTTCAGTAACTTTAGTGTTCAACCTAGTTTTTGGACCAATGAAATTGCAGTATTTTCAAACATAACGGAGCTCTATTTCGCGTAGACACCACTGCCGGCCAGTTTACGTGACCTATATATACAGCCACGCCCCGTCTCCTGTGATCTTTAGGTCCGCCCATCTGTCGATACATGACAGATCCTTCGCAAGTCTTTTGTTTTAACCCTTTCCAAACAATCAATTTCTATAGGGATCCCATTTCTAAGCTTCTAAATAACAAAATATTATGTTGATAAAAAAAGAGTTTGTCTATAAAACAACACAGAAAATATTTTGGCAAATGGAGAAAATGCTAGTAATCGGTATTTTCTTCTATTACCTCAATATTTTCAAAAGTTATTTCTACTTTGAAAATCAAAACAAAGAAATGTCAAGGAAAGGGTAGATTCAGTCCAAATTATTTCAATTGCTTTCATCAGTGGGCGACAAAATTACCGTAACTACAGAACAAACCTGCACTTACACTTTCATAGCTCACAGACGATTTCTTTTAAACCATCCTCACGAATTTAGTGTTATAAGAAGACATGTGTGTATCGTGCTATAGCGATATTTCCTCTAACAATTGGGTTGACGTGATTAAATCTGAATCGCCTATTTCGTCAAAAAAATGTCCAAATTGAAACTTGCATCCATGATTGTGATGTGAACGCACTTCACGGGTCTTTGCACAATTTTTGGCGGGGAATTACTTCCGCTGTTGTTTTAGTGTTATGAGCCAATAATGTAGCGAGGTCAAGGAAGAATATTGACGTCCAAAACATCGTATATGGTAACAATCAAGCTGTGAATACACTATTTAGGTCTCTATCGGATGGAATTATTTTGGCGGGAATTGCTTGCATTGTTGTTTCAGTGTCCGAGCCTATGGTATGGTGCTATTAATTTCTTGTTTCTATTTTTGGAAAAAAATGATGTAATTCCAGTCTGATGCAATCAATTATAGCTCCGGTTGGAGGCGTGGTTTGAAAAAGGATTGTTTAATTGTATGCGTTGATTGGTTGTCGAACACTAAGTCAGATAGAGTCTGTATAGTAGATTCTACACGAAATAAACGCCCAAAGGCTGCGCCTTTGAGCGTTTATTTCGCGTAGAATCTACTATACAGCCTCTATCTAATACGTAGGAGGAATTGTCCGGACAAGCATTTTTGTCAAATCAGGGGCCATAACTCAGAAATTGTCGGTCTGATTTTCGTAAAATGTGCGTCTTGCACATCTACAGAAGTTAATGCACACCTGTGCCAAGTATGAAGCAAATCGGACAGTAACTAAAGGAGGAGTTGTCCGGATAAGCATTTTTTAGTAAAATCAAGGGCCATAACTGAGAAAGTAATGGTCAGATTTTCATAAAATTTGCTTCATGCACATCTACAGGTCCTAATGCACACCTATGCCAAGTATGAAGCAAATCAAACAGTAAGTGTAGGAGGAGTTATACGGACAAGCATTTTTGGGTCAAATCAGGGGCCATAACTCAGAAAGTATCGGTCCGATTTTCGTGAAATGTGCGTCTTGCACATCTACAGGTCCTAATGCGCACATGTGCCAAGTAAGAAGGAAATCGGACAGTAACTGTAGGAGTTGTCCGGACAAGCATTTTTGGGTCAAATCAGGGGCCATAACTCAAAAATTATTGGTCCGATTTCCGTGAAATTTGTGTCTTGCACATCTACAGGTGACAATGAACACTTGTGCCACGTATGAACTAAATCGGTCCACAAGTGTAGGAGTTATCCGGACAAGCATTTTTTGGTCAAACCAGGGGCCATAACTCAAAAAGTATCGGTCCGATTTTCATGAAATTTGTGTCTTGCACATCTACAGGTCACAATGAACACTTGTGCCAAGTATGAACTAAATTGGTCAACAAGTGTAGGAGGAGTTGTCCGGACAAAGTTTTGGAGACAGACCAACCAACTATCCAACCTTCCAACCATCCAACCAACCACTGGACCGACAGGCTGATTCCAGTATACCCCCTCCAAATTTCGTTTGCGGGGGTATAACTATATTGATGCAACAGATTTTTTTGTCAAAAAAGATAATTTATATTATCAACAGAGCAACAGATATGAGGGGGTAAAAGCATTCTTAATTCATTTCTAATCCAAACCCTAAGTTGTGGGTACTCATTGGAGTTGTCTCCATAAGATAATTCTAATGAGTACTCAAAATATATGGTTTAATAAGAATAAGATATTAAACTAGTGACTTTGAAAGGCCACTACCCCCTATTAACTGTAGCTCTTTAAAAATATTATTTACCTGGACTTGGAGAAGGGGTGGAACTTCTAAAATCATGCAGATTAAAACATTTTAACCCATTACCAAACGACACAAGTTTGGACTGTTCTACTTTGAAAAGTGTTGCAGACAAAAATTTCAAGTTGATGAAATTTTAAAAATCTTTCCATTTTGAGTTAGAAAACATTGTGGAAAATGAAGAAATTGCTTGTGATAGGCAATTTCTTCATTTTCCAAAATGTTTTTCAAAGCATTTTCCTAGGTGTGAGTCAAAAAGCGTCACTGTGATGGAAAGCGTTACAAATCTTGGAGCAAAACAATTGCTTGTGAAAATGAATTCTATTAAATTCTAATTCACCTGGGCTTGGAGAAGGGGTGGAACTACTAGAATCATGCAGGTGTTTTAACAAATCTTGTATGTCTTCTCCTTTCTTTAACTTTTCTTCAAACAACACTCTCCAGTTCTCTTTGTTCTGTGAGACAAAATCATTCAATTTTTAACCCTTCGCCAAACACTGATTTTGATGTCCATAATTGTACATGCTTCAGGAAATAGATCTATTAAACAAGAGCGCCAGAATGGCCCTATATCGCTCACCTGAAAGAAGTTTAAAGACACGCCCACTTTTTTGATGAATCAAAAATTTGCAAACAAATTTTGAAAAGGGTCACTCAAGGAACATTGTTGCCAAATTTGTTTCAAATTGACCCAATGCTTGATTTTTAAAGAATTTTCTTATGATTTCTCTAAGTCTGAAAAGCCACACCCTGCCACGGCCACTTTTTTGTCCAATACAAAATTTGCCAACACTATAAGTCCGATAAGCTACGCCCACTTTTTCTGACGAATAAAAAATTTGAGAACAAATTTTGAAAAGAGTCGCCCAAGGAACATTTCTGCCAAGTGTGGTTCAAATTGGGCCAATGGTTAATTTTTAAAGAATTTTCTTAGAATTGTTCTAAGTCCGATAAGTCACGCCCTGCTACGCCCACTTTTTCAAACCAAACAAAAATTCACATTTTTTTTTAAAGAGTCACCAAAGGAACATTTCTGCCAAGTTTGGTTCAAATTGGGCCAATGATTGATTTTTAAAGAAATTTCTTATGATTTCTCCAAGTCCGATAAGTGCTGATCTGCCACGCCCACAATTTTGGACGAATAAAAAATCCGCGAACAAATCTTAAGAAGGGTCACCTAAGGAACATTCCTGCCAAATTTGGTTCTAATTGGCCGAATGGTAAAGGAGAAGAAGATTTTTGAAGAATTTTTTAACAATTTCTCTTGGTTAGATAAGCCTTGCCCTGCCACACCCACATTTTTTGACGAAACTTTAAATTTATGAACAAATGTTGAAAAGGGTCACTCAAGGAACAATTCTGCCAAGTTTGGTTCAAATTGGCCCTTTGGTTGATTTTTAAAGAATTTTCTTAGGATTTCTCTAAGGCCGAAAAGCCCCTTCCTCCCTACCACGCCCTCATTTTTTGACAAATGTAAAAATTTGTGAATCAATTTTGAAAAGAGAGACTCAAAGAACATTCCTGCAAAGTCTGCTTCAAATTGACCCAATGGTTAATTTTTAAAGAATTTTCTTATGATTTCTCTAAGTCTTATAAGCCCCTTTCTCCCTGCCACGGCCACAATTTTTTACAGATGAAAATAGTTGTGAACAAATTTTAAAAAGAATGGCTTAAGGCACATCCCTACAAAGTCTGGTTAAAATTGGCCCAATGGTTGATTTTTAAAGAATTTTCTTATGATTTCTCTAAGTCTGATAAGCCCCTTTCTCCCTGCCACGGCCACGTTTTTTGACGAATCAAAAGTCTGCAAACAAGTTTTGAGAAGGGTCACTCAAGGAATAATTCTGCCAAGTTTGGTTCAAATTGGCCCGATGGTTGATTTTTAAAGAATTTTCTTATGATTTCTCTAAGTCTGATAAGCCCCTTTCTCCCTGCCACGGCCACACTTTTGAATGAATCAAAAATCTGCGAACAAGTTTTGAGAAGGGTCACTCAAGGAACAATTCTGCCAAGTTTGGTTCAAATTGGCCCAATGGTTGATTTTTAAAGAATTTTCTTATGATTTCTCTAAGTCTGATAAGCCCCACCCTGCCACGCCCACATTTTTTGACGAATCAAAAATCCGCGAACAAGTTTTGAGAAAGGTCACTCAAGGAACATTCCTGCCAAGTTTGGTCAAAATTGGCCCGTTGGTTTTGGAGAAGAAGATGTTTGCAGAAATTGTTGACGGACGGACAGACAGACAGACAGATGGATGACAGACAGTGAGTGACCACAATAGCTGACCTCGAGCACTTTGCCTCAAGCACTTTGTGCTCAGGTGAGCTAAAAATATTAAGAGAAAAGAAGCAAAATGTCCTTGACCTTTTTCCTAAATATTTTCTAACATAAAATTGTTATTTATGACATTAGTCATTTTTTTTGTCTCCAGATTCTTTCCAATTAAAGCAGTCTAATATTGAGCATTTCGTAAAGGGTTAAAGCCATCGGAACTTAATATGTCACAAGGCAAGATCTTATAGTCACCAACATTCTGTACAAGTTTTGTCTTGATTGGTCAATATTTGTAGTTGCTAGAGTGAAAACAAAGTCAAAATAGAGTCGAAAATGGCAATTTTGTCAATTTCAAGGGCACACAACTCATGATATAAAATTCAGATCAAGCTGAAAATTACAGTAAGGCAAGATCTTATAGTCACCAACATTCTGTACAAGTTTTGTCTTGATTGGTCAATATATGTAGTTGCTAGAGTGAAAACAAAGTCAAAATAGAGTCGAAAATGGCAATTTTGTCAATTTCAAGGGCACATAACTTATGACGTAAAATCCAGATCAAATTGAAAATTACACCAAAGCAAGATCTTATGGTCACCAACATTATGTACAAGTATTGTCTAGATTGGTCAATATTTGTATTTGCTAGAGTGAAAACAAAGTCAAAATAGAGCTGAAAATGGAAATTTTGTCAATTTCAAGGGCACATAACTCATAATGTAAAATTCAGATCAAGCTGAAAATTATACCAAGGCAAAATCTTATAGTAACCAACATTCTGTTTTAGTTCTGTCTTGATTAATTAATATTTGTGGATTTTAGAGTACAATTAAAGTCAAAACCAGCTATTTTTGACATTCAAGGGCAGATAACTCAGGTTGTTCTGATCCAATCCAAATTCTTTGAAGGAATCTGAGAGAGGGTCACCTAAGGATCATTCTTGTGAAGTTTGATTGAAATCCATCCGGTAGTTTCTGAGAAGAAGATTTTTAAAGAAAAAGTTTATGGACGAAGGGACGGACACACGGACACACGCACGATGGACACACCGCCATGACAATAGCCCGCTGGCCTATCGGTCAGTGGAGCTATAAACAGGTAAATTGTATTGCTGTCACATATGAGAATTTCTCATATCATGGGAAATTCACAGATTATATATTGAGGAAAAAGGAGAAAATTTCTTACAAGAGTCTGAAAGTCTGTGATTGATGACCTTGGATCATTACTAGGCATGAGAGAGGGTGGGTTGAGACTACCCCTGGTCCATTTATCCACTTGTTTTTGTAATTCTTCCTTCGCTTCATGCTGTATTTGTTCAAATGTGTTCTGCCCTATACACACACTGCTGTCACAACCACCTTCAGCACCTGCATAAAATATTAGTGACCTGTCACTTTAACCATTTCCCAAACAAGACCTAGATTTGACATCCCTAAAAGAAAAGAAAAGCCTAGGGCAAACATTGAGGCAAAAGATGAAAATGCCGATCATCAGCATTTTCTCCTTTTGCCTCAATATTTTCTATGCAATAACATGCACAAATTCTTCATTAATTTCTATCAATTTTGTCATCTGTCACAGAATTCAAATTGGAACACTCTAAAATTTTGTTGTTTGGGGAAGGGTTAAAAGGAACCATAGTTATGGGAAGTGTGAAAAATATCAATCTTAGTAAGTCTGCTCAGACTTCGCAGACTGACTAGGATCATAACTTTTCACTCTTATGTAATTTTCTGAATCTAGAATGTTTATTCTATATTTGAATATTTTCATTTTCCAAATACAACACCAAGCTGACCTCTGCTAGGTCTGGTTCATTTCTTGAAATTTAGTTTTACAGGCTTCACATAAAGTCCCTTTCAGCATGACTGGAACCATTTGCTTAAACATGTGGGTTTAACAATGTGTCAAAAACTCAAAACAGCTCCAATTGGAACAAGATATGTTTGTGATACACAAATGCCCCCAAAGTGACAAATGTTTAGATTTCTAGTTAAGTTTCGGCCTGATAGACAGACAGATGGACAACACTAAAACAATATGACCCCGATCTTTCAACACTGCGGCATAAAAAAAAGAATGTAAAATTTCTGCAACTCCTTTCACATTAGTCAAGTTTGCAACATCTTTGAATTTAGACCACTAAAATTTAGTGCTAAATTCTTGAATACCATAACCTACCTTTAACATTTGGAATCACTACGCTCCCAGTATCGGAATAGGATTCTGTTTTCAAACGCTTGAATGTCAGTGATGGATCCTTTGGTGTTGTTTCATTCTCCCCTATAACTGAATCCGGAGTCTTTGTTTCATCAGAGGCAGTAGACATCTCACTGTTGGTGCTCTCAATTTTAGTGCCACCACTTTTCACAGTATCAATGTGAATGTCAGCAAAACCCTCTCCTAACCCTGACATCAATGGAAGATTTCCGAAGGCAGTGTTTTGATCTATCTGACATGTATCTGTTGCTTCACTGGATGTCCAGGGTTCACTTGAGACCTGACTAATGTTTGATACTTGTGATATCTGAGATTGTACACTCCCTTTTGATTTATCTCGACTTTCTGATCCTGTCTGATAACCGCTAGATCTGCTATACAGCTCTCGTTTTTTATTCACATCTTTGGTCCTCCTTTCTGCATCACTCAGTGTATCAACAAAGTCATCATTAGCTTCTGTAAAACCCTCATCTTCAGTTTCTGGTATAGATCTCTGTAAGCTGCCTGATGGTCCAGATAGTGTATCCTTCACTGTACTTTTACCTTCAAACGAATCTTTCTGCCTCTTTTTTTCCTCCAGATCACGGTTACTTGGCAGACTATTGATGGATGATAGAGTTACATCTGGACTCAAGTTAGAATTATCAGAGTGACATTTAGTAGAGGAAGAACTTGTCCTACTTGGAATCAAATCTGGTAAACTGTTACTTTTACGAACAATACGCACTGCATTCATATCTGATGGCTCATACATTTCGTCATCATCGAAAACCTCAATGTCCGAACGATAACGGAAACGATCCCTTTTACCCTCGATGGTGGAAACACTCCCTTTATTCCTATAAACTGTTTTGAAATCCTTTACTTGTCCCTCCCATTTCTCATTCACAATTGAACAATCCCTAGCGGACTTAATTTCCTGGTGGGTTTCAACTTCCTTGTTTGGTAATTCCCCATTTTGACCTTCCTCCACCCCATGATCAGGGCTATTTGATGTTGACTTTACATCTAGGAGACTAAAGTTTGGCAGCAGATCATCAAAGACTGGTATGTTATTGTAACATGAATTTTCATTTATCCCCGATGCTGGATGTAGACTAGGTGACCTGCCTTCACCGAATAATTCATCATCAGTCACGGATTCCTGTCTACCAAAATTGAATGCCATTCTAGTGCATAATTGTAATAAAACTTTATCATCAGGAGAAGGGTTTAACTACAATGAGTTCAGTAAGATGTCTCTATGTTGGGTTGATATCTGAAATTAGAAAGATTATTAACCCATTACTAGATGACAAATTTTAGACTTGTCCAAATTCAAATATGTTCCAGACGGCGATTTCAAGTGAATGAAATTTTCTTGGTCTTTCTAGATAAAAAATATTGCGGAAAATGAAGAAATTGCTTGTTGCAAGCAATTTATTCATTTCCCACAATGCTTTCCCAAGACTTTCATCCAGGAGACTAAAATTTGGGAGCATATCATCAAAGATGGGAATGTTATTGCAACATTTATTTTCATTTATCCCTGGTGCTGAATGTATACTGGAGGACCTGCCTTCACCAAATAATTCATCATCAGTCACGGATTCCTGTGTAACAAAATTGAATATCACTCTGTATGTATATGGCTTCAACAGTCAGGGGCAGTAACTCTGAATTCAATGGTCGAACCGGGTAACCCTGACAATATGCGCATGTCCTCTTTGTAGTGAAGCTGTGCACAAAGTTTCATTGAAATGCGGTCTATAGTTTTCAAGAAATAGCGCGGAAACGAATATCACTCTGTATATATATGGCTTCAACAGTCAGGGGCAGTAACTCTGAATTCAATGGTCGAACCGGGTAACAACGACGATATGCGCATGTCCTCTTTGTAGTGAAGCTGTGCACAAAGTTTCATTGAAATCTGGTCTATAGTTTTCAAGAAATAGTGCGGAAACGAATATCACTCTGTATGTATATGGCTTCAACAGTCAGGGGCAATAACTCTAAATTCAATAGTCGAACTGGGTAACCCTGATAATATGCGCATGTCCTCTTTGTAGTGGAGCTGTGCGCAAAAGTTCATAGAAATCCAGTCTGTAGTTTTCAAGAAATAGCGCGGAAAAGAATATCACTCTGTATATGTATATGGGGGGGCTTCAATAGTCAGGGGCAGTAACTCTAAATTCGATGGTCGAACCGGGCAACCAAGACGATATGCTCATGTCCTCTTTGTAGTGAAGCTGTTTGCCAAGTTTCATTGGAATCCGGTCTATAGTTTTCAAGAAATAGCGCGGAAATGAATATCACTGTATGAATATGGCTTAAACAGTCAGGGGCAGTAACTCTAAATTCAATGGTCGAACCGGGTAACCCCGACGATATACCTATGTCCTCTTTGTAGTGAAGCTATGTGCCAAGTTTCATTGAAATCCGGTCTATAGTTTTCAAGAAATAGCGCGGAAATGAATATCACTCTGTATGTATATGGCTTTTAAAAAACAGTCAGGGGCAGTAACTCTAAATTCAATGGTCGAACCGGGTAACCCCGGCGATATGCCCATGTCCTCTTTGTATTGAAGCTGTGTGCCAAGTTTCATTGAAATCCGGTCAATAGTTTTCAAGAAATAGCGCGGAAACGAATGCCGGATGGACGGACAGACGGACATGGCAAAAACAATATCCCCCCCCCCCTATGATTTCATCGGCGGGGGATAAAAAATGTGTTAGGGCTTAGAAATAGGACTATCCCCATTCCCTGCCAAGAGGCCCCAACGCCAAGAGCCAAAGTTTTCCAAATCAATTGGCCAGCAACAGCACTGCTTTTCACTGTTTTATTGTATGCCATAGCTTTCCATTTGGACCAATCTAGACTGTGCTGTTTGGGAAAGGGTTAATTTGATTGCGGCTAAAACAATATTGCGAGCGATTTTTCTATACAGAAGCCAATAAAAAGGACCTGTTGAGCCTGGACCCAATGCCATGTTTTCACTGTCACTGCTAGTGTACTGTATCTGTCATTACATGCATTACTGCATCTGCAGTGTTGGTACAATGTCACTCTCCCTCTTTACTTCACAGCAATAAACAGTTTATTTACGACAATTTGGCACTGGGTATAATTGATCGCCCTTTCTTCGGAGCTGCAGATTTTCATCATTTTCGGGAAACGTCGTCTATTTGGAAAACCAGGAAGTTGACCTAATTTCTGGGAATTTCCGCATTTACTGGTACCCTGCTTTGTAGTTTATAGTTTTTAGGAGAAAAAATGGTTTATTTACATAGCTTAATTTCCTTTAAAATACAATCTAATCCGTGTATAGTTTCCTGATTTTAATTGACTCATGATAATATCTATCTACGCTTAAAAATATGTTAACAATATTTGACTCGAAACAAAAAAGGACGAACAGGACACTATAAAAACAACAACAAAAAAATGGGTGTGGTTGCAGTACACCTAGAACAGCTCCTATATAACTCTATGTAAAATCCCATTTTTCAACACATTAGTACACAATCCACAACTCAGTTAGAGTCAAACTGCGCCTAAAATGGTGTAGATCCACCCTTGACCTGTAGAATTCTCAGAAATGAACCCACTATCATGGAGTGGATTTTTCAAAAAAATCAGTTAAACATACGTACCGTGTATTTTTCAGTGCTAAAATTGAGACACCGGAAATGGTGGCCACATGTACTCATCCACCCAGAGACGTCAAATAGTCCTGAAAAGAAACATGGATTCTGGCTCAAAAATGAGAAAACATGTCAACAAAAAGCATTCAATGGAAATATTAGCTCAAAATCATTCATGCAGAGAGCAAGGCATCACCAGAAAAGGGGCCAATTTTTTTCAAAGAACTATTTTAGCCCCCTACGACCTAGGAAGTACTTGCCTGGGTGACCTTACTCCGTGTGACCCAAAAAATCAAAGCACCTACAGTACCATGTGCTATATGGGACAAAATCCATTTTTTGACAATTCTAGCACGTGCTGGCCACCTTTGGGACAAAACCCATCCCGGCCCGGATAATCATCTAAAAATTGGCTTTGACGTATCTTATCAAAAACGTTTAATAAAAAAATGTGAAAACGGGAGAAAATGCTTATATAATCACAATTTTCTCTTTTTCCCTAAATATTTTCTTAGCTCAAAGTGAACATAATTTTAATCATATCATCATTATAGGGTTATTAATATCAATTATTTCGTCTTCATCATAATTTAGATCTAGTTTTAAACAGTCATATTTTTTCCGAGAAATGAATATAATCTAGAAGGACAGAGAAAAATGTTCTAATGCATATGACCTTTGACCTCGTTATGACCTTTGACCTCTTTATGACCTTAAAAGGCCTTTCAAAATGATACATCCACCCTAGGTTGATTGCTTATACCCTAAATAACATATCAAACGTAAAAGTGGAGCATTAATAAAAGGTTCACTACACAAGTCATATTTTGGGTCAGATTTAGGTTGACTATACTAATTAATTAGACAATTAATAAAAAAAAATGCATATGCAATTTAGTTAATTTTCATACCGCAACTTGAGGATAAATGTCTAGGCTTTATTTTGGTACCCAATACGTAAATGTATACTCCGTAAATATTGACCTGAACCTGTTGAATATGTAATGAGTAACTGTGATGCGAAATAATCACTCTTCGACGTATATTGACACGAGGAGCACGTGCAGAATACAAAGTTCCAATGCTTATGAAACTATCGACTCTGCTCGACAGTGAGTATAGCTGGCGAATATTGATTATTCAGTGTCACAATTACTCATTACATATTCAACAGGTTCAGGTCAATATTTACGGAGTATACAGCACCAACTAAGCGAGCTATAACTCATGTTCTAACTATATATTCTAAAACAATGACCCCAAAAATCATCAAAATTTCTAATCAAATCTTCAAAATCATGCATATGCAAATCAGCTAATTTGCATATCTATACCGCAAAATAAAGATATAATTATGTCTCAGATTAATTTTGATACCAATATTGTTAGTCTACACCCAGAACTGAGTGAGTTACAGCTGATTTTCTTGCTATACCATTGATGTTTGCACCCAGTTGACCTTTGACCTCGTGGTGACCTTAAAATGACCTCTATATGGTGACATCCCACCTAGTGATCTTCCATACATATCAAAGTTTCATTTAGGCATGGATGTCGAGCATTAACAAAAAGTTCCTAGCCTACACAAGTCACGTACATTTTGGGTGAGATTTAGGTAGACTATATTGTTAAAGGAGCCCTCACCAGATCCAAAAGCTTGAGATGATTCGAAGGAGGGCTGCACGATAGGCCTGTAGGCCTTCCACCAACCGATATAGGAAAATCAGCTTTGTATCATCGGACATAAATATGCAAGAAAATCTCCAATGGGATTCGCACTAGTCAAGACGATCGAAAATCCAAGTCACTCTAGATCTTCTATTCAAAATTATTAGCTGAGGCCCCTTCCTTGGTATAATTTTTGAATGGTAATCTAAAATTCAATATTAGATAAGCAATTTAAGGGCCTGGAAAGCACATAAACTTGCCAAGGTGCTGTATTAAATCCAGGATTTCTGTAAAGAGGTTCTTTTTGTGAGGGCTTTAACGACCCCCCCCCCCCCCCTCGAACCCCTCAGCTCTGGCTGGGTCTGGCACTGAGTTTGGGGAGCTATGCTGTCGGGGCCATAAAAAGAGCACTGTTACCTCCAAGGAAGAAAGTTTGGTTTCCACCTGGCGAGCCAAAGCGCTCAGGGAAAATCCTTCCTTCTCTTCGTATTGTATCCATTTTTAACCATTCTACGTGATTTTTTGCACTCCAGCATCGATTGTGTCTTATATCTTGTAGCTTCTTCTGTCTATTTTTCTCTTTTATTTTCCACCCTTTCTTGCGAAACAACGTATTGTACATGTAGAAGGTTCCACTGATCTAAATGTTGTATATTGAATATGCTTCAGTAAATAATCCAAGGACCAAGTTGGAGTTGCTTAAAATATGCCGTTTTGATAGACATGGGCTCGTAAGCAAGGTGGCTAACTTACGTGACTTTTTGGAAAAGTATACACCTAAAAACCTCCACTTCAAAGAAGTATTATTCCTAATTAGGCTACTCAGCGTACATAGGAATTATGCCTACTATACAGAATTTGACGAGATAGCACCCACCTAAAGCGCACCACAATTGTATGTGGTTTTGAAAGGGCCATTCCAGGTTTCACAGGTTTTAAGGTATCCAATCCCTCATTAGTACCAAAGAGCCAGCTCTAGGCGCAATTTGAAAAGTGCCAGTAATTCCTAAACTGTGTTAAATTTCCATTCCAAATACAAACATAAGCATTGTGTACGGTTTAGAATTTTGAATTGATGTATACGAGTACTAATGGAAATATTTAACAAAAACGTTCAAAATTATCTCCCTTGCATATGAATATAGCGTAAAATAACATTTGTAAATTATTTTCTTCTTGAAGCATATTCTTGATACCCGGCACGGTGAATCAACTTAAGCCTCTCTTACAACCGGTCGTACGTGCTCCTGCGTGCGGTCTACGTGCAGTCTGCGTCTAAAACGTACATTTAGACGTGCGATGCACGCACGTGCAACGTACGATTTTGGTGGACGCAACTACGACGCAGAGTGCATGCACCAAAGAATTGACTGGACAATTCTTTGCTACGACCATTCTGCGTCTTTAAGAACGCCAGGAGCACGCAAGACATCTAGTATTGAGCCCGTACGACAGACGTGCGTGTGACGCAGGTAACATTATACTTAAATTCCAGAAAATTCACAAATAATGCTTACTTTTCTCACAAGAGATTCATACTTTTGACCTGTTTTGAATGTAAAATATTTTGAGGCGCTCTTACAACCGTTCGTGCGTCTTTATAAATCGTGCGATTTTGCGAAGTTTTAAAACGCGCGATAAATAAGGACGCACGACGGGTTGAAAGAGAGGCTTTACGTGAAGTGTACAACTTTACAAATATGTGTAATTAAAAAAACTTGTAAAATTACGTTTGAGTAGTAAGAGGTAATTTAAACATTGAATATTGGCCTGCAATATCCAATGTTGCACATTGGGTTAATTTTGTTTTTACTTATTTTCCCTAATTTTCCTTCTGGTACAAATATTTGGTCAGGACCGACCAGTGTTTATTAAGTCAGGATCAGCAGCATCTGGCAGCAACAAGACCGATTGTCGTGCAACTAAAAAAGTTAATGATGAGTCAGTATTCTTAGGTATGGCTTAAGTATGTTACATATCGTCGGTGTAAATGCAAAACATCGTATGTCGATTTCTGCGATTTTCAAAGTAAAACCTTGTATGTCCAGTTTAGCCTGTTCTTGCAGGTTTTGTGATATTTTTACTTATCAGTATTGTTATCATTATTATATATGTGAACAATGTGATCGAATTTCAAGTAAAATATTTCCGTTTCGGAAAAGTAGGCCTAATTCAATTATTGTCTTCCCCTTTAAAACTTTCAAAAAAAAAAAAAAAAAAAAATGAGATACGAAGTTGTTCATTAACACCGACGATATGATTATCAATTTCACACACAAACTACCGGTATATTGAAAGTCAAACTACTGGGCTAGAATAGGAAGAGTGAAAATAGAATGTGAGGCAAAACTAAGTAAACCTAGACATTTTAGTTCTTTCATATTGACTTTGAAAATTATGAATAAAATGTGCACAATATTTCAAACTCCACAGATTGTGATCGCTGGTTGGTGTCATCTTCTCTGTCTGTCCATCTGTCTGTCTTTTTGTCCGTTGTTGAGGACTTTCCAGAGTGTGCTAAATCATCAAAATGGGTAGGCCTACTTCTTACAAACAGGACAGGACCTTTACATTTGGATATATATTTTTTCTCGAAGAAGATTGCCGACAACGTGGTGAGCCCCATAAGCGACAATACTGTTGAGTTTTATTACATAGGCCTATTAGGCATAGGTATCTAGGCTTCGTCATGTGAAATTATGAGTTGATGCAGAAATACTTGTTGACCCAACTCCGTAATTGTACATTTATTGGCAGATTTCGGTATTTACCCAAACTGTTCCTAGTTACCGGGTCATGTGCACAGTGTCATGATTTTCCCATATTATGCTGTGTCATAGAAAAAAAAGGGGTATACATGGGGGAAAGCGACATAATTATGTCTATTGCTCAAACTCTGTCAGTCACAGAGTCTCGTGTCATATCAATAGAGAAAAAATTAACTTTGTGATTAATTGAAGTAAATGATAGGGAAATCAAATACTGATTACTAGCAACGTTCGATACTCCAGGAAGTTGCACTTGTTAAATTTGCAAAATCGGCAGCTGCATTCATGGAACATAATAATTGGTCACACTAGATCTAGTAGGCCTACTGATTTACAATGCGTAAGTTTAATTAAGGATAGGCCTAAGTAGGCCTAGACTGTAATAATAATGGGTATCCAAGTGCGGTGCCCATCCGACAACTTTTGGTAGGCCTATGATGAAAATCAAGAAAAGTATTGACAAACATAAAAGGTATGCTTTCTTTTGCCTCTCAGTTTCGACTGTGATATTCAAGATTTCAAGATCATGACCTCTAACCGAGGTAGGCCTATAACACATGGATCAATAAACTAATAACTAACAAACCATAATATGACAAACCCAGCAAGCAATTTGTATGGGTCCCATATGGGTCCCTTATGGGCACCTTTATGGGTCCCATAAGGGCAACCCATATGGGACCCATTTAGGATGTGCAACCGGGGGCCATATGGGTCCTATCTGGGCAGCCCATATACATGGAATCTTGGACCCATATAGGTCCCAAATGGGCAGACCCATATAGACAGCCCTGAATTAACCCATTTCTACTGGCTTTCGTTTGGTGTTAATCGAAGATAACAACCTTCCAGAGCTTCTCGCTCAGAAGGGGTCATTATTCCCCATCTAAGAGGATTAAGGTCTCGCCAGGTATGTCTGACGACCTTGACACATTTTCTAAGGTTTGATACCTAGGAATTGGTCTTAACTGTCATAACATTTTCGAGGCTTTCTATAACTATCTATATGTTTTTTGATATATTTTTATGTCTAGATTTATTTCTATCTTTTTTTTGAAAATGTGTACACAATTTAATTTCTTTTAACAGAATCATATAGGATTATCAAGCAAAATGCTTTCTTTACATAAACGCTTTGTAAAAACATGATTTATTGTCAAGATTTTAAATTATTTCCCTTTAATATACATAAAACTCCTTGTAACACACTAATTGATAAGTCTAGATTATGTTAGTGATTTGAACAGACTAATTACAGTTTAAACACCGTTAAAACGACAAAATAATTCGGTTGATCCAACATGAAGCCCATGTTTAAAAAACGATATTGACAAAGAATGTACTTCTGTACAATATAGCGCAGAAAAAACTTATGCAAAAGAAGAAAATGCCGATTATCAACTTTTGCTAATATCTCTAGGCCTATGTTTTTTGGCAACTTAGGCCTACCTTTCTATTAGAGAAGTCAATACCAGGTTTTGTTCGAGAAAGGATTAGACATGTCTTATTGATGTTGCCTTACTTGTCTTACTGAATCTAATGTTGTTGTTTTTCAATTTGTATTGATTTGATGGTCATTAATTTTGATGGATATAAATAAGATCGTCATTCAAATTGAAAACTTATAATTCTATAGGCTACATGGTTCAGATTATGGATATTTTAGATATGCTCATGTTTACATAATTATTCTATTGTACTTGAATGGGCGCAAGCCGATTATTGTAACTGGGATCCCCATAGTCAAAACAACACGGGCTTTCCTACATAGGTCCTATATGGGCATACCCATATGGGCTTGCCCATACACAGCCCATATGCTGGGAATATGGGACCAATCTGGGTCCCTTATGATCAAACCCACATGGGCTTACCTACATAGGTCCTATTTGGGTCCAATATGGGCCTACCCACATGGGCTTACCCATACACATCCCATATGGGACCCGTATAAGCATGTTTGCTGGGAAACACTTTAGAGAAAGCTTCAAAGACTAAAAAACAGGCCCGTAGGAACAGGGGGGGGGGGGGTCCTAAGCTCCCCCAATGTTGGCCAAAAATACCGAATTTTCTAAGTTTTACACTGAAAATTTTGGGAAAATCCAAATTAGCCCCCCCCCCCCATATTCAGGACAAGAGCTTTAGCCCCCCCCCCCCCCCCCCCATATGAATTTGCTTCCTACGGACCAGAAAAAATATGAGGAGCATGTCCAATGTACTAGTTCTTCGTTCTTCTTCCCAATAAGCGCAGGGCTCTTCTGGAGCATCAACGCACCAGTTGGATATATAAAGAGAATGAATTTCATGAAATATGTTAACCAGACCTGCTGGTATCCTCCATCTATCAAGGCCCATCAGCAGTAAAAGTAGTCATAGGGCAAATGAAAAATTTAGGAGAAAAAGAAGGCCTATTTACTGGTAAATATCATTTTAAACATCATTTAATTTTTAAGCTCGAGGTTTTGTGTTTCTGCAGCAACATTGTAAGTCTATCAAAGAGTAGAAGAGTATATTTCATCTGTGTGTGTAATTTACGATTACACCGTTTATCAAAACACATGTGAGTGTAGTAAAACTTTTGTTATTTTTTGATATTTGTCTCGCTTGAGTTGTATCCTAACTATATTATGGATCAAATACCTGCTGCCATGGACCGCCATCTAGACGTGGTGCAAGCTCACTCAGGTAAAATCTTTGTTAATTTCGTTTTGAACTCGTGAATCCTTCGGCCTCGGTGCGATTCGCTTCATTGATTCTGTCCAAAGAGTTTGGGGACAAAAAGGGACATCCTTATCGCGTTAAAACCGCGGTATTTAATGATGAACCCTCCGGCTGTCAAATCCCTGTTTAAACGGTATGATTATGTAGCCTTCATAATAATCAACAATTCATGACCTAATTAAATTCCCAAACCGTTTCTGAAAATCTGAAATATACTTTTTTAAATCCCTATGACTTAAGACTATTCCAAATGGCAAAATTTTAGACTCCTTCATGTCTAAAGATGCTGCTGTTGACAAAATGCATCTTGGTAAATGTAATTTGCTCACAAAATGTTTAAACTAATTAGGTCAAAGGAGAAAATAGTGCTGATTTTGAGCATTTTCCATTTTGTTCAATATTTTCTGGCCCTGTAAAATGTACTTCAAGGATGTCAAAACCAGGACTTATTTGGGAAAGTGTTATAATTAATCTGTGGGACAGCTCTATATATAAATTGCAATACTTTATTATTAATCAAATCTTGTTAACTTATTCTGTGGGTACTCATTTGAATCATCTCTAGACCTATTCCAAATAAGAATTAACCATTTCCCAAACAAGACCTGGTTTTGACGCCCCTAAGAGAGTGGGATTGGGTAAAAATTGAGGCAAAAGAAGAAAGTTCTGATACTCAGCACTTTCTCCTTTTGCCTCAATATTTTCTGAGCTATTTTGTACAAAAATCCAATGGTTGAACCTTAATACCATCCTATGTGTCGTCTGCAGTCTCCGATGAACTCAGCCTTATTACGAAGTATTAAGCTTTCAAATTAGACAAACCATAAATTATGTTTTTTTTGGGAAAGGGTTTACTGTTTAATGAATGCTTTGACCCCATGTTATGTTTTTTTTTTTTTTTTCGTTTGTTTATTTCAGACAGAGGCATACTGCTGGGTGCATCAAGTCTAACAGGCAGATACTGGTATGGTTCACTGTGGTACTATCAAAATGCTGATGATGCGCCACATGTTGAAAAGTGTACAGCCGGAGTGCAGCTCGAGGCAGGACTACAAGATGCATGCTGGGTAGACAGTAATAAAGTCCTTGTGGGCATGGACACAGGTGAGCTAATTGCCAATCAGTGCTGGTAATTGGTGTAATACTTAACCCATTACCACACAATGACTCTTTTTGACTCCCCACAAGATAATGGCTTTGGAAAACATTGTGGAAAATGAAGAAATTGCTTGTGACAAGCAATTTCTTCATTTCCCACAATGTTTTCTTTACAAAATTACCAAAACACTTTAAATTTCATGCACTTGAAATTGTCGTCTGCAGACTACAAGATGCATGCTGGGTAGACAGTAATAAAGTCCTTGTGGGCATGGACACAGGTGAGCTAATTGCCAATCAGTAATTGGTATAATACTTAAATTCCAAGACCTACATCTCAAATTCTCAATAAGTCATGTCTTAGATAATTGATCTAAGAATAGGTGTCAGCGTTATTTCTCTTAATTTTGGTACTATTGTTCGGAAACCAGGCTGCCAATTTGTCACTGACTAAGGGATGAGCAGCTTGTGACTGATTTGATGTTGCATTGGTACAGCGGGGGCATATTGTTTTACAGCTGTCTGTCAGAACTTCTGTCACTCTAAAAATTAACACCAAAACTTAAAGGGGAACAAGCTAGGCTGTTGAAAATGCAAATGGCACAATAATAACAAACCAGAAATAACGTATGAAATTACCAACCTGAAGGGGTAGATCATTTATGTCCATTGTAACCACTCGTCGAGCTTTGTTAAAGTGACATTTCAGAATTTTTTGTCATAAATTTTACTTTTATTTTTATCTGAAAGAGCATATTTCCTTATGAAAATTCTGAAAATTTCAAGCCAAAATATTGCGCCGTTTATCAGAAATTTATATTTTTGTGTTAAAATTGAACACATTGTTGTGGACAACGGTTCGGATTTATATGCAATTTATCGATTATGTCTCAACTTTAAATGCGTGTTTCTCGCTTTATTGGCAACAACTTCAAAAAACTAATAGTATTTATACTCATTAGAATAACCAATCTTGGCATCAAGACATACTTTAAATAATTGAAATTGGAATGAAATGTCCCTTTAAGTATTAAAATCCAAGTCAATTAATAACATGCTGGTCGTCCTTGTTTTCGTTTTGTAACGGCTACATATGCCCAACCTTCAAAAATCAATTACGTCAGAGATACGTCATCTGTGCTCAGCGAGATTTAACACACCGTACAACCGGCTGCGTAGAAAGTCAGCAAAGACAGATTCGGCATCTGATGTCATGTGCATGGTAGGTCAAATGAATTTACTTTTATAAATAAACGAAAGGATCTTTGGTATTCTATAGTTGATAAATACACGTATAAATGTTCAGTGCTTGTACAAAATAAACCTTTTCACGTATTCCTCGCAAATAAGGTCACAGTCATCGACACAGCCGTTTGTGTACGGTGTGTTAATACCGCGGAGGTGTGTCTCGTTGACCTTGACCTTGTCTTGTTTTGAAGTAAAAATAGAATGTGTAAACACGCTTGTAAAGGATTGATCTATATTAAAGGAAAGATGTTTTTTCGCCGAGATTGAGGTTTTTATGCATTGCTAATTGATTTTCCATGCACAAATATGAGTTCCCGAACAGTTTGGAAGCATAAAAACATAGAATGAGCCCCTTTAATGTTACCCATTTCAGGGGCATTGATGTTTCACAAACACATCTTGTTTATTTCAGGAGGGGTTGCATTATGGGAGCTAACAGACAATCTCCATACATTTATAGAACAAAGTTCTGCTGTAGAACATGATGATATTGTGTCTTCAGTTTGTATACAAAATGGAGGGAAGAAGGCAGTCTCAGCCAGCTCTGACAGAAGGTTAGACTTCAGACATTATATATGTGTGGCATTGCCTTAACCCTTTTACAAACAAGAACTGGTTTGACGTCTCTAGGAAAAATCACATTGGAAAATAATGAGACAAAAGAAAAAAATGCTGATAATGAGCATTTTCTCCTTTTGCTTCAATATTTTCAGTGCTTTAGTTTGTACCATTCATCATCATGTCTTTTAAGTTTATCAACATCTAATTTGCTGCGGCAGCTTTTGAATGATACCACCCTAAAAATTTTCCGTTTGGGAAAGGGTTAAAGGATGACATTGGTGATTGGCATACATTTATAGAACAAAGAAGAAGGCAGTCTCAGCCAGCTATGAAAGAAGGTTAGACTTCAGGATTACAACCCATCATTAACTACAAAACACTTTGTGGATCTCTGGGTGTCATTGGTGACAATTGAAATTAACAAGAGATACCCTCATCAATTTTGGACAAGCATGATCCAGGGCAGCAGAATTTGATGAGGGTTATTCTCGCCAATTTCCATTGCTACAGATGATGCAAGAAGATGCACAAAGTCTTATTTATGCAGTATTACTGTAAATGATGGGATGTATATCTTAACCCTTTCCCACACATTGACGCTTTTGGACGCCCCGCAAAATAAAGGCTTTGGAAAACATTGTGGAAAATGAAGAAATTGCTTGTGACAAGCAATTTCTTCATTTCCCACAATGTTTTCCACCAAGAAAGACCAAAAAATGATAAATTTTGTTCAATGTCAGGGGTCTCGTTTGCCAAAATCTGGGCCCCATTCCTAATGGCAAAAAGTGTCTTTTTTTCCTAATTCTCGGGTGAAAATTCTTAGTGATCACCTAGAATGCCCCATGTTAAGACCAAATCTTCATTTACAAACATTTTGAAGAGTTTTGGTGTAGATTCTCTCACAAGAGTGTATAGAAAATGTATTTTACATCAGTCTTATTTGTAGCTGAAACTGAGTGACAGTATGGATGCAAACATGTTTTAGTTTTTCTCAATTACGATAAAACGTCGCTATTTTCCAAATTTCACTTGCCCCTGACCCCCAACAAAAATTGGTAGCAAGACCCCTGAATGTAAATTGTTGTCTGCAACACCAATGAGTTTGGACTAGGCTAAAATTTTGTTGTTTGGTAATGCATTATGGGTTAAGATCTTTGTAGGATTGCTGGGGTCTCGTTTGCCAAAATTTGGGGCCGTTATTGGGCCCCATTCCCAATGGCAAAAAGTATCTTTTTTCCCAATTCTCTGGTGAAAATTCCCAATGAGGACCCAGGATACCCCATGTTAAGACCATATCTTCATTTACAAACATTTTGAAGACAGTTTTAGAGTAGATTCTTAAACAAGAGAATGAACAAATGAATTTTACATCACTACAGTCTAATGCAGCTGAAACTGAGTGACAGTATGAATACAAACTTGTTTTAGTTTTTCCCAATTTAGGTAAAAACGTCGCTATTTTTCCCAATTTCACTGGCCCCTGGCCCCAAACAAAAATTGGTAGCAAGACCCCTGGATTGTATTCACAAGTATTACTGCACGAGGTTTGCTAACTTTTAATATAATACAGATCAAAATTAGGGTCAGGAAGTCACAGAGGGACTGACAGTAGCAAAAAATATCAGTTGGATGGAAATTTCATCTGGCATATCTTACAGTGTGACAGTCTTTGCCATTACTGAAATAGCAAATTAATTATTTACATAATATCTCTGCTCGGCAGCAGCGGATCAAGGATATCTGTGAAGGGGGTTCGAATATACAAATAGGGGAGGGGGGGGGGGGGTTTCGTTTTCCTACTATTACACAATTGTGACTGAACTTCTGCATGAAAATGAAATAATCAGGCTACAAAGGTTCGTTTGAACCCCCCAAAACCCCTCTGGATCCGTCACTGCTCTGATAGTGTGATAATTGACATAGACGTAACAACCCATATGCAAAAATGCAATTGTGTACACATCGCAAAAAATTTTGTTTCTCTTGAAATAAACACCTGAATCGCCATTGAAATACATACCAAATACCCACCAGGAGCCACAAATGACCATGGTCATTTGTGGCCCCAGGTGGACATTTGGTATGTATTTCATAAGCATCTACATTAAATTTTCAAGAATTTTCTGGGAGACTCCCACAAGACCAACCTTCAGCAGTATGGAGTCCGCCATCAAACTCCCTTGATATGTTAGGCATGCATTTTGCGTACACTTTACTTTCGGCTAGCTACGCTCATGAATGAATACAACAAGTTAAATGAACATGATTTTTTCACTTTTCAGTATAAAAGTGTGGGATTTAGAGTCTTTCAAATCAGTCAACACATATGTAGGTTAGTATTCTTTATTTACATTTTCCCAAACTGCAAAATTTTGTACTAGTCCAATTCAAAAGCTGTTTCAGACAACAACGATAGACATGATGGTGTAGATAAAAATGGATTTAGGGAGAATTATAGCATAGAAAATATTGAAGGAAAGAAGAAATTGCAGATTATCAGCAATATGTTCTTGTCTATCGATATTTTCCCATGCCATTACAATTCAATACATCAAAACCACTCCAGGTCCTGTTTAGGAAAATTAACAATAGTAGCAAATGAAGTAGCAAAAATAGCCAGACTCAATCTGATTCAAACCCTGTGTTAACTTAGTTACATGTGACAGGCACCAGGTAACAGTGCACTTTAATCAGATTGTAGCAAGCCTGAACTTTATATAAGGGGAGCTAAGTGTAATGTCTCAGCCCTAGGAATTGTTGACATATTTGTCTGCACATTATAAAGATGATATATATTACAACCAAGTGAAGCCATTTTGAAAAATGACTGCTTTTTACATAGTCAGTTGAATGTTAAGATTGCCAGTCTTTAAATTTGGTCTTCGGTCCTTCGCCCTTGTTTCTGTTATTACATTCAAATGATCGTATTTTCTTAGAGTTTATGGAATATTGAATGATAATTTGCATTTTGAAAAGCTATTTAAGTATTCCATCTATCATTAGATACCAAATTAAAGATCTTGTACAAGTTAGCAACCAGAATAGACGATGGTATCAGTTTTTAAATTCCGGATACCCTTGTCAATTTTTGGGCATCATCCGCGGCTATGGAAACTGATGAAGGAAAGTGACATTGATACCCTCATCCATTTCCATTGCCACAGATCATGACGCCCAAAGCCACTTGAAGTGTTTAGTATCTGATGATGGATGGAATACATTAACCCTTTCCCAAACAAGACCTGGTTTGACGTCTCTATTAGAATTGGTTTGGGAAAAACATTGAGACAAAAGAAGAAAGTGCAGATAATCAGCACTTTATCCTTTTGCCTCAATATTTTCTGAGTTATTTTGAGCACCACTTCCTTCTTCAGTAATGTTTGCTCTGTCTTCTGTAGCAGCTTCCAAATTGGACCACCCTAAAATTGTGTCACTTGGGAATGGGTTAATACCTTTCTATTTGAAACTCTGAAGAACTAGAATCAATCAAAAGTATGTATGTTACTTTCAGGTCATTCAGATGTATTATATGGTGTCCACAATCACCCCGCACAACCAGATATATACATCACAGTGTCCAGGGATAGATCTACATGTTTATGGGACCTCAGATTGTCCAAGCCAGCCAAGAGATTAGGTATGGATAGTTTTCTAATTGGAAGAATTTCTCTGCAGAATCTGTGAATATCGTTTCATTCTATACACCAAATTAGTGTTGTTTTTTTTTTCACTCTACTTGCATTTTCTTTATGTCCCATGATGGATAAATCTTGGTCATATTTGTTGTCTGTGAAAGTTTTCTCTCTACACTTTGAATCAAAGATCTTCCTTTTTGAGTCACACTAGTTTTGTGTTCTGCTATAAATGTTGTAGACCAGTGTGAAATCTGGTTTGATGGTACTGAGAGTTAACCCATTACCAAATGACAAATTCTAGAATTGTCCAAATTCAAAAAAATGCATGTTACAAGCAGTTTCTTTATTTTCCACAATGTTTTACAAAGCTTTATCTTTTAGGGCATCAAAAAGCGTCAATGTGTGGGAATGGGTTAACAAAGAAAAATATTTTTACTTTTACAAGCATTTTGACCTATCTAAAATACTGTCATCTTTTTAAGACTATATAGCAAATCCCAAATTGTTCACAGGAAAATCAGAGAGTGCCCCAACTTGTGTAAGTTGGAAGCCAGAATCTGAACACACATACGCAATCGGGACAGAAACAGGTAATGTGATCATCCGTGATACGAGGGCAGCCATTACAGAAACTGTGACGTTTGTACCTCATGATAGAAATATCAACAAAATACAGTTTTATCCGAAAAAGTAAGTATATGATCCTAAATGTAATTAACGAAAATATTCTTAATTTGGCTTTCACATGGGTAAACATTACAAATCCGTACTTGTTCGAGCAAACTTTGCTCAATGTTGGACCATTTTCTGTCAGAATTTTCCTGTAGAATTAATTGCTAAAAATGGTAAATGATAGGAAATTAAGAAAAAGCTAGAATCAATTGTATGCTGCATTGCACAAAACTACTGTAATTTTGCTTCCATCAGTTAGAATATTGCAGATCACATGTCAAACACCATAAAGTTTTGAATCAAAGCATTTGAGGAATTGTAATAGTTTGTAAACATGTTGTTTATGTCTGTACTAGGACCCTTTCCCAACAGGACCTGCCAGTTCTGACATACCTTGTTGAAAAGGCTTCGGAAAACATTGATGCAAAAGAAGACAATGCACATTTTCTCCATTTGCCTCAATATTTTCTATGCAATTTTGTACAGTTATCCAATCTTTATTAATATCCATTTTGTTGTCTGTAACAGCTTTTGTTCAGGACCACCCAGAAATTATTATGCCCCTGTATCCAAAGATCGGGGGCATATTGTTTTACTGTTGTCCATCCATCTGTCTGTCCATCCATCTGTCTGTCATTTCGAAATGTAAAAACTTAACATTAACATTTTTGGGGCATTAGTGTTTCACGAACTCATCTTGTTTATTTCAGTACTAGTTTACTGGGGTCAGTATCAGAAGATTGTAGAGTTGTTGTTACAGATGTCACAGATGACAGTCCAAAACAAATGTAAGTCAATTGTATAGCTCCAGATAAGAGGGAGTGAAGACTTTCTAACTTTTTAATTTCAAATCCAAACCCTATGTTGTGGGTACTCATTTGAATCGTCTCGATGAGACGATACAAATGATTACCCACAATATAGAGTTTGATGAACAATAACAGAATTATTGCCGTTTAAAAAGTCATCACTCCCTATTATCTGGAGCATGATATGATAATCAGAAAAAAAGCGTCTGAAAATAATGTTTTTATCTTTTGATATTCTTAGTTCTGTTTTGAGTATGAGCACAAAAGCTGGTTGTAGTTTGGTATCATCTTCTCTCATATTGCTATTTATAGGCCTATGTCTACATCTTCCAGATGCATGTAGCTTAGTTAATGTCAGAGTCATATGAATACAATGGGAAAAGGAAAAAAGTCAAAGTTGAACATTTTGACGCACTTGTACTTTTTTCCATGGACATGCTCATTGTCATATGTCTCTATAATATTAATGCTTAAGTAAATATTGATGAATATTTACTAAGTGCAAGATTCCATTACTGTATTTCCAGATACACCAATTCACACAGAGATTTTGTCCGCAGTTTATCATGGCGGGAGTCTGGTACCCTGTTTACATGTGGCTGGGACTCGTGCGTCAAGTTACACACAGTCAGCGGGGAACCAGCTACCTCACAATCCACGGCCATGGAGGTGAACGGCGAGAGTTTACCCAGTGCGACTGAGACTGTTAGTGATGCTAAAACTGTGAAGAAAACTCTGAATGGGTCTGGTGATGGGAAACATGTAGAGGCTTTAAATGATTCTATACCAAGTGCTACTTAGTGGCTTTAACCCTTTACTAAAGAGCAAGAATGTTGACTATATTCAAATTTGAATTCAAGAGGTCCTACAGATGTCTAAATGGATGGTAAACATAGCAGTGAAAATATTGAGGCTTCTTTTGTCTCAGTGCTTTCTAAAGCTCTCTCTGGGATGACAAAACCAAGTCTTGTTGGGGAGAGGATTCACCCTTTACCAAACAGGATACCAGGCTGGTCCACATTCGAAATTGTTGCAGACCACAAAATGATAAAAGAAAAGGAGAATATGCTTAAAAATACCCCCCCACAACAAAGTTATGGGGGGGTATACTGGAATCAGGTTGTCCGTCCGTCCGTCCGTCCGTCTGTCTGTCCATCCGTGGACATAATTTTGTGTCCTCTTCTCCTCCCACAGTTTTCGACCAATTTTGCTGAAATTTTATCAGGTCGTCTCCTATCATATGAAGTTGTGCACCTGCAATTTTCATCTTGATCCTGTCATTAGTTTCAGAGTTATGCCACTTTGAATTTTTTTAGGGGGGGGGGGGGTAGTAATCAAAATTTAAAATTTCGTTTCCATGCTCTAACTCAAGAACCGTTTGACATAGAATCATAAAACTCTACACAGTTGTTGCCCATGACCCAAGGACCCTATTGTTTTTGGGTCACAAAGGTCAAAGTCACAGTTGGACTTTGTTTAAAATCCGTTTCCGTGCTCTAAGTCAAGAACCGGTTGACCTATAGCACTTTTTCGGTGACAAGGCCCTAGTGGGGGGTATTTGTCTGCTTTGCGACAGTTCTAGCTGAAATTTATCATTGTCTTTCAATATTTTCTGTGCTATAATGTAATGAATTCCACATTGATTAACTCTTGTTGTGTGAAACATCTTTCAAATGTGAAAGCCTAGAATATAAACGTCTGCAAGAAAACTGCAACAATGCAAAGTAAGTTTGTGTGGGAAGTGCAGTGCACTTAAGGCCACAACCTTGTGATCTTTATTTCTGAAGTTACTGTTCATCCTTGTTTGTCTTTGTATGTGAAATGTTTGCAAAACCTAAATGGAAGTACATGTCATGATTCATTCAAGAGGTCCTGGGTTTGATCCCTTTTCACAGTGAAATCCTTCTGACTTTTGTCTCCTACCAATGCTTTGATGATTCTGAACGTATAAGGACAAGCAGCTGGAGGCTTGAAAAGGGTGCTGTGGTAGTACTTGAGAGAGAAATGACAGGAATTCATGTTAACCCTTTTCCAAACGGCAAAAAATTAGGGCTGTCTAATTTGAAAACCGCTGCAAACGCCAATATGGATGTTGAAAAAGAAAGAATGTGTGTATGATATGGCACAGAAAATATTGTGACAAAAGGAGAAACTGCTGGTTATTAGCAGTTTCTTCTTTTGTCATAATGCTTTCCCAGGGTATTTTTTAGGGACGTCAAAACCAGAGCTGCGTTCTTTAGACCGAGATTTCTTGAGATATCTTGAGATTTCTTAAGATGATTTAGGATAAAGTGCTCTTTTGAGCAAGATTTTTAAGACGATCTTTGAGAGCCGCCATTGCTCTATACTTCTTTCGGAACCCCTCGGTAAATTCTGTAGAATCTATATGGGAGAGAATTGACCGAGTTGTTCCGAATGCTCCATGATTCATAAACCGCAGAGTTCCGAATGGTCCATACTTTATAGAAATGACGTCATGATGACGTCATTTGTATGAAGTAGGGAACATTCGGAACACCTCGCTTATAATCTCGGTCTCAAAGACGCTGTATCTAAAACATCTTTAGAAATCTTAAAAAAACTCGCTCTAAAGAACGCGGCTCAGGTCTTGTTTGGGAAGGGGTTAAGTTGCTCCAGCCACACGATATGACCATGGCTGTTGACAGAGGTGTTAAATCCCATTTAATTCCATCAATCAATCAAATGTCATGATTATAAATTTACATAATTTTGCACATAAATGTATTGTGATGTACATCTCAAACTAAAGTTATCATTTGTCTTCAAAATTAGTATTTGGGTTCAAATTTTGTCTTTTTTAAAGAGAATTGATAGTGAAAACTGACACTTATTGACAATTGTGACCCGTCACGCTAAAAGGGACCTTAGGACGTTATCCGAACTACAAAAATCCAAATGTCAGACTCACCACAAGTCAACCAGATCCCGTATGCACAAAATAAACATAAGTAAGATAGAGAAAATATTCCGGATTTAGAAAATTCCATATATGTGAAAAGTGTCGGCCCTAGTCTGGCTGCGCGGACTGCACAGACTGACTAGGGTCGATATTTTTCACACATCCTATAAGGTCCCTTTTAGCGTGCGGGTCACAATTATTCTCGGCTGTTCCTTTTTCTGATTCTTTTTCATGTGCTAATTTTCATTGATGTAAATGATATTACAAGAGAAAAAAACAAATGAACAAAATTGTACATGCTAGTGATGAAAGTTAACAAATAATCCGTTTCTATTAAATAGACCAACAGTTAATGATAAGTGTCTGTTGTTTATTAGTGAGCCAGGACTTTATGTCCGGGTAGCTAATGTGACAGCCCTAGTGTCGGCGTCGCATCCCGTCCCGTCCCGTCTTCACTTGAAAAACTTTAACCTGGTCTATATCTCAGGCACTATTAGAGATACAGCCTTGATATTTCATACATAGATACATCTCGACAAGACCTTTCATTTGAGACCATGACCTTTGACCTAGTGACCTTGACCTTGGAGTTTGACCTACTTTTGAAAAACTTTAACCTGGCCTATATCTCAGGCACTATTAGAGATACAGCCTTGATATTTCATACATAGATACATCTCGACAAGACCTTTCGTTTGGGACCATGACCCTTGACCTTGTGACCTTGACCTTGGAGTTTGACCTACTTTTAAAAAAATTGCTGTTTTTGTGATAAGCTCCCGTATAGGCGAGCTTCGTTGTCCGCGGACAACTCTTGTTATTCCTTATTAGCTCACCTGAGTAGGAAGTGCTCAAGGTTAGCTATTGTGGTTGCTTTTTGTCCATCGTCCGTCTGTCTGAGTGTCCGTCTGTCTGTCTGTCTTTTAGTTCACAATTTCTATAAACATCTTCTCCTAAACCTTTGGTCCAATTTTAACCAAACTTGGCAGGAATGTTCCTTTGGTAACCCTTTTTAGCTCACCTGAGCACGAAGTGCTCAAGGTGAGCTATTGTGGTCGCTTTATTGTCCGTCGTCCGTCCGTCTGTCTGTCAACAATTTAGTGTTAACACTCTAGCATCCACAAATATAAGCCAATCTTGACATAAATTGGTCAAAATATTTTAGACCATAAGTTCTCGGATGAGTTCGATCAGACCAGAAAGTCCGGAGTTATCTGTCCTTGAATGCGAAAAATAGCTAGTTCTGACTTTGTTAACACTCTAGCATCTACAAATATTTACCAATCAAGATTAAACTTGGACACAATGTATATGACAATTAGATCTTGGACAAGTTTGATTTTGGTTATGATCAGACCAGAAAGTCATGAGTTATGGGCCCTTGAATTCGACAAAATTGCCATTTTTGGCTGTTTTCGACCTTGTTTACACTCTAGAATCTACAATTATTATTCAATCAAGACAAAACTTGGACACAATGTTGAAGACCATAAGATCTTGGATGAGTTGGATTTTCAGCCTGATCTTAGCAGAAAGACGAGAGTTATGTGCCCTTGAATTTGACAAAAATTGTCATTAGCGAGCCGGGACTTTATGTCCGGGGAGCTAATGTCACAGCCCTAGTGTCGGCGTCGCGTCGCGTCTTCACTTGAAAAACTTTAACCTGGTCAATATCTCAGGCACTATTAGAGATACAGCCTTGATATTTCACACATAGATAGTTCTCGACAAGACCTTTCATTTGGGACCATGACCTTTGACCTGGTGACCTTGACCTTGGAGTTTGGCCTACTTTTAAAAAACTTTAACCTGGCCTATATCTCATGCACTATTATAGATAGAGCCTTGATATTTCACACATGGATACCTCCTGCCAAGAGCTTTCATTTGTGACCATGACCTTTGTCCTTGTGACCTTGACCTTGGAGTTTGACCTACTTTTGAAAAATTAGCTGTTTTTGTGACAAGCCCCCATGGAGGCGAGCTACGTTGTCCGCGGACAACTCTTGTTTTCGGCTGCATTCCACCTTGTTCTCTAGAATCTACAAATATTAATCAATCAAGACAAAACTTGGACACAATGTAGGGGACCATAAGACCTCAGATTATTTGGATTTTCAGTCTGATCTGATTAGAAAGTTGAGAGTTATGTGCCCTTTAATTTGACAAAATTGCCACTTTAAGCCGTTTTTGACCTTGTTTACACTCTAGAATCTATTATCATTAATCAATCAAGACAAAGTTTTTTTTACCATAAGTTAGTTTTCAGTCTTAAGTCAAATATCAATTGAATAGAATAAAAGTGTTGCTCATATCATTTTGGTTCTAATCTGAGCAGAAAGGTGATAGTTATGTGCCCTTGAATTTGACAAAATTGTCGTTTTCGACCTTGTTTACACTTTAGTATCTACAATTATTGACCATCAAGACAAATCTTGGACACAATGTTGGGGACCACAAGATCTTGCATGAATTTGATTTTCACATTTTTTACCATAAGTTAGTTTTCAGTCTTAAGTCATAAATATCAATTGAATAGAATAAAAGTGTTGCTCATATCATTTTGGTTCAGGTGAGCGATATAGGACCATCATGGTCCTCTTGTCAAATTTTGTTGGCCAATTTCTGATACGTCAAAAAATGTGGGTGAACAGATTATTAACAGAGCTACATATAAGAGGGTGTGATTGCTCTTCTAAAGAATATTTTGTAGTTGGTATACACGGCATAGCAAGGGCGGATCCGGGATTTTTTTTCCAGGGGGGTCCAAGCCCGAGAATTTTTTCCAGGGTGGTCCAAGCTCAAATTATGGCTTATAACGTAATAAATATGTAACGTTACACTAAATTTATATAGTCAAAATTAATTTTCAGCCAATGCCGGGGGGGGGGGTGTCCGGGTCACCAAAGGAACATTCTAGATCCGCCCATGCATAGGGTTTTGAATTGAAATAAAGTAGTTGGAATATGGGTCGGGTTGTATCGATCCAGATTAGATTGTGCATTCGCATGCTCATCATGACCCATATTCATATTGTTCTTCTGTAAATCGTTGATACTTTATACAAACTTTGTGTGCAGCACGAGCGGATCTAGACCAGAATGACCTCAGTGTTTTCACGCGTTAAGATAGAATATCTATAATGTCGACATTTTGCAGCTTTTTTCGAGTGGCGTCTTTACGTATCCGAACCTACTCGTGCGCGGTCGTAAACATTGTTTTCGATCGTGCCCGAATAATTCCGAAGTCGTGCGAATCTCATTAGGGGTGGACTACCTTAACTTAGCTTAACCCTTTCCCAAATGATCTAAATTCTAGACCACTTCAATTTGAAAGCTGCCGAGATTGATATTTTAGAATTACGAATTATGTACAATATAGTCCAGCTAATATTGAGCCAAAAGGGAAAAAATGCTGGTTAGCAGCATTTTCTCGTTTTGTCTGAATGTTTTCTCAATTGTTTTCTATTGTGGACCTCAAAACCAGGTCTTCTTTTGGAAATGGTAAAGTGTTCATTGAATTGACCGAACATACTTCATGGCAACATACCGGCCATTATTATCACCCGCCGATGAAATTATCGGGGGGAATACGACGTATTGTTTTTGCGTCGTTCGTCCTTTCGTCTGTCCGAGTTTCGTTTCCGCGCTAATTCTTGGAAATTGTTGACCCAATTTCAATGAAACCTTGTGGAAAGGTTCACTACAAAGATATTATGCGCATTTCGGGGTGACTATTAAATTCAAAGTTACTGCCCCTGATTTGGTGAAGCTATGTATTACTCGTTTCCGCGCTATTTTTTGGGAACCACTGACCCGCTTTCACACTCTCTTGCACACGGTTCATTCATTACATTCACCTCTGTAGTTGCCTCAGAGAGTATTGCGTCATCATCTGCTAGATTACGTCACTTTCTATCACATCAAAACGGCAATAACAAATAATTTTTCTTTTCCAAAGTCCAAAATGTGTCATACTTCACGTTGCTTAAAATTTAATATCATTTTCCAACGAAAATAATTTAATTTTTTTTAGATTGATGTCATTCATTCAAATTTTCTGTACGTTTCATTCTGATAGGGAACGATTTTATCCAGCTAACCGTGACGTATTTCGGACAAACAATAGTATTTCGTAAGTGTTGTTATAAAATCTCGCAACTACGACTTGATTCAAGCCGTAGATACGATAATATATAACAAAAACCGACGATTTATCACAACAAAACATTAAACCTAGTCTATTTTTAGCACAAAATTCCTGCCATTGGTAAGGAGGCTTGAGAAAATAGTTCCATTGTATATGGGTTATTTCATCAGTTATAGTGCCTTTCAAATGTAACCAGAATCATCATTTCTTTGTCTACTTTATTATGTTACACATGAAACAGTTAAACAGTAATAATACACGTTTTCCTCGGTTTGACAAGATTCTTGTCATTCATACGCCCAGGTCATTGCAGAGATGTATGTGAGAGTAACGAACGACAACTCTGCTCGGAGATTGCCGCTTTCAATGAAACTTTGTGGAAAGCTTCACTACAAAGAGGAGATGCGCATATCGTCGGGCTTATCCTGTTTGATCCTAAAATTCAGAGTTACTGTCCCTGATTGGTGAAGCTATATACATACATATTAATATTCGTTTCCGCGCTATTTCTTGGAAACTATTGGCTCGATTTCAGTGAACCTTTGTGGAAAGCTTCACTACAAAGAAGAGATGCGCATATCGTCGGGGTTACGAGGTTCGACTCATAAATTTAGAGTTACTGTCCCTTAGTCCATTTGACGCTGTAATATGCCCTATATGACAACCTTGCAATGTCGAGTACAATGAAGTTTTATTTTTTCTTTGCATTGTATAGGTGCTCTAGAGCAGATCTAGCTTGGTTGCCAGAATGGCAACCTTGGGCAACTCCCACAATTCGCAAAAATCCAAAATGGCCGCCAAACGCAACTGGAAAAATCAATTTTTTGTCAAATTGTCCTAAATTGATGCGAAAATGCCTATTTAGGGGTTCTTTGGTGTGCTGATTCCAAATCCATTGATAAATATAACATATTTGGATAACACGAATATGCTAAAATAGAGATGGCTGCCGGACGCCATCTTGAAAATCACATTTATTTTTAGATTTTACATGGCACATAGAATTCATGTAATAACACACAATTGATAAGGTACTTCCACTTTATTTCTTAAATTCACATTGTCATTGATCTGGTGTAGCCTACATAAAATTCTGACATGGCCGCCAAATGGAAATGATTGATATAGCTTTGTTCACTTAGTACTATTTATTTATTTCTACTTGTAGAAAATTAGGTTAAAATGTGATATATGTGCATCATATTCTCTCTATTCATTTAATAACTCATTTTGATATTTATTTGGATTTTACGCTTATCCAAAGTGTTTATTACTATTTGGGAAATGGCCACCAGATGGCATACAGAAAGTATAAATACTGGTACTAAATATTACAAAAGAAAATTATTATCATGTACTTTAATGTGTTTTTTTTTTTTCAATTCTTACAAATTCAAGATTTAATCAAAGCGTTATATTTTTCTATTGTAAACATTTCAAAACTTCTGATCGTCTTGGAACATTGTCGAAACTGTTACAGATGATATGTTTGAAACAATATTATTACTTCAAAAGACGACCATCACCTCAGTGTAATAATATACACAGTTCAGACATTGAATAACAAAGTTGTCAGTGTGGGTTAAAGTACCACTATGAATTTATATCATTACTTTCTATGGCGTCTAATTTTGAAGAAGTGATACCATGATCTACACCCAATATTGATGATAACATCACCCAAAGCGCAAATTATGAAATAGAACATTGGCTCGTAATGCAGAAATTTGAAACGTCTATTTCTGAGTTCTGAAATCCACCCAAACTAATTGAACTAACAAATTAACCGTCTTTCAGAAGAGACATTTAATGAATATTCAGTTGGACAGTGTTAATTTAATTTTATACACAGACCCGATCTACGACATGTGTGTAGCTAAAGAGGAATGATTATGTGCAGTCAACATTGGGTGTAGATACCATGTATGTGATCATTCCGCACCATTACTAGAATAATAGAAATAAAAAAATAACAGAAAACAAACGCAAAAAGGTATATTTGATTGAACTACCGGTTCTTAGTCGTTCTTGAAGATATACTGTTAACGAGAAACTTTGGTAGAAGAAAAAGACACGAACAATAAATTAAGGTTGAAATCACCAAGCATTTGATAACCAAGGTTTCAGATACCACCAAAAACATTAATTTAAAAGAAAGAGTATGAAAATGTTTCCGTTCCTACAAGACATCTACCTAACTTCATAGAGAAACTCTGTCCATTTTTTCATTGTATCGGGATAGCTTAAACTAATCGACTGCTGAACGCAATACTAGTCTAAGTCATTTTTCATGATTTTTCAGGAGAAGGAAAAAACATTCCCATTTTGTCAAAACTAAATAAAATGGTCTGAATTTTTGATATGATATAATCTGATAGACAACATTAAATTACATATACTATATATTTCAAACAAATAAATTATAAAGGAGAAAAATGATTTTGTTGACTTAGCCTAGTATTGCGGGGAAATATTAGCAGTTTTGAACTCACATTTTGAATGCAATACTAGTCCAAGTTGACTTAGAATATTATTGCCTGTTTAAATTGAATATGTGAAACAAAATTATTTCATGCAATACTATTCTATCTTTTTTCTCCTTCTCTTGCAAAAGTTTGTAGACAACATAGATTAGTTTAACCCTTTCCTGAACGACAAAATAGTTGGGTGGTTTAATTTGAAAGCAACCACTGATGACAAAATGGGTGTTTATGAAGTAAGAATTCAAATACTCTAAAGCATAGAAAATATTAAAAAAAAAATGACAATATGATCGGCATCAGCATTTTCTCCTTTTACCTGAAAGTTTTCCCAAGCATTTTAGTGCAAATATTCATAGAAAAGGAGAGTTATTCTGGTCAACCAGTTGTTGGCATTGGCTTAAGTTAAGCTTTATATGCAAGTGCATTTCTAATCATGATATTGCTCTGAAACTTTGTACATGCTTTTGTGGCCATAATATATCATCCAGGCAAATACCCATCAGTAGTAAAGGAGGCTAGAATAGCTACGCCGAAAACGTAGCTATTCTAGCCTCCCAGGATGCCCCTCCGTAGGGCAGTATAGCTACACGTAGGGCAGTCTAGCTACATCTGGTTTTGGGGTCTTTTAGGGTTTGAACTTAGTCGTTTTTACGCGTATTGGACCTAGGTTTGGTTTATTTGGGTTTTTAGACTTTGACTTTTTTTTAACCAAGGTTTTGGACTTAGTCTTTTTAACAATGAGGGTGTGACATTGTGTCAAATTTCGAAAAGGAAATACTCTTTCTAGTTATTGGGTGGTCCTGAAAAGGACCGTTTGGTTCTAGGTGTTAATACCTAGACATGACTGCAACCGAATCGAGCACGGCATATCGGACATGGTCGTCTTGTTCTTCTCTGTATGGTGAGTGATTCACCATTGAATCTTATCACCCGTCGTCTTTCCGTCCCAAGATATATAACATCTGGAGTGTCATTATTTTCTGCTTCTCTAATCATTTCCTCTACTCGAGCAAGTCTTTCACAGACGTTCAACAACTGACTGGCTATTTCGATGAATTCTTGCCGAATGTGTGCCATCTTGTAGAGTGATGAATTCTGGAATAATGAATTCTGGAATAATGATTTCTGGAAGTGTACAGCTCTTTTTATACGTTTCTGGAGGATTGACCTACTTTCGGGGATGGCTTGCTTTTCATTGGTTAGGATGTCTTGATTTTCATTGGTCAAGTTTTGGACCAATCAGGTGTCGTCTTACATAATTTCGCAAAAATGAATTTTGACATTTTTTTCACTCTGAAAGGAAATACTCTTCTTGATACTTTGTGGTCCTTAAAAGGACCGTTGTTATGGATGTTAAATAAGGAATGTTCTCATTTCCTCATTTCTTTTTCTTTCTTTTTCTTGATGTTTGGAATCTGGTAGTTCTCCATGTTTTTCCCGTAGCCGCCTAGACCTGAAGAACCGTGGTGTTGTCTTTCCATGCATTCTTTCTTAGCCTGCTGATGACTCTCCGGTGTAGATGATGATGATGATGATGATGATGACCGTTTCGTTGATGATGAGTTGTCATGTTTTCTTTTCATCGTGGAAATAACACTTTCAACGACATGTTCAATGTTTTTCTGATCAAAAGTGAACTCTACTGGTAACTTTAACGTTGATGGTTTAAACGTTACTGGAATTGTCTGTTTTGATATCTTTTCATCCAATGTTTTCCACGACGCTGGATGTTGGTTAAACGAGCGAAGTTCTAACATCATCCTCTTCATAGCTGCTTCTTGACGCATATTCATGGTTCTTAATTCATTCAAAATGCTCTGTGAAACTGTATCGTTGGTACTTGCCAGTTGAACATTTTGTGGATGATAGGTCTGGTTCAATGGTGGTTGATTTTCTTGCTGCATATTTGTGCATGTCTGTGGTCCAAGTGTTGAATTTATCGCTGATGACAATAAATCTTCATTCGATTGAACGAATAAATCTTTTAAGTCGAAATCCATGATCCGCTGCGGTTAATTTCTATCTGCGAAGTGACCCTAGTCAATATTTTTTCCTATATTATACTTTTTTCATTGGACGAATTCGCGCGGACCTCGCCGTAAGCATCAATATTGATTTTTGATAATGGCGTCTTTCTGACGTTGAATTGTGTTTTCTTCAACTCGTTTTATTTGAAATATCTGACATTTCCTGAGAGAAATGTTATAACTTTTAACACGAAACGATGCATTGAGCTTGTCGCTATCTAATTCTGTGTTTTATTTCTTGGTCGATTCAAACGTAAAAGAAATAATAAAGGAAAAGTAGCGAAATGACTTGCTTTTTTGACTGTGTTTCTTACTTTTTACAATGATATAACTATATACTGCTTTATTTCCGTTCTTTAAGTATTTTATGTTTTAAATATACGTAATTTGACTTATTTGTAACTACTTTTTACATGAAACATTGAAACAAAATATGATTTTTACAATTTTATCCGGGAAAGAATTTGAGTCAAGAAGCACAGCGTTACAAGTTTAAACCTTTAATTTTACATCAGTGTATCTCGATAAGTTTAAAGTGTGTATTGATTTTTTCTTATCGGTAGATCTAGGTGTATTAGGACTGGGTAGTACGATATAGGGCTTAAAACCTTTTCCAGACAATTAGCTAACTAATAATACTTTCTAGTGAATTGGTGGTTCTGAAAAGAACCGTTTTTTTGTTTTTGTTTGAAAGACTTGTTTATCCCCAGTATTCTTCCTCTCTGTAAATGCCTGGGATATTTGGGTGGATTCTTTCCTTAAGTGGCTGCCCGATCGGAGCGAGCCACTCATTTATGAGCCAGTCTAGCCTCATCTCTTCTGTCATCCCACAACCTTCTCTTTTCTTATACTTCTCCTTTACCCATTTTATTTGTTGTTGGCTCGGAGGAGGATGTGTCATATAAATAACCGTAAACGATTTGACGTAGTTGTCGGAATTCATATTGATTTTGTAATAAGACAACGGAATCATTTCGAGGTTTTTATACTCCCCCACTGAGATGGGTTCTCTTGAAGCTTATGCTCTGAAAGTAGGTCAGTAGGTCAGAAGGTCAATTCAACTCATCAGAAATCTTATTTCTGAAAGTAGGTCAGTAGGTCAGTAGGTCAAAGCGTCTTCGCGCTGGTCCGCGTTCATATAGAATTAAAGAACGATTCCTTAAATAATTGGGGGTATAAAAACATCGAAGTGATTCTTTTTTTCTCATACTGAAAAATGAAATTCATTTCAAAATTGTTGCGGCGTCTTTTTCGAAAGAAACAGGCTTTGAACAGTGATACTGATATCGGGAAACAGGATGAGTTCATCAATGAGAAGCAAGCTCGGGATCAGGCATTAACCCTTTCCCAAACAAGACCTGGTTTTGACGTCCCTAATAGAAAGGGCTTGGGAAAACATTGAAACAAAAGAAGAAACTGCTGATTACCAGCAGTTTCTTCTTTTGTCTCAATATTTTCTATGCAAAATTTAACACAAATCATATCTTTAATAACACCCATTTTGTCATTTGAGTCAGTTTTTGAAGTGGATCACCCTAAAACTTTGCCGTTTGGGAAAGGGTTAAACGAGTTTTGTCAGAGAAGAGGCTTCGAATTCCGGCGTGGAAAGTTCGATATGAAGATGGGGAAATTATACCCCAATCTATCCACATTCAACCCTCCGACAGAGAATTATAGGTGGAAAAAGAGAATGGACGATGTTTATCCTTCGCTAACATACCAGTTGGTTTCAAAAGGTTGTTTATACCCAGATCTCCGTTTTTTCTCACCGCCGACTGAGGATGAACAGTGGAAGCAAATGATTTCCAGCTTATATCCGAATCTAACAGCATTTCAATGAAATGTTGTTGGAAATGAATATAAGAAAAAGGTCCTTTTCAGGACCATCAATTCAACCCGAAAGTTATTCCTATTGAGAAAAAAGAAACAAAAGACGGTCTGAAATTTTTTCAATCTTTAATGAAAAACATTGAATGAAAACAAGTCAAACACATGTAAACATAGCATGTAAACATTGAACACATGTAGGCCTACATTACAAAGTTTTACATGTAAATCTGTGAATATCGATTTTATTTCACTAACTTCGTTTCGCTTTCACGGGTCCTAAGATTCAAGTTTTTGTTTCTTGGTCGGAACCGGCGAAATGTTTTTTTGTTTTCCTTTTTCTTGCTGTTTTCTTTGGTTGAACAAGTTTTGGACAAATTTCTTTGCCACGATCGCTGGTTTTACAGAAGAAGCAATCCTTCCCCTGGTTATTTCCTTCGTCAGCTTTTTTCACCGATGAACTCTGCACCGATTCTTGTGAAATATTTGATTGTTCAGCGACGGTTTGAGTCTCAACAGTTTGTGTCTCGATAGTTGGTGTATCGAGAGTTGATGTTTTGACTGGACATTTCAGATTTTCACTGGTTGATGTGAGCTCCTCATTCGTTTCGTCGTAGTAGAAATTTTCCATTCCACGGCGTGTTTTCAAGCTGTACCTACTGTAATCATTACAGTACGACATTGTTGTCCCAACATACTGTAATCCGATAGTTTCTGCAGAACGTTCAATTACATTTGAAATCCAAACCTCATGAGTTGTTGGGTTCACGAAGACAAAGATGAAATGTGACCGTTGTCTTTCTTTCTCTGGACATTTCTTTGCCCAGTGGTCATTTTTATGACAAATGAAGCAGAACCCTGCTCTCTTCTTTGCCATGCCATACTCGTCATTTCCATACATCTCATCTATTGTGAGTGTGTCGAACACTCTCCGTTTCGTGATGTGATATTCATCCTTATCCATCTGTTCTGATATGAATGTCCCGACATAGTTACCAATGTGGCTGATCTTGTAACTATATGGAATGTTTGTTATCTCGTACTCATGTGTATGTGGGTTCACATACACCTGCATTTGTCTTCTGTTCTTTATTTCAGCAATATGAGATGAAGTAACTTCAGAACCACTGCTTGCGTTTTTACTGTTCATGACTTCTTTCAAGTTTTGCAACTAAATGCTGATTTGTAGCGAAATTGCACCCTATTTATACAGATTTCCCAGCTCGAGCTTGACGATTGCTATATAAACCCCTATCCTTTGCCAGTTCAATATCATTTCCTAACTGGAAAGCAAAGTGAAAACAATGCCTAAACGAAAGAAACCAGACGATGATATTTGGATTCCACTTCACAAAAGAAAGTGGTTAAGAATCAGACTTAATAGCAGTGATTCAGAAGATGAAATAGGTTATAAAAAGAAACCAGTGAAACCTATCGTGGAAAGTGATTCAGAAAATGAAGAATCGAACTCTGGGAAATCAAATTCTGGAGAACAATTCAATGAAGATCCAGCGAATGAAGAAACAAGAGGGCCAAGATGGCCCTGTATCGCTCCACTGGCTTTTAGACATTTAGACTACGAACTTCTTCAAGGAATACAATAGAGGTCTATTCAAAGAAGATTCATGCTACACCAGAATGAAATCCAATAAGTGATTAAGGAGCAGAAATGTTTTTAAAATTTTCTTAAAATTACACTGTTTCATATAGCAAAAAAAAAAAAAGCCTAGCTCACAACAGCCAAGCTTTTCATTGGATCGTGAATGAATTTGGAAGAGATTCATACAAGGAAGATTCCTGTGAAGTTTGGTTGAAATTGGTCCTGTAGTTTTGGAAAAAAAGATTGTGTAACAATTTTTCAAAAATTCAATTTAATTAAATTTATTAAAAATTTAAGTTCTACACGGAAATTATTTTTTTAAGGAATTTAGAGGAAATAAATGCAAGGAAGATTCGTGTGAAGTTTGGTTAAAATTGGTCCAGTAGTTTTAGAAAAGAAGAATTTTTAAAGATTTTTCGAAAATTTAAATCAATTAAATTAATTAAAATTCAAGTTCTGCTCGGATTTTATTCTTTTGAAGGAATTTGGTAGAGATTCATGCAAGGAAGGTTTCTGTGAAGTTTGGTTGAAATTGGTCCAGTAGTTTTGGAGAAGAAGAATTTTTAAAGACTTTTCAAAAATTTAATTCAATTAAATTAATCAAAATTCAAGTTCTGCATAGATTTTATTCTTTTGAAGGAATTTGGTAGAGATTAATGCAAGGATGATTCGTGTGAAGTTTGGTTGAAATTGGTCCAGTAGTTTTGGAGCAGAAGAATTTTTAAAGATTTTTCGAAAATTTAAATCAATTAAATTAATTAAAATTCGGGTTCTGAACGGAATTTAATTTTTTGAAAGAATTTGGATAAGCTTCTTGCAAGGAACATTCCTGTGTAGTTTGGTTGAAATTGGTCCAGTAGTTTTGGAGAAGAAGAATTTTTAAGATATTTCGAAAATTTAAATTAATTAATTTAATAAAAATTCAAGTTCTACACGGAATTTAATTTTTTGAAGGAATTTGAAAAAGGTTCATGCAAGGAAGATTCTTGTGAAGTTTGGTTGAAATTGGTCCAGTAGTTTTGGAAAAGAAGATGTTTAAAGAAAAAGTTGACGCACGCACGCACGGACGCACGGACGGACGGACGCACGACGGACACAGGGCCATGACATAAGCCCCGCTGGCCTTCGGCCAGTGGAGCTAAAAATTGATGAAGATCCAGTGAATGAAGAATCACTTGATGAAGAAGAGAAGAAAGCATCATTGAGATAAAGGTATGAACTCGTCTCTTTGACAAACAAAAAATCGAGAATCTTCAGGACGGTATCACATGTAATGAATGTGATTTTCAAGAAATTTGAAGAATTGCAACCACAGGAACTTGTTTCATTGTTTGACGATATTACAAAACAAGTCAATGAAACGTTGAAAGCTGAACCTAAAGATAAGATCAGATTGACAATCACTCATCCATCTCTGGATATGGGGATAAATATCCCGTTCATCGATGTGATTAATCTGAACGGAGAAGTTATATTGGATGAGATACAGAAAGTGATGCAATCCAACAGTGAATTCAAAGTAGATGATGGAGAAATGAGATTCATCATCACACATACACAACCACCATATGGATCCGGAAACGTGAAACTTTGGTCTTCCGAACTTGATACCAAGGTCTTTGCAAAAAAGAAACATTCTGTCGTTGAAATTAAGAATTCAGAGGATAGTATGTGTTTTGCCCGATCTATCGTGGTATCGATGTGTTATGCTGAGAAGGAGGACACAAATGAATGGAAAAGAAGGTGGAAACACATAACAAACTCAGACAGGCCGTTTCAAGAACGAGAAGCTAAGCGGTTATTGGAGGAAGTCGGTATCTCACCGAACCAACCATGTGGAGTTGATGAATACAAAATCATACAGACACATTTGTATTCAAAGAACTATGTGATCAAAGTTCACCAGCAACACTCATCGGTAGATATGACATTTCAACATCCAGTTGTGAACTCTGACAGTAAAGTTATACATCTTTACTACCACCAAGGTCATTTTGACAGTATCACGAGTATTACAGGATTCCTAAGTTGTAGTTATTACTGTGAATTCTGTGATGTTGCATATCAGAATCGTGAGAATCATATTTGTAAGTACATATGTTCAGCTTGTTTCTGTAAACCAACATGTATCAAAGAGTTTGGAGAAATCTATTGTTCAGATTGTAACAGAAGTTTCTACGGAAATGACTGTTTTGCAAATCACAAGTTAGCTCATGGTAAACAAGAGAAAACTATTTGTGAATTGGTTAAACGCTGCAGTCAATGCAATGAAATGTACAATGTGAGACGAAAGAACCATGTCTGTGCTGGTAAAAAGAAGTGTCATATCTGCAAGAAGATAACATCTTTCGATCACCGTTGTCATATTCAACCTTACGAAAGTAAGATGTTGAAAAATGACAAAGGTGAGACGAAGAAAAGTGAGAAATCGGAGGAGAAGAAACCTTTGTTTATTTTCTACGATTTTGAATGTAAGCAAGATACTGGTGTTCATATTCCGAATTACTGTATTGCACAGAGAGCTTGCAATGAATGCATATCCAAACAACTTGACTATCACTGTTCACTCTGTAGTGAATTTTATGAAGGTCGAGAAATTGTATTTCAAGGTGAAAACACACTCAATGACTTCTGCACATGGCTCTTTTCTGACAAACACAAAGGGATGACAGCTATTGCACATAATTTCAAGGGATATGATGGGCAGTTCATACTGAATGAAATAATAAGAATAGGAAATAAACCTCCAGAACTTATTATGAATGGGAACAGTATAATATCACTCCACGTGAATGGAGTCAGACTGATAGATTCCTATAACTTCATGAGCTTTAGATTGGGGAGTTTTCCTGACACATTTGGACTTGAAGAGATGAAAAAGGGGTTTTTCCCACATCTTGCAAACACTGATCAGTTTTGGGAATACAATGGTCCTTATCTTGACAGTTCATATTACATGGTTGATTCAATGAAACCTGATATAAGACAAGAGTTCATGGAATGGTATAATAACAAAGTTGAAAAGAAGGAAAATTTCAACTTTCAAAAGGAAATGGAGTCCTACTGTCGTTCAGATGTTGATATTCTCAGACGGGGTTGTGGTCATTTCAGACAGGTCTTTCTTGAACATGGAGGGATTGATCCTTTCTTGAAGCTATTACTATAGCTGATGCTTGTAACAAGATTTGGAGAAGTAGATATTTGCCGAAGAATCAAATAGCAATTATATCAAGCAAAGATTCGTCCAAACGTCGGTTCTCAATGAAAGCAATTCGTTGGATTCAGAGCATTGCAAATGAGAAACAGATTCACATTCAGCATGCTAGGAATGGGGGTGAATATGAAATTGGAGGTTACAGTGTAGACGGATTCCATGCCCCGTCAAACACTGTGTATGAATTCTTAGGCGATCTATATCATGGTTGCCCTGTTTGCTACCTAAACCGTTCAGAAAAAAGCCCGATCAATGGTTCAACTATGGAGAGCTTGTATGAAGGCACAATGAAAAGGTTAGAGTATTTGAGACAGAGAGGTTATAAAGTTGTTTTCATTTGGGAGCATGAATTCGATGCAAAGGTTAAGACAAACAAGGAGTATGCTCGAATCATTCATGATTTGTTTCCATACTCTGACCCCATTGATCCTAGGGAAGGATTGTATGGGGGTCGGTGTAATGCAGTTAAACTCTCGCATGAGGTAAATGAATCAAGCGAGACAGAAATAAAGTACATTGATATCTGCTCTTTGTACCCATACGTATGCAAATACAAATCCTATCCTGTTGGACACCCTAAAGTGTTAACTAGTGAAAGCATTGACATTCAGAACATAAGACAGTATGAGGGTCTTGTCAAATGTAAAGTTCTTCCTCCAGATGATCTCCTCCACCCCGTTCTACCTGTGCATTGCAACCACAAAATGATGTTTCCTCTATGTAGAACATGTGCAGAGAATAGTTCAGAAACGTGCACTCATAATGAAAATGAAAGAGCTCTCATTGGGACATGGGTAACGGTTGAACTTTTTAAAGCATTGGATAAAGGTTATCGTGTACTACATGTCTTTGAGATATGGCATTTCAATTCTCTCTCTGACAAATTCTTCAAGGGATATGTTGACAACTTCTTGAAAATCAAACAGGAAGCAAGTGATTATCCTACTTGGTGTTGTACTCAATCTGACAGAGATCAATTCATTCAGGATTATGAGAGAGAAGAAGGTATCAAACTTGATCCAACCATGATTAAGAAAAACAAAGGTAGAAGATCTTTTGCCAAGATCGTTTTGAATTGTCTCTGGGGAAAACTAGCTCAAAGAGAAGTGCAGACACAAACAGAATACATTGCATCCCCCTCCAAGTACTTTGAATTGATCAACAATCCATCAATCAATGTAAAACATGTGGAAATATTCAGTGAAGAGTGCCCCTTTATTCTGGTCAATTATGAAAACATGCTTGATCATATTCAAACTCATGCTACAGCTAACGTTATAGTTGGGTCTTATGTAACAGCCTATGCAAGGTTGGAGTTATACAGTGTGCTTGAGAAGGTGAATGATAGATGTCTTTACTTTGACACTGACAGTTGTATGTATATTCATGATCCAAAGCTTTGGAACCCACCCATCATTAACAGTAGACTTGGGAAATGGACTGATGAAGAACCAACCTCAAGAATTGTAAAGTTCAGAGGTTTGGGACCAAAGAACTATGCATATCAATTGATATCAGATAAAGGGGAAATATCAAGCAAATGTAAAGTGAAAGGAGTCACATTAGACTACAAAACATGTCAGTTGGTCAACTTTGACACTTTCACGAAATGCATGAACGACCCTTCTACGGAAATCAAGATTACCTATGACTGTAGAATAAAAAGACATAAAGACAGAACAGTGACAAGTGAGCCTCAAACGAAAACATTCAGATCTGTATATGCAAAGAGGGTTATTGCCAATGGTACAGACACGGTGCCTTTTGGACATAGAAGTCTAAAGGTATATAGATAAGAAAAAAGTGAACAATGAACATCAGTATCTAAGATCAAGCTGAACAGTGTACATAATAGAAAATAATGATATTAATGATAACAGTGTTTCTTATGGAATATTTCTATGGACGAACAACATGGAAAAACATTGTGAAAGAACTTTGTGAACATTGTGATAGAATTCTGTGAAAATATCATTGTGAAATATCATTGTGAAAGAATTCTGTGGAAGAACTTGAAGTGATAATGTTAACATTTATCGTATCTATCATTGCATCTATTAACTTCAAGATGATACCATATCAGCTTCCACTCCCGATTGAGATACGAGAGAAAATATATCGTATATTCGTTGGTGAACATACATTAAGTAAGACAATGCAGATGATGTTAAAATACACAGCTTTGAACATTTGGTTGAATAAAATGTCAAAAGGGTTTAAGAACGGACAACCTTCTACAGAGTTATTTCAAATGTATGCTTTCATTTTGGACATGCTTGAAAGTTCGGGATATGACGGTTTCAAAAAACAATCATTTGAGTGTCGAATACATAGAATATTCACATTTCGTGACAGAGACACATATCAGTGGGCATTTCGTACCAAGATGATACATGGTAAAACGTATGACAGTTTCATAAGAAATCTCTATAAGAAGGCTAATCAGTTCAACTTTCATGTAGCTCATAGAAAGTGTAAAGGTATACATATCATTTATTCAACATCTCCTGCAACTCACGAAGATGTTGATACAGTCGAGGGGCTAATCACGTTCGATAGAGATGTATCGGAAAAAGTTGTTAAGTCAACTGTGTCTTCATGTGTTGTTTTTCCTGTAACTGATCTATTATATCACGAATCAGTCAGAAGAATGAGGGAAGTGTATCCTATTGAACATGGAAATTCCAAATTGTTGGATGCAGTATATGGATCAGAAAAAGACATGAAAAGATTGTGGGAATCTCGTCAGATTTATTGCAATGGATATAAAAATAGCTGAACTAGTTGTGAAAAATATGTTTCTGTAAATAAATGTTTAAAAAAGTGTTTGTAAATAAAATGTATATAAATGTTTGTAAATATGTTTATGGAATATTGTTCATAAAACATTGTTCATGAAACATTGTTAATGGAATGTTAAATAAAGGTTAGAAAATAACTTTGTGTCATTTCATTTCTGTCCTTTGAAGAGACAATATCGTCAACAGAAAAAAACACGAATGAAAAATGGATGTAGACGTGTTTTCAATCTTATTTCGCCATCCAAGCAATTTCTACATATCAGGTCCAAGTGGATCAGGAAAAACAGAGTTCGTTCATAAACTTCTAGATTATAACGAAGATCTGTTTGATATTCCACCAAAGAAAGTTGTTTGGTGTTATAAAGAATGGCAAAACACGTACAGTATCATGAAAGAAAATTTTGATTTTATCAAATTTATTGATGGAATTCCCGAAGATGAAAATGAAATAGTGAGCGATGTATCAATTCCACATTTGGTCGTTTTCGATGATATGCTGGGTGAAAAAGATGAAGAAAAAATAAAGTTATGGTTTACAAGAAAAGGTCATCATCGTAATGCAAGTGTGGTTTATATCACACAGAATATGTTTTCACAGTCAAAGTCCAGCAGAACCATCAGCCTGAATTCACGATACATGATTCTTTTTCGTAATGAACGTGATAAGAATCAAATAAAAACACTTGCAAGTCAAATGCAAGCCCCACATTTGATTCCTGCATACAATGACGCAACTTCAATGGATCATGGATACTTGGTCATTGATTTCCATTCACGAACCAAACGTGAATTGAGATTAAGGACTGATATTTTTCATCGGTGGTATACAGAGAATGCTGATCAAGGTCCAATTGTATATTCACCTGTATAAATATTTGTAATACAAATTATAAATATTGTTCAGATGAAAATACAGTCATTTCTTCGCCGAATCTCATTGAGTAAACATGGCTTTACCACGGACATCATCCTCGGTGCTTCATGCTTTGCAGAATTTAAGTAATCAAACCAACAAATATGAAAGAGAGGCATTATTGAATGCAGGATTAAAGGAAATCTTGAAATGGTTTTCTTTAGCAGCTCGCAATATCATTGAAGATAAGATTAAACTTCCAAAACAAACCGTTAGCTATATGAACAAACATAAAGAAGATGTTGTGAAATTAGCAGATCCGAATATCGATGAACAAACAAAACGAAAAATCATTCTGAAACCTGGTGGTGGTGGATTCCTTGGAGGGGTTATTATCAGAAGTTTATTACGTTGGGATGGTAATAAAACTGTAAGAAAGTTCGGTACGGAAAGCAAACGTTCACAAAAGAAGCAAAAGAAGGGGTCTCCTGTTAAACGCTCAAAGAACAAACGTTCAAAGAACAAAGGCCAAAAGAAAAGTTCAAAGAAATCTGCTAAGAAGAAAAGTTCAAAGAAAAGTACTCCTATTGTAATCAATGAGGAATTCATTACAATGCGAAGGTCAAGATCCCCAAGATCAGTGCACTCTGCTCATAACTCTGTTCATAACTCTCCTCATAACTCAACTCCAAACACAAGTCTGAATAGAAGCCTGAACACCGGTCTGAACTTGTCTCCAATCAGAAGTCTGAACAGAAGTTCGGACAGGAGTCTAAATAGGAGTCTCAATAGGAGTCAAAACAGAAGTATTGATGACTTTATTGTCCCACAACATGCACAACAGCGTACCCCACAGCGTAGCCCACAGTATGTAGCACAACGCATACCGAACTCTAGGAAAGATATTCTGAGAAAACGTCTTTTCGACTTTCAGAAAAAGTACAAATCTTTTCTGCCTCCTGGAAAAAGACAGATAAATTTCCAACCTATATCTTCACTATCATTATCTCCAAACTCGAAAAGACTATATCAAAATGGTGTAAAGGAAAGACAAATGCTGATCGATGATCTGTTTTCATACTACGACGGCTTGCATCCGAACAGTCCATTAAGACGGGGTAATAAACCAAACAAGGAATCGAGAAAAGAAACACTCCCTGTTGCACCATTTTCACCGCTTTTGAGTATGGATACGAGTACACTATCATCTCCTGCTAGAATTGCACTCAATACATTACGATCACAGTTCTACTGATTGATTGTCGGAAATGTTTAAAAAAAAACATAAATAAAAAACTTTTTTTTATTTTTTGAAAAAATAAAAAAAATAATTTTTGCAAAAAAAAAATAAAAAAATATTTTTGCAAAAAAAAAAAAAAAATAAAAAATAAAAAATAAAAATAAAAAATATTTTTTTATTTTTTTTTTTTTGCAAAAAATATTTTTTTATTTTTTCAAAAAATAAAAAAAAGTTTTTTATTTATGTTTTTTGAAACGAATCATTCAAAAAGGATAAATTAATTTGGAAACAATCGATTGATTCATTTGCATTTCAACATAAGACGCGATAACATGGGAAAGGCAAAGAAGAAATCCCCTTTGATAAGAAAACACGGACATATGGTCCTAGCTATGTTGAAATCATCACCAAAATTAAGGAAAAAGATAATTAGAAATTTGTCTCCACCGGTAGTTAAATGCATTTCGGAATGTTGTCACAATGTTTTAAAAGGGAATGTTCATTTGACAGAAGCTCAGAAGAAGAAGTTGTATCCAAACCGACAACATCTTCGTAATATTGCATCTAAGTCAGTTTCTGTTAAGAAAAAGAAACGTATTCTGAATCAGAGAGGAGGGTTTCTTCCTTTGTTAGGACCTGCATTAATCCCATTATTAGGAAAAGCTGTCATAGGTGGTATCGGAGGGGCATTGAAAGCTTTGTAGATTTCGGGATATTATTGAAATAATGTCAGTCAGAAAAATGGTTGTTGTTCCATATCAAGTATTAGAAGATATGAAGCAATGGAAAGAAGAAAAAAGTAGGAAACCACATCTTCCACAAGATCCTCAAGTGGCAAATGTTGCACATCTTCATACAGATATGAAAAAGACCTTAGATAGATATGATATCTCAGAAACAGACAAGGCTCAGAAATATGGAGAAACTTTATTCAAATTGCAATCATCGTTTGATAAAGTTAAGAATCCAAAGAACATTCCTCCATCTGTTAACGAATTCTTAAATGAAACAGTGAATAAAGGGGTTGGGTCTGTGTTACATGAACGTATTCTTGAAAGCGTTCCTACAACAATGCAAAGAAAAGCGAAGCTCCTTTTGAATATTCTTAAAGACAATGAAAACATAGCATGGGATAATCAGGGGGTGGTAACATATAAAGGCAAAGCTATTCCAGGTTCTAATATTATTGATCTAATCAATGATTCATTACGTAAAAGAAAAGGAGTAGAACCAAGAGGATAGCAAACATTCTCTAAAGCTTTACATGAAAGCCATGTTCCACAAGAGGTCATTGGAAACTTAGCAAGATGGCAATGGATGCAAAAACATGAAGATGATTCTAGCGAAAGTGAAATAAGTTTCACCACACCTCAAATATCAACTCCAAAACGTACACGAAAAACCCCAAAGGGTACACCATCTCTATCCCAACTTCGGAAAATGTCACCCTATACGAATCCAAAGGAAAAAGAGAAATTGAAACGGTTCTATACAGACGAACTTAGAAAACCTATAAGAAAAGAATTATCATCTCCAAGTCTTCAGACATGGGAACCATACGAGTGAAAGCAGTTAGGAAATCTGCTAAGAAATCTGCAAAGAAATCTGTTAAGAAATCTGTTAAGAAATCTGTTAAGAAAGGTTCAAAGAAGAAATCGGACCAAAAACTTGATTCTGTTTTACGAAAACTATATTATGATCCATCCAGTCAAGGCTCCTATTCGAGCATATATCACTTGTATCACTCTGCGAAATCTATTTTGAAAAATGTCAAATATAGAGATGTTAGGGAATGGTTGCAAGGAGAATCCACGTATACACTGCATAAACCGATACGGCGTAAATTCAAAAGAAGAAAAACAATCGTTGGAGGCATAGATCATCAGTGGCAAGCTGATTTGGCCGACATGCAATCATTTGCAAAGTTCAATAACAACTTCAAGTATTTGCTCTGTGTTATTGATGTTTTCTCAAAGTATGCATGGGTAATACCTATCAGGAATAAGATGGGGAAAACATTGATAACGGCATTTCAAACCATTCTGAAACAGCGAACACCTTTGTCATTGCAAACAGATAAGGGAAGCGAATTCCGAAATAAAGATTTTCAGAATTTCCTTAAAAAGGAAAATATCCATTTCTTCACAACTGAAAATCCAGAAACAAAAGCAAGTATTGTTGAAAGGTTTCAAAGAACATTGAAAACCAGAATGTGGAAATATTTCACACATGAGAAAACAAGACGATACACCAATGTAATTCAGAAATTAGTTGATAATTACAACAACACTTTCCATCGAAGTATTCAAGAAAAACCATCGAATGTTGTCCCAGCAAATGAAGCAGAAATTTCAGAGAACTTGTATCCATCATACAAGAAAGTTGTGAAAGTTAAGACAAAAGTTGTTCAAAAACTAAGGAAAGGAGATCGTGTCCGAATCAATAAAACGAAACACACTTTCGAAAAAGGCTATTTACCAAACTGGACACAATAATTGTTTGAAATTACACATGTAAATTCAGCAACATCTCCAATCACTTATAAATTAAAGGACTTAGAGGGTGAACCTATCCTTGGAACATTCTATGAGAAGGAGTTGCAACTTATAAAAGATAGTGAAATATATGAAATAGATTCAGTTCTCGACAAACGAACAAGACGTAAGGGTAAAAAAGTCATTAAGGAAATTAAAGTTAATTGGAAAGGATATCCAAAGAAATTCCAAAGTTGGATTCCTGAATCATACCTTGTTTAAACATCTTGTTTAAAACAATATAAAACATTGCACATCAACAATGAATCCTCATTCCAACATTGAATCCGGCGGTGATAGTATTAGTAATAATACTCAACCATTTACATGTTTTGGGAATCGTGTGCCTAAGAATCAGTTCACTTACATTTCACAGATCATAATCATTTATGCAATAATTGCAACCTCAATAATTCATTTGAGTCTTCAAAGTCAAGATCGGGAGTTGTGGTTAATCCTTCTGAGTAGTTCTTTGGGTTATATATTACCTTCACCCGGACTTAAATTCTCGAAACAAAGTAGTCAACCAACATTTGATTTCATTGACGGTAAAAAATGAATTCCTTTTACATTACATTGCCAAGCGATAGTTCTTTGAATTATCATCGTAATAACACACAATGTTGTTTCAAAGTACAACTTCCAAGAACTGTTCATATTGATAAAGAAACATGGGAAGTAGCTCTAGCACAATTGGTAACACCAACTCAGTTTCTTAATATCAGTGAAAATGAATCTTATTTCGACATAATCACAGCTGATAGTGCTTTACAAAAGGAAATTGCAACAGAAAATAGAAAAAAAGAAAAGCCATTAGAAATCAATGAACTAACCCATGACTCGCATGGTAGACCAACAAGATGGGGAATTCGATTCAGGTTTCCAGATGGATCATACATTTCTCCATCTCATGTGTTAGAAGTTGTCAATGAATGTATTGACAATGAAATTGGAAAAATACTTCACAAAAAAAAATGCTTTGATTGAAGTTGGATATTCCACTTCATCCAGAAGACCAAAGTTATTATTCACAAATGTAATTAAAACAGGGATAAAGTTCAGTAATTCCTTGTTTCTGAAACTAGGCGGAGACCCACTTCTTAAAAAGAAAACGTTTTTCAAAGACTGTAGCGTTTTCGAATTCTTCAAATATACCCCAAACATCGATGCAGGATATAATCACTTGTTTGTTTATTCAGACATAGTTGAATATTCTATCGTTGGAGATACATTAGCACCGCTACTTCGCGTCGTTCCATTTAAAACATCCAACTCAGTTGAAAATGAAAATGGAAGCCAACATATTAATCACGATATAACCATTACTCACTATTTCCCTGTTTCGAAATCGGATTTCGATAGTATCCACATTAATATAACAGGTGATTCAGGTCACCCTGTTCACTTCGTCATTGGCAAGACAATTGTAAAGTTGCATTTCCGTAAACGTAAGCAGAAATAAAAAATGATTCCAGTTTATAGAGGAGTAAGACACCAGTATGGATATGGGTTAGGATCTTTATTCAAATCAGCAATAAGATCAGTTACACCTTTGATTAAACCCATGGTTAAAACAGGAATCAATGCTTTGAAAAAAGAAGGGATTAAACAAGGTCTTGGGATAGCTAAAGATATCCTATTACATCGTAAGAATCCAAAAAAGGTTCTTCTTTCACGTGGAAAGCAATCTTTAAAAAACTTGCGTGAAGAATTCGCATCAAATATAAATGGAAAAAAATCCAATAGACAGCACCAGTCTCATTCACGCTCTCGTCGTGGAAAGATCGTTAGCAAGAAACACCGAATCCATCATAAATCTGCAAGACCTTTAGATATATTTGATTAACATTTCCGAAAAAAGTTTCAGAAAATAAAAAATATTTCTTCCATCTAAAAAAAATATTTTTCTCCAAAAATATTTCCACAAATAATTTCAACATGATGCAAAGTGGATCTTGTGAATGCAGTAAATCAGAATTAGATATTCTCTCTGTACCACCAACAATGACAAGTATGCAGGAATCCCAATGGGTTGAACATTTCCCAATTGCTTCGATTGCAAATGAATCACCAATCGAGTTCAATATCCCACCACAAACAGAGTTGTGGACAGATCTATCCCAATCCTTTCTGTACGTGAAATTCAAAGTCACGAAAGAGGATGGAAATAACCTAGAAGCTGGCGATAACATTGGTCCAGTCAACAATTTCCTCCACAGTATGTTCAGCAGTATTGATCTGTACCTGAACAACAAACTGATTACAAATGGTTCAGACATATACCCATACAGAGCATACATTGAAAACCTTCTGTCATACAGTTCTGGTAGTAAGGCAACTTATTTGAAAGCAGGAGAAATGTGGATAAAGGATACAGCAGGTCATATGAACGCACATGAAATAACAGGAGATAATGAAGGTTTCAAAGCAAGAAACGCTATCATCAGTCAAAGCAAAACTGTCGAACTGTTTGGTCGATTGCATCTTGATCTTTTTCTCCAAGAAAAATATCTACCAAATGGAGTTGAAATTCGATTGAGATTAAACAAAGCCCCGACCACTTTCTGTCTAGCTGCCCACACTGGTGCAGATAAAGCAAAGATTCACTTTGAATCAGTCAGTTTCCACGTTCGGAATGTAGAACTATCACCAGTGGTTGCAAACAACTTGAATCAGTTGATTGCTCAACAAAACATGAAAATTCCTATCCGAAGAGTAGAAGTCAAAACATTTTCCATCACTGATAGTACACGGTCCAAAGTTGAAGACCATCTATTCCAAGGTCAGTTACCAAAACGTATTTTCATCGGAATGGTAACAAACAGAGCTTTCAACGGAAATTACACATCAAACCCATTCAACTTCAGACATTTCAATGTCTCTAAAATTGATGTGTCGTACAACGGGCATAGAATCCACAACAAACCGTTTGAGCCTGATTTCACCAACGGTCTTACATTGAGATCATATCTATCTCTGTTTAATGCCACGAAATCCATCGGTGCAGATAAATCATTCGACATAACGAAAGATGAATACGGAGATGGATTCACTCTGTGGGGGTTTGATCTTACACCAGATCAAGGTAGTGAAGAAGGTCAACTCCACCCTATAAAAACTGGAGGTTTAAGAATTGAACTTCAGTTCAAAGTCAACCTCGCAGCAGTCATCAACGTGGTTGTGTTTGCAGAATTCGATAATCAAATAGAAATCAACGGACTCAGAGAAGTCATCACAGATTATTAAACATGCTTGGTCACGAGTATGCAATTAAATTGAGAGAAGACACTGAAAAAGTGAAATATTCCTCATCATGTGAACCATCAGATCGCACATATGACATTCAGAAAAGTTTTCAGTCGTGTATGGTGAATGAACTGCAGAACCTTATCATCGAAGAAGTACATAACAGTTGTAACGGATGTCAAATAGATCATCCTAGTCAAATTGTACACCCTATCTGTCTATACATGGACAGAGCAGAACATACAGACTTGTTTATTGAACGAGCGATGTTGAATCTCAATCCATACAAAGTAATGGAAGTATGGTACCCAATGCTGACAGAAATGAAACTCAACGAACAGGAATCAGTAGAAGCCTACAGATTATGGCAAAGTATAAAAAGGAACATTCTCCATGGATTCACTAGTTCGTGGATAAATCAGTGGTGTGAAAAGGTGAAACAGTCGTGGAAGTAAACATGTACGCAAACGAAATACAATATATCTTAGACAATGGTATGTGGATTAAAAACCTTCATGCAAATGTTTGTGCAAAAGATAAGTTACCAAAACAAAAACCACGACATGTCAATGCATATATCATCAACACCGAGAAATCCCATAAGTCGGGAGAACATTGGGTAGCAGTGATATTCACCAGAAATGGTGAAACGTTATACTTCGATTCGTATGGTTTACCACCTCTGGAAATGGAAATAATCAGTTTCATTCGGAATAATTCACTATCATGGACTTTCAACAATCAAATGTTACAAAGTGTGTTTGGAAAAGTGTGTGGTCACTATTGTGTATTCGCATTGGATGCTGTTTCAAAAGGATACGATCTACAGAAATTACTCCAGAAAACATTCACCACAAAGAACCTTCACAGAAATGATCGTTTAGTATCATCGTGGTTTATGCAAAACTTTAATTACCTCTTCTAAAATTGTTGTAAATAGTGTTATATTGTTCATAATTCCTTGTTCATAGTTCTAGTTCAATAAAATAACAGAAATAAATATATCCTCTTTGTCCATTATTTCTTCCCTTATTGCGAATAAGCGAAACGTTCATGATGATTGGCCACATCTTGAAAGTTACGCTATACATAAAACTGATTCTCACAATCATAACAACGGGGCAGATTCAACCCTCGGATCGAATTCTCCGTAGAATTCCTTGTTATCCGAGTGAGAATAGCCCTCGTTGTTAAAGCGACTAAGTCCAAAACCCTGGGAGGTCACTCTGGCTACGCGGCAAAACGTAGCCAGAATCCCCTCCAAAACCCTGATTTGTCAAAACGACTAAGTCCAAAACCTAAAAGACCCCCAAAACCAGATGTAGCTAGACTGCCCTACGTGTAGCTATACTGCCCTACGGAGGGGCATCCTGGGAGGCTAGAATAGCTACGTTTTCGGCGTAGCTATTCTAGCCTCCTTTACTACTCCCATCACTCCGACATTTAATTTCAGGGAATAGCCCTTTTCGGACTTAAAAATGTTGCGGAAGTTTTTATGCAACTGTCATACATCTGTAATGAAAAAAAATCTGCCAGACAAATTTTGCACATCCTTTTGTGACCATATTATCAGCCTCTGGGCAAAGATTCATTATCCTGATATTCAATTTAATAGAATTTTAACCCAGTTTGGACATGAATTTGTTTCACTATCCAGCACTTGATAGTCACACTTTGCTGTCTTCTGACAGCTCTTGTTCAATTTGGAATGTCAAATCCCGGTATTAATTGAGAAAGGGTTGAATTATGAAAGAAGATGAAACTAGAAATTGGGAAATTTAAAACTTTTAGTTTAGCTTAAAAATCCATCATTTTTGTTCGAGTCATACATCCAAGAAGGGTTAGTCAAATTCAATTCAATTTCTCACATGGAACAACCATGATCTGAGTGACTGTCATGCTCAAGGTCCATGACTCCAGCATGTTTTTAATTATTCCCCTTTTTAGCTCACCTGAGCATGTAGTACTTGAGGTGAGGTGTTACTAAATCTTCTCCTCCTATAGCCTCTCTTACATCCGTTGTCTGTCGTACAATTTATAAAGATGCATGACAGGTTGTAAGAGAGGCTTAAAGAATTGTCCGGTCAATTCTTTACCATGTGCTGTCTGTGTTGTGGTTGTGTCCACCAAAATCATACGTTGCAGACTATGCCTAAGTTTTAGACGCAGACTGTACACAGGAACATGTGCGACCGGTTGTAAGAGAGGCTTAAAGTACTTGGAACAATTCAACCAAATTTCATAAATATGGTTCTTGGGTCATCCTTTTTCAATAACATTTCAAAGGATTTAAATCAGGGTCAGAATGTGGTCAAAAAGTAGGTCACCGGGTCAAATTTTCTATTTACTCAATGAGCAACAGTGTTTGCTCTATCATTGTGAAAATTGTTCAGAATATCTCGATGCTATCTAGGTCATGACAAAAAATAGGTCATGCCAGGTCATTAATCAAGTCGCTAGGACAAATATCATAAAATCTTTCTTTTTTCTCCGAAAGTGCCAATTTTGGCCAGAATTTAATCAAAATGGTCCCGACTGTTTATCTTCATGATAAATAGGTTATGTTAAGAAGTGGGACATGCAAGGTCAAAAACTAGGTCACAAGGTCAAATTACATTTTGCTATAAGAACCGAAATCTTTACTCAATCATTGTGAAAATTGTTCAGAAAGTTTATCTTGATGATATCTGGGTCAGGCAAAAAGTGGGTAATTTGAGGTCAAAAACAAGGTCAATGGGTCAAACCTTGTTTTTTGCTCCGAAAACCATATCTCAATCATTGCGAAAATTGTTCAAAATATCAATCTTGATTATAATTAGGTCGTAAAAAATTGGTCAAGCAAGGTCCAAAACAAGGTCACTATGTCAAATATTGTTTTTGCCCAAAATGTATCAAAATGTCAACTCTATGACTATCAATTTTTTCACAGAAAGTATCTTGATGATGGCTAGGCCATGTAAATAATTGGGTCAAGTGATGTCAGAAACTATGTCAAATGATCTTGGTGGTCGTAATAATGCTGAAGGTAATCTAAATTCAAAATCCTGTTTGTAATACAGGCGAAACGGACTGGAAAGCAATTCAAGTTTATATTGTCACATGTTTAATTTAATGATATTGTGGAAACATATTACATACAGTCTCACTTGAGTCCCTTCTATTCAAATTCCTTCGGTTTGCTCTGGGTGTCCAAAATTTGGCTTAAACATTGCCAAAATTGATTGGGTTGTTTGTCACCAATCATTTAGGAATCATTAAAGCTCTGAAATTATGTATCTTGCATGTCTCTATTGGGAAAGACATTTTTTCAATGGGTTAATGTTGCTTTCTCCTAGAAAATCAATGTGGCATTTTGAACATTGATGCGCTAATCATATGGTAAATTGCTCCATTCCCATCTACAGCAAAATTCAAATGTGACAAGGGCCCACTTATAGGCTAAAACAATGTGACATGTGGGATTTCAATGTCAATATGGCACATGGCCTTTCCTAGTCACTGCTGTAAGCCCTCTCAGGTGAGTGATCCAGGGCCATATTGGCACTCTTGTTCTCAGAATTTTGTCGCATTTACAACTTTTTCTTTTCCGAATGAATTGATTATAAACTAAATATTTTTATAGAACATTATATTATACATTTTGTTGTCTGCAGCAACTTGAAATTTTGAGCAGTCCAAAGACTAGGCAAGGGTTAATATGAAGTGATCATGAATACAACTTGTGAAAGATTCTTCTTTCATCCAATGTCATCTACCCACTGGACAGTTTAATTCATACAGGACTCTAAAGAAAATAATGATACTGATTGAAAACTGCAAAGGCTGAAATTCAAACAGTTTGCTCTATATTGTCGGTGTAAATGCAAAACTTTGTAACTATGTTGATTCTTGCGATTTTCAAAGTACAAACTTGTGTGCCCAGTTTAGACAATTTTTCGCAGGTTTTGAAATATTTTTACTGATCAGTATTAATGACACATTATTTGTGAACAATATGTCAAAATTTCAAGTAAAACATTTCAGTTTGGGAAAAGTTATTATACTTTTTTCCCCTTCCCTTTAAAATTTTCCCAAAATGAGATACGAGTTTTTGCATTTACAACGACGATATATTGTTAAACTGCAAGGGATAACATAGAATTATGTATATGACAACAGAGGGTATCCTGTTTAGTTATTGGTTAACATTTTGCATCTATCTCTACCGATATGCAATCGCGACCTTCGAGACTGTTTGCAACCTTTTGCCGTTTGGAACGTGTTGGCAACATGATCTCCAGCGTAATACAATGACCGCCATATTGAACGTGAGAGTAGACGCGCATAAATGACGTCATCAAAACAAATCAATCCTTTTGCTAATGTTATATGATTCAAGTGAAATATACTGTCAATAATTGGTAAATACATCAATTTTTTATCTGATAAAATTTTATCACATTTATGAGGATGTAATCGACTTTTGAACGCTGTTTGTTTCAAATATGTTTTGTCGTAGATGTAAATAGTTGTTCGGTCTGCTTCCGTTGTTATGCTTGCGGAGTGATATGGGCGGGATCAGCCCATGCCGGCAACTGTAATATGTTCAAGCAGATCTTGAGGAACAATAAGATCCGAGAATATTCGAATGTACCGAGATGAATTTAGTCTTTTGTCAAAATAATGATTACAGTTATTCAAAATTGTAAGTCAACAAGGGGAATTATTCTGCTTAGATACATACCAGAGTAATATTATAGTACTTGGACTAATTTACTCTCATTTCTGTCATTTTAGCTAAAATATGGAAGCTTACTTAGCATTTTGTATTCCTTGTTGGTCACTTAATGTACTGGTCATGTAGATCTATGACTTAAAAAAAAACGTAATTATTTTGTATAATATTGTTACACTATTTCAGGTATACTTCTAAATAATTTGCCCTTGAATATGCTTATAATATTAGATCTGTGTGAACCAGGATGATTCTTGTTAAAATTGTAATTTAGTAATATTTGATCAATCCTGGTATAATACAGTTTTATGCATTCTATTTCATAACAAAAATGCTTTGTGACCACTTTCCTAGCCTGGTGTATTTTTTCATGGAACTATCTATGAAAAGCATGATGATGATGATGATGATGATGATGATGATGATGATGATGATGATGATGATGATGATGATGATGATGATGATGGTGATGATATTATCTTCTATATTAAATAAAGTTAATAAGTAAATGAACTAGATTTAGATTTGGCTCTGACAAATCAATAAAACGTACAAAATAAGATACATAGATTAGTATTGCATTCAAACTTTGGTACAGTTTCATACATTTTTTCACTGCAATACTAGTTCAAGTCAACTTGAACTAGTATTGCAGAGAATAAATGTTAACAATTGAGATAGACTTTTATGGAATTATTGAATATCTCAAAAACCTTTTTGATTTCAACTCTAAAATTTTGTCAGTATATGTGCCTATGATAAACACAAACATGGATGACAAAAACTCATTTTCGCCAAAAAGTGACTTAGAACAGTATTGCGTTCAGCAGTCGTAATGGTTGTCCATTCAGATTTATTGAAAATAGAACAGAAATGGCAAGATACAACTTGATTAAAATTGAACGATTTTACATTCTCTGATTCCCAAGCACTACTGCATCTGATTCTGAATGGTGTTTGCCTCTCAAGCCTCATCAAATGTATTACTATACATATATAATGCTAGAAATTTTCGCTCGTGTAACTTTTCAATAATTTTCCCAAAGTATTTTTCTTTTGACAGACACCATGTTTCGGAAAATTTCCTCGGCAATGTTTGAATTTAAACAGTACGTTCATTGCAAATACAATGTCACTTCACTTATTGCCAGAAGTGATTTAAATCTATAATCTCAATGTTTTAAGGCTTATTTTGTACATCAACTGTGTATAATGTATACTTACAGTCTTCAAACAATAAGTCATAATGATTCTTTTAAATAAGATATACCATACTTCAGCAAGAAGAAAACAACAACAAATTAAAACAGACGAAATGAGATGCAGTTCGTTCATTAATGCATGAAAGTTGGTAATGATTCCTATTCTTGTTTGCAGACCCATCTAAAGGAAAGGGTTTGAGTTTGAGTTTATTGGGGTTTTACGCCGTTTTCAACTGCCAGGGTCATATCGCGGAGACTGGAGCACCTACCCATGGATTCCTGTTGTTTCTCAAACCAGTACTACCACAACACCCTTATCGAGCCTCCAGCTGCTTGCCCACTTAAATTAACGATTCAAAACCCATTGGTGGGTGACAATTTTGTCAGAAAGGGTATTAGCTGCGGTCGGGTATCGAACCCGGGACTTCTCGAATGAAATGCAGATGCGCTACCAACTGCGCTAAGGCCGCGGCCTCTAAAGGAAAGGATGTAACCATGGCAGAAATAATCTATATAAATCTTAGTCGGAAAGTCTAAAAAATTGCATGCATGTACTTCATGTATATCAAATTTACATTGATTTCTCACAATTTAAAAATATTAATAAGCTAAAATCTCATATTGTCGAGATAAATATATTGTGTATATTTATCAACATTTCAAAATGCGAGATAGTTCTGTCTAGTATAATTGTCTCTGAAAAGCGCTCATGATAAGTCTTGATAGAACATGCATTCTTTTAGTTTCGTTATACGGGTAAACAAGTTGACAGAGAATGGGACAACTTTCTCGAAATTATGTTCATGCACATCTACTCTATTTCATTGGAGCTATCTAGATCTACCATCGCTTACATGAAGATACATCCATGACTGTACTGTTTCATGTTGTGTATTAAGATCGTTCATGGATGTTGTGTGACAAGACTAAGCATTACATTATGCATGGCACTCAAATGGGTTGTAGTATGCATTATGATCACATGGGCTTTTCTTCATCAATTACAAATGTATGAAAGCTAAAAAGATCAGCTCCCAAAGAAACTTACTGAATGGCGCATCAATCACGAGTGTTCTTTTACGACTCCTAAAGATACTTCTTGAATTTCATTATACCGGTAATATTCAAGAATTAACATTTATCTTATTATGTAAATAAAATGCTTAGAACTTTACCAAGATGTTTATTTTTAGTCAGCAGCAACAACTTAAACTTTCAACATGGTAACTGGTGGCCATAATTGAATAAAATCACAGTTACATACAGACATATTTCAAGCCTACAACACAGACATCACCTTCATTTAACAATAATTATGGCAACTGGTAGCCTATGTATTACATTTTATATGTTCATCTAGTTCTAGTGTTTAAGATAAATGGAGTCCTATACATAATTGTGTATCAAAATTTGATTTTCCAAAGCAAAAGCTTCAAACCTAGATAACAATGCCAACAACAGCACCTAACAATATGTTATTTGAAATGCTCCACCAACTGCGCTTATATACAAAACTTTACGGATCCTTCAATTGAAGAAATTAACACAGGTTAATTGATATCATGTCATTGTTGGCGAAAAGAGCAAATATTTTGGCATTTTAATTATGTCCTGCATTGAAAATCTGTCTTAAGTTTTGCTCTTTATGCCAAGATGGCAACTGGTTGCCATGTCTATTACTATCATTTATACGAGAACAGTAAGTAAATATGTAATATCCAAATTTAGTCTAAATGTGTTAAAATAAGTAAAGAGATTCAATAACGCCTAAATATTGAAATCTGGCAGCATTTTGTACCAGTATTTCAACCAATAATCATTTTCAACAAGGCACCTGGCTGCCATTTCTGAGCTTAATATAAACAATGTTGGTATAAAACAGAAAAGAAGCAATGAGATGGTGAAGAAATGAGAAATAAAGTAAATTTGGATTACCAAGTATTCTTAAAAGTGCATTTTCAAGACCATATAAAAACTAGTGTAGAGAAAATGTGATTTTCAAGATGGCGTCCAGCAGCCATCTCTAATTTAGTACTTTTCTGATATCCATATGCTATATTCATCATTAGATTTGAATTCAGCATACCCAAAACCCCCAAGATAGGCATTTTTCGCATCTTTGTTGGACAATTTGACAAAAAGTTGATTTTTCCAGCTGCGTTTGGCGGCCATCTTGGATTTTTGCGAATTGTGGGAGTTGCCCAAGGTTGCAATTCTGGCAACCAAGCTAGATTTGCTCTAGAACACCTATACAATGCAAAGAAAAAATAAAACTTCATTGTACTCGACATTGCAAGGTTCCCAAAATTTCAAATGGACTACCTGATTGGTGAAGCCATATACATATAGAGTAATATTCGTTTCCGCGCTATTTCTTGGATACTATAGGCTGGATTTCAATGAAATTTTGTGGAAAGCTCTGCTACAAAAAGGAGGTGTGCATATCGTCGGGGTTGCTCGGTCCGACAATTTAAAACTCGCCGGGGTAACCTGCTTCGACAATTGAATTCAGAGTTACTGCCCCTGATTCCTGAAGCCATTTACATACAAAAAAGTAAACAAAATACTTTCGGCGGGGGAAATCAATTCAACGAATTTGCTTGATCTTGAGAGTTTATTCTGTATTTTCTACTTTTTATGCTTTCCCACATCCGTCCGGGTTTAACCCTGACCTGCTGACTTTAAATCTCGTTTTAAACAAATTGCCAATTTAACGGAATTATCAATCAGTTTGTCTCAATTTTCTGACACAATAATTGAGAAGCAGGCACTGTAGGCTGCTAAGATCTGTGTGTCTGTACATGCTGATCTCCGTCTATACTGCCTGCCAAAGCTTTGGTAACAACAGTAAATTGACGTGAACAGCATGAGAAGTGTTAAAGTCTCAAATAAAAGGGGATTTGAAAATATAACCTAAAAGGGAACTACCTGGTATACTACGATTTTCTTTTTTACTCTCTCTGATTGCACCGTATTAAACATAATAAAGTTTGGACCCAACAAAACACGAACTGTAGGGTAAGAGGCGAATGTTGAAGTAGAAATTTGAAGTACTGCATAGGGCAACATATAAGAGGCATTCTAACTTTGTTATTTCAAATGCAAAATCTATGATGTGGGTACTCATTTGAATCGTCTCAATGAGACGATTCTAACGAGTACCCACAATATAGGTTTTAATGAAGAATTAGTGATATGTTGCATTTGAAAAGTCATTGGATCTACATCCTTTAAGTGTCCGATGATTGGCAAAATTAAAGTCTTGTTCCGAAAGAACACCTTACTATTAACCAAATATCAAAGTTTCTACAATTTTCCAACATTAGAAGTGCTTTTTTTTTGTCTTTTAAATTGGATATTTTGGTCTTTTCCGATCTTTGCCGAAGAAAATACGCTAAACTTCCGACTTGAAATTATGACGTCATACTGGCCACTGAATGACGTCATGGCGGGAAAAACGGGCAGTCATGGGTCATTTCCCGGAAAGTCTGAAATTTCTGAAAAAGTTAAATGTCCAACTTTTCTTTCATAAAGCGACTTCCCCAATCGATACTCAAAACACGGAATTCGTCCTCAGTAAATGTTAGAAAAAATGTTAAAAAATTCAAAGAATAGGTCGTAAGTGAATTAAGGAATGTGCCAAAGAACGGTTTAAGTTTGTCTGTATTACTCTTTCGATCGAGAAATGGATAAAAACTGAGACTTCGCTGTCTGACAGATAAGTCGAACACATTATCTTTGTCAGACACCTCATGCTCTAGATTGGGGCGGAGTCAAGTCATTGATGACGTCAATCCGTGGCAATTTTACGGAAATTGCCGATCTATATTTTCTCGAAAATCAGTTTTTCAACGATGTAAAGAAAAGCAAATAAAACTTTTAAAACAACCGAGTTTGGCGGATCTTTTATAAAACACCTTAATTTAATGATTTTCTTCCAATATACGGTGCAATACACTGCCAAGCTTGGTAGCCTTTAAATCTGCAGCTAAAGGCAAACATACTCAGTGTATAAACCACTGTTATCGCGCATTTAAAATGATTCAAGATGGTTAGTGTTTTATTTTTCATTCTGTGGATTACATTAGTTTCTGCCTCTGACAGAAGATTGATTAACCAAATTTTTAATTTGAAGGAAGATCTTGGCTATGCTAACAGCGACATTGTTTCAATTTTTGAACATCTAGAGAAAATGAACAAGACAATTTGGTCGAATAAATGGGGAGGTTCATTGGAGGTTAGAGACGAACGTACTATAGAAGCGCTAACAGCTACGTTCCAAAGCGAAATCACGGCTCTAAGAAAAGGATTCAAATCCGAAAAGAAGCTGAATCGATGACTTTTACTCAGGACTAAAACTTTAGAAAAGCAAAATGTCGATAAGGATATAGATCTACAAAATATTAAAAGTCTTATCGAAAAGAGCCACTCTGACGTACAAAAAGAGCTTGAATCAGAAAAACGAATAAACGCACATGTCGGACCGTATTTGGTACAAAAACGAATATGGTACAAATTTGTACCATATTCGGCCGAATATGGTACAACTTTCTAATTGTACCATATACGTATCTGCAGTTTTGGGGTAAAATGCCTGACCAAATATGGTACAAACGTGTACTATATTCGGATGAAAAATGTACCACATTCGTTCCGAATATGGTACACACTAATCATCATCATCATCATCATCATCATCATCATCATCATCATCATCATCATCATCATCATCATCATCATCATCATCATCATCATCATCATCATCATCATCATCATCATCATCATCATCATCATCATCATCATCATCATCATCATCATCATCATTATCATCATCAACATCATCATCATCATCATCATCAAAAAGTTTTTTTATAATGTTGACGCCAATGATTACCGGCCGCCGATGATGATGATTATGATGATGCTGCTGCTGCTGCTGCTGCTGCTGCTGATGATGATGATGACGATGATGATTATTTTCATGATGGTATTGATGACGTTGATGCAATTTGTAATGATGATGATGATGATGATGATGACGACGACGATGATGATGATGATGATGATGATGATGATGATGATGATGATGATGATGATGATGATGATGATGATGATGATGATGATGATGATGATGATGATGATGATACTTTTGTCACTTCCAATATTAGGTTAATACAATGTATTTGAGTTTCAAAAAAAGTTTACACATCGGCAGACTATTTCATTTATTAAGAAATACATTTTATGTACCATATACGTAGGCCATTTTCATTTTATGAGTTTTTTTCGGTATGTACCAAATACGTTTTGGCGAGCATAGAAAAACTTATTCCAACCGAATATGGTACAATGTTTGTACCATATTCGGTCGAAAATTGTACCGTATTCGGTCCGAATATGGTACAAATGTACCATATTCGTTTTTGTACCAAATACGGTCCGACACGCCCAGCTTCAACTTGACTTTGGAGCTATGAAAGGCCAACTTTTGGAATTGGTGAAAAATGTATCGGCGATAATGGAATCTTGCGAGTGTATGCCCAAGAAAACTCCCAATGTTGTTACGTTACCAGCGTCAACGTTAAGCCAGGGCGGGGAGCCAACTACACCCATACCAGTCTCTAGGTCATGCAAAAATAAACAAACATCGGGAGTTAATGACATATACCTAGACGGCCATGTAAAATCCCCGTCCTCTGTGTATTGTAACGCCTACACAGACGGCGGTGGCTGGATCGTCATTATGAGACGCCAGGACGGTTCTGTGGACTTTAATCGAAATTGGGAGGAATATAAAAACGGATTTGGAGATGTCGGCTGGCAATTTTGGATCGGGAATGAGTTTCTTCATGAACTGACAAAATCCAAACCAATGGAACTGCGAGTCGATATGGAATACGCTGGTGGTGATCGAGTATTCGCCAAGTATGCTGTTTTCAAGGTGGGTTCGGAGGAGGATAAGTACGTTCTGACTGTGTCCGGGTATAGTGGAACGGCTGGGGACGCCTTGCTGTACACACCTCACGGCCACAATGGTATGAAATTTACAACAATTGACCGGGGCTATGATCGTAATGAATATGGGAATTGTGCAAGATACTACGGTGGAGGATGGTGGTATAACAAAGTTTGCTTCAGTGCTTTACCCACCGGCAAATATAGTAACGCTCGTGGTGGCAGGATAAAGGAAAGCTGGTACTCCGGGAAAAAGTACAGGCATGTGAAAAATGTAGACATGAGAATTCGATGAAATTATCTTACACAAAGAGACACGTTGTCGTCTCTTTTCAACAAAAAAAAAAAAAAAAAAACTCGTAACTGCAGCTTGTTTAAGCTGCAGTTAAAGTGTCCGATGATTGGCAAAATTAAAGTCTTGTGTCGAAAGAACACCTTACTATTAACCAAATATCAAAGTTTCTACAATTTTCCAACATTAGGAGTGTTTTTATTTCGTCTTTTAAATTGGATATTTTGGTCTTTTCCTATCTTTGCCGAAGAAAATACGCTAAACTTCCGACTTGAAATTATGACGTCATACTTGCCACTGAATGACGTCATGGCGGGAAAAACGGGCAGTCATGGGTCATTTCCCGGAAAGTCTGAAATTTCTGAAAAAGTTAAATGTCCGACTTTTCTGTCATAAAGCGACTTCCCCAATCGATACTCAAAACACGGAATTCGTCCTCAGTAAATGTTAGAAAAAAATGTTAAAACAGTCAAAGAATAGGTCGTAAGTGAATTAAAGAATGTGCCAAAGAACGGTTTAAGTTTGTCTGATTTATTCTTACGATCGAGAAATTGATAAAAACTGAGACTTCGCTATATGACAGAAAAGTCGAACACATTATCTTTGTCAGATACCTCATGCTCTAGATTGGGGGCGGAGTCAAGCCATTGATGACGTCAATCCGTGGCAATTTTACGGAAATTGCCGATCTTTATTTTCTCGAAAATCAGTTTTTCAACGATGTAAAGAAAAGCAAATAAAACTTTTAAAACAACCGAGTTTGGCGGATCTTTTATAAAACACGTTAATTTAATGATTTTCTTACAATATACGGTGCAATAAACTGCCAAGCTTGGTAGCCTTTAAGTTTGGTTTTTTTTGTTGATTAGCAGCGATGTTTTAACAAAGTAAAGTATAGTTGACACTCGTCACATCTTAAAACTTCATTCAAAATCTATGCATATGCACTTTGTCAGTCATTTTATTCCACGTACTGAAAGAAAACGAATTGGTGTTAAAAAAGAATGAAACTGTTGCCTTTTCTTTTCGGCCCACTAAGAAGAGATTCAACAATGTGTTTGACTGTATAGTTAGGCTAATATCTTTACACGACGGGGAATGACATGACACAATTTCACGCAATTTATCAATAATCCTATTAACCATTTCCCAAACGACAAAAATTGCAGGTGACCTGATTTCAAAGAAGCTGGAGATGACAACTTGGTTAAAATAATATAGAATTTATGCTATACCGGTATTATATCGCAGAAAATATAAAGACAAAAGGAGAAAATGCTGATCATCAGCATTTTCTTCTTTTGTCTCAATGTTTTCCGAAGCCAATTTTATAAGGGCTGTTAAAGCCAGGTCTTGTTTGGGAACGGGTTAAGTACTTGACTGTTTTGAATATAGTTTAATGCAGAGAAGGCGGGAAATACGTCAGGGATTTAGGCCTACTGGACGGATCTGAGAAATCGTTTTCTTTTTAAATCCTTTTTAAAATCAGTTAATAATAATAATAATAAAAAAGAATTAAAGTAAATGTTTCCGTGATCATCAATAACTTTTATAATAAGACTTTTAAAAGATCTGCGGCATTAAGCAAAACCCTGACGTATTTCCACCTTCTCTGCTTCAAACCGAATTAAAATCGGTTACGTTATTTTCAAAATTATACGTAATTATGGACGATTTCTTTTAATTTTCTGTCACCTGATTTCTCACCTAATACCTAATGCTTCATTAAAGATAATTTATAGAACCATAGTTTTGAACTTGTTGATAAACTTATTTCTCCAATACTTAGTCACGGTGTATAATCACGTGACTTAGAATTTCGGATAATCTTCAATAACTTTGTCAATACTTGACCAATTTGAATTCGGTTTGAAGCAGAGAAGGTGGGAAAATGTCAGGAATAACATGGACGTGAAAGATTTTTAAAATATCAACTGATAAAATAGTTATTGAAGATAAACCAAAATTTTGGTTTATCTTCAATAACTTTTTTATCAGTTGATTTTTTTAAAAATCAACCACGTACATCTAACGCATGACGTCTGTCCACATTCTCTGCTTCAAATCGAATTCAAATCGGTCCCGTATTAACAAAGTTATTGAAAATATTCAGTAATTATTGCATCACGTGATTATCCACCGTGTTAGTTATGGTGAAGAGGTTTGGGGATTGCAAGACGATGTTGGCTTGACCCTTTCCCAAACTGCAATATTTTGCGGTGATCAGTTTTGAAAGCTGTTGTAGGCGACAAAATTTGTGCTCAACGGAAATAATTTTTGTACAATAAAGCTAAGAAAATATTGTGACAAAAGGAGAAAATGCTGATTATCAGCATTTTGTTCTTTTCTCTCAATGTTTTCCCAAGTCTATTCATCCAAGGACGTCAAAACTAGGCCCCGATTTCTCGAAAAAACTTAAGTACGTTCTCAGACTCAAATATGAGCACCGTACTCAAATCACACGAAATCCACGTGAACTTCAATCGAATACCCTACATCGTTGGAGAGTATTCCAGTGAGCATGTACCCATGAGTATGTACTTAATTTTTTTTAGACAAACCAGGGCCAGGTCTTGTTTGTGAAAGGGTTAAAGTACTCACACGATTTTTCAAAGAGAATTTAAAGTGACATTTCACATTTATTTCATTTTTAAAAAGTATGTCTTATTGCAAAAATTGGTTATTCTAATGCGTAGAAATGCTATCAGTTTTTTGAAATTGTTATCTAGATCTATAAGCGAATAACACGCCTTTAAAGTTGAGACAGAAGTGACAAATTCTATATAAATCTGAACTGTTGTCCACAACAATTTGTTTAATTATAGCACAAATATATATATATTTCTCGTAAACAGTTCAATGTTTTGGCTTGAAATTTTCAGAATTTTCATAAGAAAACGTGCTCTTTCAGATAGAATAAAAGTAAAAAATTTGTAAAAATGATCGTGAAATGTCACTTTAAAGTCCCAAAAGACTTTTATCTATATGTTGAACTTGGAGGAATTCCTTTTAAACAGTAAAACTTTTATGTTTCGTAAAGTTTTCGCAAAAAAAGAGGCAGAAAAAAGAAAACATATTTAACAGATGCACATTCAAATGCTTTATTGCCGATTTCATTTGACATGGCAGTGACCTTTATGCATGACATATTCATGTTATGCGAATAGTCTATCATAAATAAAAACGACTCAAATCACGGTATTAAAGATAGAATCACGAAACTTCATAAGTCGATAGAACTTATTTAAATTATGGAGAAGTGCATTGCACAAGAACCGTAACTCTAACGATCATATTTTTGAGTTATTACCGACCTTTGTTGATGTTCATACTTATTTTTTGTTCGAAACGTAACTCAAAACGTTTGTAAGGTAGAGCAACGACACATAGGTGTCGTGATATGTCTGTGTCATATATTGCCTGATGACATTGTTGAATTTGAAATGGGCAAAGGCTAGGAATAGTAAGGAAATTTAAAACCACTAACTCTTTCCCAAACGAGATCTGATTTTGACATCTCTAATGGAAAATGCTTTGGAAAACATTAAGATAAAACAAAGAAGTAAAATAATGCTGATGACCATTATTTTCTTCTTTTGCCTCAATATGTCTACTCCTGTCTTAAAATGTGTTGTTTTGGAAAAAGTTTTTTCCTGTGCAGGCCTAATTATCTCTCTTGTTTTGGCTAGTTATCGATTTTCATTGAAGAGCGATCCAGTTTGGTAGATCTATCTGTTTTACGGACGGATATAGAAAAGCCGGGTTGTACACGACGGATTTGTGACCAGACATCAAAGAAACAGGCCAGCCAACCAGGCCACTTGTCAAGATCACGTGATCACTGAGAGACAGTAAAGCCAGGTTTTCTCCGAAAGTTTCGTATGGTGAGATCATGACGCCATCTTGGTTGAAATGTTCACGACACTGTGATGCCTGTATACCAGAACAGATTACAACGATAAGCACACCTGGATCGGCCAACTTTATGTTAGCGATAGCTTTGTTGACGAATGGTTTGTAAACGGACAGATTAGAGTGGATGAAATCGTCGTGCACTGATTCAATGTATACTGAGGCCACAGATGCGTTTCCAACCGTCTTTGACAGGTATTGCCCGGCGGTGTCGACAAATGGTGACTTTAGCTTGACGGATGATCTGAATATACGAGTAGCTCCCGACTGCAGTTCATAGTCCCTACATTGACCCATCAATGAAATATTGTATCCCGCCAAATTGTTATGTATTCTTTCATTTTCAAGCGTCAGATTATGAAACAATGCTTTGTTTACGTTCGACACCAGTGTAATATTGAATATATCAAATGTAGGAGTAATGAATGTGTAGAGCCATGCAGCTTGTGTGTCTATAACTACAGTATAACACAATGTGCTGGCCATAATCAGGGCACAGTACAGATCATATAGTGCTCGCCCTGTATTTGTAGCTACAGAATCCAACAATAGGTTATGACTGTTCTTGTATTCTGGGGTACAAGTAAGCGACAAGGAGCTGTTGTCAGTCGAAACAGAACTATAACTCGTAGTCCGACCAGTCCCGTTAATAATACCTACATTTTCATTCTTAAGCACTTGGTCCAGTTGTGTGTCAGCAGTTGTTTCATTATTCTTCGTACCGGATTCCAGATCAAGCGCTGGTTCATCTTTATCAACAACCTGATTAACAACTGGTCCACTTTCCGCTTTATTCATAACGTTGACTTCTTCATCTTTGTTCATAATTTGACCGTTTTCATATTTATTTACTGTTACACTTTGTTCATCTTTCCCCATAACTTGTCCTAGAGGCACTGAATTTAGCTGGTTGAATTCACTGATATTGCTAGCGATTTGACTAGTCTCTATTATATCCTTCTGTCCTACTAGACTTGTACCAGTACCTATCTGATCCGTACCGTTTATGTTGGGTGCGGGTGCACCAGTCTGTAACGGCTTTAACATCATTTCAGTCTGTGGTGGCTGTGACATCATTTCTACAGCATAGTCGGATCAACGGATAAGAAGGGGGCAAAGACACTTTAAATTTTGTTTGTGTTATTGCAAAACTACAGCATGATTAACCCATTACCAAGCGGCAAACTTTTAGACTCCTCCAAATTCAAAGATGTTGCAGACAACAATTTAAACTGAATGAAATTTTACAATTTTTGGTCTTTTTGTGTAGAAAATATTGTGGGAAATGAAGAAATTGCTTGTCACAAGCAATTTCTTCATTTTCCACAATGTTTTCCAAAGCCATTATCTTGTGGGGAGTCAAAAAGAGTCACTGTGTGGTAATGGGTTATAGCTTGAGTTGCGAATTTTTGCAATAACACCGACGATTTGTTATCCAAACCATTTGTTGTGGGTACTCATTGGAATCGTCTCGAAGAGACGATAACAATGAGTACACACAATATTGAATTTGGCGACCATTGACAAATATTTTGCTTTCATTTTTTTGCTTTCTTTTGTAAATAAAGTCATTACCCCCTCTCATCTCTACAGTATATTCTCGCTTTGGTCTCATTGTCTCCTTCGTTATTGTAAACACGTAGAGTAGCACGGCCACAATAAACAAAACTAAAAATCGCCGCTTCTGTCGGATCTTGTTCATGCTGCCAAACAAAACTCTGGAACAAAACAAAACTATGTAACTTTTCTTTAGTTCCTGACTTAACGGATACTTTTGATATAAAGGAATATAGGTTTGAAAAGTCTTAGGGAAAAACGGAAATGTTGACATTTTCTCGCATTCCTTTATTTTTCGTGTCTATTGAATTTCTTTGTAGGCTACGTCCTTATAGTTTGTCATCTATTTGTGATTTTCATCGATTTATTTTTTTGAAAGGTAAATAGTTTAATATTTTCCCAAAAGACAAATGCTTTTGTATTCTCTTGTACAGAAAAATGTTTAAGAAACACCAAGGAAAAAAAGGAAAATGCTAACAGTCAGCACTTTCTTTCTTACGTTCTTTCTTGGAAGTTCTACCATTAAATGGTTTCTATGCCGCATCTTTCAATACGATGAATAATCACGTGACTCAGAATTTCCGATAATCTTCAATATCTTTTTAATACTTTACCAATTTGAATTCGGTTTGAAGCAGAAAAGGTGGGAAAATGCCAGGAATAATCTGGACTTGTTGGATTTTTTTTTTAAAAAATCAACTGATAAAAAAGTTATTGAAGATAAACCAAAATTTTGGTTTATCTTTAATAACTTTTTTATCAATTGATTTTTCAAAAATCAACCACGCCCATCTAATGCTTGACGTCTGTCCTCATTCTCTGCTTCAAACCGAATTCAAATCGGTCCAGTATTTACAAAATTATAGATGATTTTCTGTAAATATTGTATCACATGATTATACACCGTGTCAACATTCCACCGAGTTTTTCGTCTGCATCACTTGTGAATTTGATCTAGACTAATATTTTATCGTTTGAGAAAGTATTAAGGTTTCGTTCGGAAAATTGTTTAAGTTTAACTTACAGCCAGGTTCCCCGATGGTGTCTCCACTTCATTGGCCTGTCAACTGACGGCGAAGTTGACATGACTATAATGGTTTGTTTCCCTTATATTCTGTTGTGTGTTTATGTAAATTTCATGTTAATTTCATAAACATTTCTGAACAGTCTGTTTCCAGGAAACATTAGATCTAGTAAATGTTCTCATTCATACTTTTGCTTATCCCCCCCCCTCCCCCCCCCCCCAAACACCGGGTTTTGACGTCCTTAATAGAAAAATAACTACCGGCATTTTCTCCTTTTTCAACATTTTCATAGATTAAACTGACATTTCATATTTATTTTGCTTTTTAAAAAGTATGTATTGATTCAAAGATTGTTTATTCTAATGCGTAGAAATGCTATCAGTTTTTTGTAGTTGTTATTTATAAGCGAAAAATATGCCTTTATAGTTGAGACAGTTCTAAATGTCAAATTCTATATAAATCTGAACTGTTGTCCACAACAATTTGTTTAAATTTAGCACAAAAATATATATTTCTCGTAAACGGTTCAATATTTTAGCTTGAAATTTTTAGAATTTTCATAAGAAAAGATGCTCTTTCAGATAGAAGAAAAGTAAAATTTATTTGAAAATAATTGTGAAATGTCACTTTAAGCCTTTATTGAAATAAATTCCTCTGTTATTAAATTCCATTCATCATATGCAAAACTTACGTTTTTCTGTTTGAGAAAGGGTTACAGATATACACATATTTCATGCCCATAGAATGTTCCGAGTAAAACCATACACTAAAGACAGTGCTCAACCAATATGATAAAATTATGTATGTTGGGAGCATTATAATAATAAATCCAAAGACTTAGGTGATCATACACATTTTTCTTTACAAAATTGTTTCGTGGAGTACAGACATGTACCTCACTCTTCAGAAGTATAATGTATAATGGGTTTTAGGGTTAATCTCATGTAAACAGTAATCACAATGTATAGGTATTAGAAGCTCCAGATATGAGGGGGTAGATTTTATGATTTGCTAAATTATGTATTATAAATATAATGCTTAGGGCGCAGTGTTGTTGGTAGTCGTTGGGATCGTCTTTTCGGGGCGGTTCAAACGCGTACCCACAACACAGCTCCAGATAAGTACAATAAGTAGAATTGAATGCAAGTTTGTGTGTGCTCACACAAGCTCTATGCTGTGTGCACTCATCGGGTTCGTCTGGTAGAGACAAACACAATGGGTATCCATAACATAGGGGGAAGGAAGGGGATCACTGGGTTATAAAGTTCATTGCTCCCTCCTATCTGCAGTGCTGCATATAATTGTAACGTTATTTAAAGTTGCATAAGAGGTGTTTATTTCTATGTCTGCATGTGTTCACTAATTCACTTCTTTTGTTCAGAGAGGCCATATCACGTCTTTTAATAATGTAAATTTTTTCTTCTAAGCACAAATTACACATTTTATTAGCTGTGTTGTAAGACCTAGCTCTGCTGATTATTTTCCAACTGATATCGTAGGTTATTTGGTTGTCTTTTAATGTCCATATATGTCCGCTTAGCGCTGTTGATTTACGATTTTTCTCATTCCTAAAGCTAGAGGTGTGTCCATTATATCTTGTTTTGAAAGTATTTTCTGTGAGTCCTATGTATGTTTCATTCGTGTTGTTGTCGTGGCGAGTTACCGTTGCTTGGTATATTACGTTGGTAGTAAGACAATTTCCATCAAGTGGGCATACTTGTGTATAAGCAACGGTAACTCGCCACGACAACAACACGAATGAAACATACATAGGACTCACAGAAAATACTTTCAAAACAAGATATAATGGACACACCTCTAGCTTTAGGAATGAGAAAAATCGTAAATCAACAGCGCTAAGCGAACATATATGGACATTAAAAGACAACCAAATAACCTACGATATCAGTTGGAAAATAATCAGCAGAGCTAGGTCTTACAACACAGCTAATAAAATGTGTAATTTGTGCTTAGAAGAAAAATTTTACATTATTAAAAGACGTGATATGGCCTCTCTGAACAAAAGAAGTGAATTAGTGAACACATGCAGACATAGAAATAAACACCTCTTATGCAACTTTAAATAACGTTACAATTATATGCAGCACTGCAGATAGGAGGGAGCAATGAACTTTATAACCCAGTGATCCCCTTCCTTCCCCCTATGTTATGGATACCCATTGTGTTTGTCTCTACCAGACGAACCCGATGAGTGCACACAACATAGAGCTTGTGTGAGCACACACAAACTTGCATTCAATTCTACTTATTGTACTTATCTGGAGCTGTGTTGTGGGTACGCGTTTGAACCGCCCCGAAAAGACGATCCCAACGACTACCAACAACACTGCGCCCTAAGCATTATATTTATAATACATAATTTAGCAAATCATAAAATCTACCCCCTCATATCTGGAGCTTCTAATACCTATACATTGTGATTACTGTTTACATGAGATTAACCCTAAAACCCATTATACATTATACTTCTGAAGAGTGAGGTACATGTCTGTACTCCACGAAACAATTTTGTAAAGAAAAATGTGTATGATCACCTAAGTCTTTGGATTTATTATTTCATGCCCATAGGTAGCAACTTCATATTGGCAGCACGTTTTAGCTCCACTGGCCTTTCAGGCCAGCGGGCTATTGTCATGACGGTGTGTCCGTCGTGCGTGCGTGCGTCCGTCCGTGGGTGCGTCCGTAAACTTTTTTCTTTAAAAATCTTCTCAAAAACTACTGAATGGATTTCAACCAAATTACACAGGAATGATCATTGGGTGACCCTCTCTCAGATTCCTTCAAAGAATTTGGATTGAACCAGAATAACCTGAGTTATCTGCCCCTGAATATCAAAAATAGCTCTGACTTTGTTTTTACTCTAAAATCTACAAATATTGACCAATAAAAACAAAACTTGTACAGAATCAATATAACTATATTATCCTGCCTGTGTAATTTTCAACTTGATCAGAATCTCACATCATGAGTTACGTGTCCTTGAATTTAACAAAATTGCCATTTTAGACTTTGTTTTCACTCTAACAACCTCAAATGTTAATCAATCAAGGTGATACTTTGAAAGAATCTTGTTGATAACAAGATCTTGCTTAAGTGCCATTTTCAGCATGATCACACTGTTACAATCCGAGTTATGTGCCCTTGAAATTGACAAAGTTCTAGTTTTCGACACTTTTTTTACTCTTGCAGCCAGGAATATAGACCAATATAGAAAAAAACTTAGACAAAATGATGGTGACAATAAGATCTTGCATGAGTTTAGTTTTCAGTTTGATTATAAACTCATATACTGAATCATGTGCCCTTGAATTCGGCAAAATAACAGTTTTGAACTTTCTTATCACTCTATTACCCCCAAAATATTAGTCAGTCATTTATTTTCTTTTTGCTTTCACCACATGGTTGCTGCCTTTTTACTTTGTTTTTGCTGTAAGAACCAAAAGTATTGAAAAATCTAGTCAAATCTTGGATTATATATTAAACGAAATTCAGGCCTGTGGAGCGACTCAAGACCCTCAGGTCTTTCTAGTTTTGTGGGCAAGGATGGGCTAAAACTATATCAAATAAATGAAAGTAGTCATTTCAAAAAGAGTAATGTGTTCAATATGGGTGCATGGAATTCACGAAACATGAAAATTGCACTAGCTTGGATGAAATTGGTGAAATATTTTGAAATTATTGGTGGTGCTAAGTCCCCATGCAGGCCCGCACAATCTAAGCCCTAACAACAACATCATCAACAACAACAACAACAACAACAACATCAACAACAACGTCTCATCAAAGTTGTCTTCTCCACAGAACGACATTTTCACAAAGCTTACTTTTTTTCATTTGTTGGTTTGTAGGCATGAATTAAAATTGAAAAAAAAAAAAAAAAAAAACAACAACGAACAATTAAGGCTTCGTATTTGTATAATTTATCAACACAATTAATCTCGCACGTAATATTCATGTTGTTTCAGAGAAAACGTTGTACTTGCTGATAAGCCATATCTGCTGCTGGGAAACTCTGATTTACCTGAAACATTTGTAAAAACCCAACGATTCCCGGATATACGCGATTTCTTTGTCTATGATTCTTTTTTAAGAGATCCAAGTTGGGTTGGGTTCCACTTTGTGAAATTCTAAGAAAACGAATAATGAGCCAGTAGGCCTACCTAGAAAATGACCCTTATAGCATTTTTTACCCTTTCACAAAAAACCTAGTTTGACGTCCCTAATAGATAATGTTTGAGAAAACATTGAGATTAAAGAAGAAAATGCTGAGAACCAGCATTCCCTCCTTTTTGTCTCAATATTTTCTATGCTATATTGTACTCAAAGCCAATTTTTCATCAACATTTTGTCGACACCAAGAGTTTTCGATGTGAAACAGTCTAATCTGCAGTTAAATCAAGGAGCGTGTTCTTTAGAGCGAGATTTCTTAAGATATCTTGATATTTCTTGAGATGTTTTAGGATAAAGCGTTCTTTTGATCAAAATTATTTAGACGATCACTGGGAGCCGCCATTACTCTATAGATACTTCTTTTGGAACCCCTCTGTAAAATCTGTAGAATCTATATGAGAGAGAATCGACCGAGTTGTTCCGAATGCTCCATGCCTCGGAGTTCCGAATGCTCGAAACTTCATACAAATGACGTCACGATGACGTCATTTGGATGAAGTATGGCACATTCGGAACACCTCGATGATAATCTAGGTCTCAAAAACGCTTTATTAAAAACGTGGAACACCTCGATGATAATATAGGTCTCAAAAACGCTTTATCAATTTACGTCTTAAGGTATATGACCCATCATTTAAAACACCACTTTCTAGCCATGGGACGTGCATCAAATTACACACACTTGTAAATACACTTCAAATACGTTGATTCACCGTGCCAGATTTCAAGATTATGCTTCAAGAAGAAAATAATTTACAAATATTATTTTACTCTATATTCATATGCAAGGGAGGTAATTTATAACATTTTTGTCAAATATTTCCATAATTATGCATTAATTAAAAATTCTTAACCGTTCAAAATGCTTGTGTTTGTATTTGGAATGGAAATATAACACAGTGAAGGATTTACTGGCACTTTTAAAATTTCGCCTCTGGCTCTTTGGTGCTAATGATGGGTTGTATACCTTAAGAAATCTTAAAAAAGAACGCGCCTCAAGATTGAAAATGCTCTCTGACTGTTGCTATCATGGAGAAGCTCCGTTTTACTTACAAACTTACGAACAGTTTTTGCTCACATTATTTAAATCAAAGGCTGATCTAATTCGGTCTGTAAAACCCGACATATCGTCCCTTTTCAACCTCGTAGGCCTAACTGCATCTTAATGCAAGCTGCAGTTGCGAGATTTTCGTTGAAAGACGACGATATTTCATACGAGAAGTAGGCGATCCTTTTCCAAGATCCAAACAATAAAAAAAAATCATTAAAATGGTGGAAAGACTTCAAATACATAATTTTTGTGTGAGACTTCAAATACATAATTTTTGTGTGTACAGCTCCTTTGACTGCCTTTGCCAAGAAATGGCACGACTGTAGGCCCTATAGTAAACAACTGTATTTTACTTACAGAAATTAAAACTTAAAACAGCCAACTAGAAGTTGTAGCGGTGTATATGTTTCAAGGATTCTCAGAAACAAGATGTGACATAAACAGTTTAGTTTTTCTTTTTTGTTTTCCTAAACATGAATACTGACGTGTTATTACATGCTAACCTTTTCCCAAACCGAGAAATATATAGACTGTTCAAATTTGAAGTGAACTTCAGACGACACAATCGGTGTTGGTTAACCCTTTCCCAAATGGCCAAAGTTTGGACTTTTTCTATATGAAAGCTATTGAAAACGACAAAATAGATGTTGTTTAAGATAAGATTTGTGTATGATATAGCACAGAAAATATTGAGACAAAAGGAGAAACTGCTGGTTATCAGCAGTTTCTTCTTTTGTCTCAATGTTTTCTTAAGCATTTTCTATTGGTGACGTCAAAACCAGGTCTTGTTTGGGAAAGGGTTAAAGATAGTTTATTTTTGAAATGCAATATAGCTCAGAAAAAAACATTTAGGCAAAGGGAGAAATTACTGATTATTATAAAAAAAATGCACAAATAAATAAATAAACAATAGATGCAATAATCTAGAACTGAAATGCTATCCAATACATGTAGATTAGATTTATAAATAAATAAAAACAGTGACACCCATTTATGTGGTACGGCTTTAAGATTTCTGGGTTATACGAATTTGTATAGGAAATACTTAATGAATATCGTCTTGAAGTTTTAAATTTAAAAAATCACAACAAAAAATAAAATGAAATAAAAAAGAAAAGATATAGAAACAGTCCATAAGCACGAATTTAAACTGCTTAAAAGTATTTTTTGTCAAGAATTTTATCATATTTCGTGCGAAGGTAATTGTCCCTTTTCTCTAACTCTTTCACTGCCATAGGTGACTTTTGTCGCTTTTCCGTTTCCTGTCTTAGGCGAATTCAGTCGACAAATTTATGGGGGAGAAATATGTGAATGTTTTTTTACAGCTAAGTAGATTTCACACATTCTTTTTCTTATAGCACCGTTTAGTAAAGTACTAGCGTTTGGCAGGTAAAATAGTAGAATTTGTGTTACAATAAGCTTTTGGTATTTTTATGGGGAATTTTCAAAGACAAAAGACAACAATATGGCTTCCATTAGACCATACACTTGCTATTTATACCTACAAGCTGTAAATATCACTATGAATGACACCAAAAATGCTGGAAAAGGCTTCGGGATAATTTGAAATTGTGTTTAGTCGACAATTCAACCATCTGTTCCATCATATTAGTATACTTTCAACGAAAACATTTAGTCGAGGTTTGCGCACCCATTTTTTTCCATTGTTCTACTGGATTGTAACAATTTCGGAGTTAGATAAAAAGAAAAAATATATCGTCGTTGTAAATGCAAAACCTCGTATCTCGTTTTTGTAAAATTTCAAAGGGGATGAGAAAAAGTGTAATAACGTTTCTAAAACTGAAATATTTCACTTGAAATTTGGACAAATTGTTCATAAATAATGTATCATTGATACTGATTGGTACAAATATCTCAAAACCTGCGAGAATTGTCTAAAATAGAAAACACAATTTTGTACTTTGAAAATCGCAAGAATCGACACACAAGGTTTTGCATTTACACCGACGATATTGTCTTTTCATGAATAACTTTGAAATTTTGGTCACAATATAGATGCTTCATCTCTCTGTATGTACTGAAAATTTGAAAAGAATCCATCAAATGAGTCAAAAGTTATGCATGATTTTGTGTACAGGGTATCGATTCTTGGAATTTTTTTCGAATAAATTCAGCGGTGAGAGACGCGTCAAAGGTCAATATTTGGCAGTGAAAGGGCTAACGAAATGAAAAGATATGCAGGTGTCTTGCTAAAGATACTAAGTGTTCGTTTGTAAGGCTGGAAATCATTCTTTTAATACTTTCACATCACAATTCTTCCATTGGCAACACAAAGGCAGTCCTTTATGAAGTAACTGCGAACGTACACACACTTCCCTCCCGATCGTGCGCACAAACCGACACCCCCAAATCTTCGAAGTTTACTCCCGGCGTCTAAACAAGTGGAGGAACCAATTTTACGGCACTTCCGTCTCCCAGCTTGTACTTCCGGTGTCATGGCCGATAGGATGATCAAAAAGGCAAGTGATGATACGATGATTGCCCTTGTGATGAAACTGGTCATTCTGAAAATTATAAATAAACAAATGAATAAATGTATTGTCACAAACTTAACCTATTTTCAGAATCGGTCATCACCATAGAACACCATCATAGTAGACCCTATCTCAAACGACGAAATTAAGACAGCCTCAATTTGAAAACTGCTGCGAGTGACATAAGGCAAGTTTACTACGACAGATTTCAACCTGATATCGACCCGACATCGGTCCGATATCGGCATAAGGAGCCGATATTCCGACTTTATAGCCGATATCGGCCCAATGTAGGTATGTTTCCTGGGAGACCGTATTTCGTTTTATGGTGTACCTCCTGGGTCAAAATTACTTGTTTATCGTCGGACGAGTATTAATTATCGTCAAATTGTCTTTTAGCCTGCTAATTTGCATAAGCGTAAGCAAAACAAATCATTCGAAACATCGGATCGGTTCGGTATTTTTCCATACTTCGAAACCGAAGCTCGATAGAGCACCATTATTGGAGGCTTAACAGGGATAGCATTTGTATTTTTTCATTTTGTTAATGCGTAAGTGACTACTTTCAATGCGATTCTAAAGGGCGAAAAGTATTTATTGTTGGTGGGACCGTGACGACGATTAATATTCGCACGACCTTCGCTAATAGATATTCGTCCGATACTAATAAATATTCTCCCGACGATAATTAATATTCATCCAACGATAAATGAATACTTTTGACCCAGGAAGTACACCGTATAACTCACGATAAATGATCTAGCAGAACATCCATAGCTACGAGATGCTCCGCCAGGTCATTTATCGTGAGTTGTAAATTTGAATACATTTGACAAGGACCCATACATATACATAATGGTATATTGTTGGCGCAAGATCGTATGGCTGTAAGCATTTTGTCAAAATGTACACAAAACAGTTTTGTATGAATTCTTTATAAGTATTGTCCAGCAAGATTAACCCGGGACATCTGCATATGTAATGACCCCACTTCGGCAATGTTTTGTTAAGACGCTCAACTAACGGACTTTGCATACGAAAATTAAGTTGTCCCGGGTTAATTTGGATGGACAATAGTGAAGTAGACATGTTGATTTAGTTTTATTGGGGTTTTACGCCGTTTTCAACTGCCATATCGCGGCGGCTGGAGCACCTAACCGTGGATTCATGGTATTTCTCGCACCAGTACAACCACAATTTCCAAACCGAGCCTCCAGCTGCTTTCTCACATAGATGATTAACACCCATTGGTGAGAGACAATTGACTTTTGTCAAATGTCAGAACGGATACTGGCCGAGCCGGGGTTCGAACTCGAGACCCTTGGATTGATAGACTCCGACGTAACCGACTGAGCTATCCGGGCTCGACAGTAGACATGATGAAAATTTAGGTACAGTGTTAGAGCGGTCTGCTCACTATTCAGAGTTTTCTGCGTTTTATTGAAAAATGTTTTGTTTACATTTGAACAAAACGTAAACATATGCCATACGATCTTGCGCCAACAATAATTAGGCTAAAGAGCAACATAATTATACATGTATAATGGTAAGACTGCGTGTATACCAAGACTGATATATCTCTGTTGTTATCAAATGTCATGCTACAGCTGAGCTGAAAGCTATTAGAGAACAAAAAGGATCTTGATCAGACTGTGCATATGCAGCGGCTGATCTGGATCCATGTTGGTCTCAAATGTCATAAGGGACCTTTTTTTAAATAAATAAATCAAATGAATGAATAAATACCTTGTATCTTATATCCCAGATGTATATAGATCTACAGAAATGTGAATTTAATTTCATTTATTAACTTGGCCTTCTTCAAAAAATCTGAAAATTTTGGACTAGACAGCGCTCGCACCTGCCATTAATTATTGTGATTATGTAATTCATCTGGGTTTTTCCTGAATGGGCACTTTTCCCACTGACTACACGTATTTCCAAGACATCGTCGCTTTTCTTCGAAATCTTAGAACTACAGCCTTTTTCTTCCTTGAAGGAAAGCGACCTATCTAGATGTCCGAAATGAGCTAGGAAATCGAAAATTTGACCCATGTGGCTTATGAAACCAGCACGGATCTGGGTCAAAATGCACATATGCACAAGTTGACCAAGATCTTTTGTCTAACCGGTGACATTTGCGGGATATCTGTATGGGCCCTTATCAGGCTGCACTATAACACATGCCGATCGGGTTCTGTATAAATCCCCGGGTTTGATATCAAGTCATGTCAATCATCGTTTTAGACAAAATTGTCTCCCACCAATGGTTTGATATCGTAAACCTATAGATGTTAGCTGGAGGCTCGGTTAGGATGTTGTGGTAGTACTGCTATAAGAAACGACAGGAATACTTGTTCAGTGCTCCAGTCGACGCGATATGACAATGGCAGTTGAAAACTGCGTTAAAACCCAATAAATCAATTCTATGAAGCCCCAATGCAACTACTCTCCAAAGCCGAGGTCTGTCGATTAACCGTCAAATGTGATTTTATCGTAATAGAATGAAGAAATAATGTGCTCTGTTTTAAGAGAGTACAATGCCACAAGTACCCGTTTTGTAGATCAACTGTCAAATAGATGTCAAGAACAGGGAGGCCCCAATACTACGTCATTAAGTGACTACTTAATGCATGTAATTGTTCCATGAATTAATATTACAAAATTCACAAGTGTTTGTCCTAAAAATAAAAATATATTATTTACCAATTCCTTCCCGTTTGAGTCCTTGAGTTATAGAACCTATACACTTGATTTAGCGCCGTAGCATGATAGGCTTCACTTTATTGGCTACCTTACTTAACTCTTTCCCAAACCTGGATTTGACGATATAATTGGGAAATTATTGAGACAAAAGACGAAAATGCTGGTTACCAGCATTTTCTCCTTTTGCCACAATATTTTCCAATCAACACCCTTTTGTTGTCTGCAGCTGGTTTCAAACTGAAACACCCTAAAATATTGTCGTTTGGGAGTGAGTTAATGTCCATTCAGAATATATCCTCTACTGGTAAAATTCCTGGCATTCGAAGTGTTGGTCACGGATTCCTCTTAAAATGTTTTCCGCAACATCATTAGAAGCCAAACTCTCGTGCAATTACGACCCCAACTTCGCCGTTTTCCGCGACGTGTTTGGTGTCTAACGATGGTTCGAATGCCTTAGCTTAACACAGAAAATATTTAGGCAAAAGGAGAAAATGTTTTCCCAAGTCTTTTTCTATTTAGGAAGTCAAAACCAGGTCTTGTTGGGAAAGAGTTAGACCTCATGTAGACGACAAAATAGATAATTGTGACCCATCACGCTAAAAGGGACCTTATCGGGTGTGTGAAAAATATCGACCCTAGCCTGTCTGCGCAGCCCGCGCAGCCAGACTAGGTCCGACACTTTTCACTTTTATGTAATTTTCTAAATTTGGAATGTTGTCCCTATCTTACAATATGTTCACTTTTCGCATACGGGATCTGGTTGACCTGTTGTGAGTCTGACAAGTTTGTCAAAATTTGGATTTTTGGAGTTCGGATAAGATCCCTTTTAGCGCGACGGGTCACATATTGATTAATATATGATTGGTGTACAATACAGCACAGACAATATCGAGATGAAATGAGAAATTTCTGGTTATCAACATTTCTTCATTTAGCTCAATGTTGTCCCAAGCCTTTTCGAATAGGGACGTCAAAATGAGGTCTTGCTTTGGAAAAGATAAATGATCCCTGTTACGTCTAGCGTTAATTGAGTTATCTTTTGCTATGTCTATCTTGATGCATTCCAAAACATAGGGGTCTTGACTCTTAGCACCATATTTTCTTATAAGATAAACGTACTTAAGAGTATAATGGTGCTAAGAACCAAATTATAGACCCCTAAAATATGTTCTGGTTTCGACGTTCCTAACGACAAAGGCATTGATAAAGAAGAAGATTATGCTGATAACCGACATGTTTTTCCTTTTCCTACCTATTTCTAAGAAAGTACCGTAGATTCTACTGCAATTACCTTTAAAAGTTCACGAAATGTTTTACATAAGCTGAAATCCGACAAAGGATCCTTCTGGAATATGATACCAAAAATGGAGCCATTATTATGTGACCCGTCACGCTAAAAGGGACTTTATCCGAACTCCAAACTCCAAACTTGTCAGACTCAGCACATGTCAACCGGATCCCATATGTTAATCAAAGTGCTGAGAGCACTGTAATTGGACGTCTCTGATTGATTGAGCGGGATTGTACATGAACGAAAGATATTTTATTCATTCTTCTGTGTTTAATTCTATAAGATCGGTTTCGGACATACGAAATCGGCTTTAATACCAGAAAACCCTTCTCAGGCTTCAAATTGATTTGATTGCCGTTTCAAGACAACTGATTTGTCGCTATGAATAATCACTATTAATTTGATTACCAAATTCAATTAAGGCCATGCGATTAGCACTTTTGTCTTCTTGTTTCGGTTTACTATGAGTATTGTCGTCAGTTATACTTTTCATTGATTTTATAAAGTACGCTACAAAGCAATTTATTCAAAATGTAAGCCAACGCGCTACATAAATGAAAGCCGCGATAGCTCACTTAGCAGAGCACTCACCTTGTACTCTTTACACATGTTATATCCGGAAGTCCCTGGGTTCGAATTCTACTCAGACATTGTTCTTTTTAATCATCTTTTTTTTATACGCCGCCGGAGGCGGACGTATATTGGCGTCATCTTCTCCGTCTGTCCGTCCGTCCATCCATCCGTCCATCCGTCCGTCCGTACGTCCGTCCACTTTTCTTGTCAACGCAACTCCTCCTAAGTTTCTGGCTGGATCTCCTTGAAACTTGGTCAATGTTATCACCTCAATTGGTAGATGTGCATGAAGGAAGGATTTTATGGTTCGTTGATTTTTGCCAGAGTTATGCCCCTTAAAAACTTAGTCTCTGGGGCTTATTGAAATTGCAGCCTTGTCAACGCAACTCCTCCTAAGTTTCTAGCTGGATCTTAATGAAACTTGGTCAATGTTATCACCTCAATTGGTAGATGTGCATGAAGGAAGGATTTTATGGTTCGTTGATTTTTGCCTGAGTTATGCCCCTTAAAAACTTAGTCTCTGGGGCTTATTGAAATTGCAGCCTTGTCAACACAACTCCTCCTAAGTTTCTGGCTAGATCTTAATGAAACTTGGTCAATGTTATCACCTCAATTGGTAGATGTGCATGAAGGAAGAATTTTATGGTTCATTGATTTTTGCCAGAGTTATGCCCCCTTAAAACTTAGTCTGTGGGGCTTATTGAAATTGCAGCCTTGTCAACGCAAGTCCTCCTACGTTTATGGCTGGATATTAATGACACTTGGTCAATCACCTCAATTGGTAGATTTGCATGAAGGAAGGATTTTATGGTTCATTGATTTTTTCTAGAGTTATGCCCCCTTAAAACTTAGTCTCTGGGGCTGATTGAAATTGCAGCCTTGTCAACACAACTTCTTCTAAGATTCTGACTGATCCTTATGAAACTTGGTGGATGTTATTACCTTAATTGGTAGATGTGCATGAAGTAAGGATTTTATGGTTCATTGATTTTTGCCTGAGTTATGCCCCCTTCAATCTTAGTCTCTAGGGCTTAATGATATTTCAGTCTCGTGAACGCAATTCCTTCCAGGTTTTTGACTGGATATTTATAAAAACCTTTTTGTGAACACAACTTTTTACAGGTTTTTGTGTGAATATTTATAAATCCTTGTCAATGTCATTTTTTTTGTCTCAAGTTTTATAAGTGGCGGCGTATATTGTGACCATGGCACTCTTGTTCGACTTCTATCTCCAACATCGTTGGCGAAAAAACGACCGCAGTGATTTAGAATCGATCTTAACACAAATTCAACGAAATAAAGTAATGAAACGCCGATCATTTACATACAATTCCGCTCAATCAATGAGAGGCGTCTAAATATTGTGCTCCAAGCACTTTGATTTTTATTCCTGTTTAGAGTAAAAAAAGAAAAAAAAAACACGGTAGCAGTTTTCCCTGGTTGTGGTTACAAAACAAATTCAATACATACTTTTCCTGAAACAAAATACCAGATGAATTGGAGCACCTAACCATGGATTCCTCATACCAGTACTACCGCAGCATCCTTACATCTACAGATGTGCATAAAAAGATGAAATTGGGAAAATGGCAGTGGAGTACAATAAGCAATTTAAATCTTCATATCATTATCAACGAAAATTTGAGAATAGCAATGTCCCTATCTGTAAACATATTCATACGATCATCCAGGTACCATCTGTTGCAGACCCATTGCTTCATCTTCTTAGCTCAATACACGTAAACGGGTCTCTTAAACGAAATAAATACAGATCGCTGTCACTTAGTCTTATACTAGTAATAATCATTGTTGTCATGATCATCGATCAGTATGTAAATAGGTCATGATACTGTCGAATATCAGTGATACAGATGCTGGAGAAAAAAAACTCGTAAGAGCAACTATTTTTCTGAATAGGTGGATTTCACTAGTGTCTCATCTGAGGCTGTTCAGATGGAACCCCGATTTGTCATCGAGTCGAACCCGTGTTGCGAAATGAACTCACTCCCCGATAATCAATTTCAAAACCCTGGTTCCAAAGTACGTCTCGTGGAAACCCTGTTCCTTTAAATATGTCAAAGACTTAAACAACAATGATCAAAGAAAAGGAACCTATCACACACAATACGTGCATTAAATTGGGTAATCATTCTAAAATGTGTGTTTTCAGTAAACACATCAAGAAAAACAAACGTTTTACAGAAGAAATAATCCGAACTGGTTTTGAACCAAACGGCGTTCCAAATTTCAAACTGAAAAAAGGTTGCGAGGTTAATCCTTTCCCGTTTGAGCTATCGCTGCTGCTGATGATATAGGGTGTCTGTTTACATTATAACCATAGTGTATGCATGTATCGCTTTCTAAAGATCTTACCCTTTACACAATAAATATTACGAAAGTCAAAAAACTACAAGAAAATGATTAAATCGAAAAAAGATCGTAAAGTTGGTTAAGACGTGGCATGAATTGAATCGGCCAATGAATCTTACAGTATTTGTTAGAGAACACATAGAAAGTAGGAAAAGATACGACAGTTTTCCTGTATGGTCGCAAAATCTATTTTGAATTTTGGTCAACTGGCAATTGAGTCTGAGAAAGGGTTTTTTGGTAATGAAAACCCATTTCGCCTGTCCAAAAGTGGTTATAAGAATTGTACGTCCTTTCGGACGTCCAATTAAAAATGAACACACAGTAAGATGGGGGAAAACATTCCAGATTAAGGACAGATCCTCCAGTTGTTACTGCGCAACTTACTGCGCATATCCTAAATAACGAAAAAAGGCTGTTTCAGTAACTGGCCTTTTCAGCAAATGTATTTATCACATTAAGTTGATGTTTGGTTGATAGTTGACAAGACCCTTTTCGGTTATTTCCATTTTCTCTGTTTGGTCAATTAAAGTGTAATAGTACTCGGATGGTACATTTCGGTTTCTGTTACACGTTCAACATGTGGCGTTAGCGATCAGAAAACGGAGCAACAAAAGCAAAGTGGCGTCTTTATGAGCTAGTCCGCTTCTGATGGACACAAAAGACGACACTTTTTATTATCTGAAGCTGGTAATAAGGAAGAAAATGGATAAAAGTAGTGAAACAATTTCGGACAGAGCTGCAAAAAGTAACCCAAAATTTACTTATAACTAAGAAAAACGCTTGGTTTGATATATTTTTCTTTTTTTGCTTTTGTATGTATGACCAAGCACTATGCCTATACCAAAAAAGAAAAAAATCTTACCGCTGGAATATTTTTTATCATCGGAAACGTTGCGAAAAAAGAGCAATTTCAGCTACTTTTGAAAGAATGTTTTACTAAAAATTTCAAAATCATCACTAAATTTTCCCAAATTGATACTCATTTAGACAGAATAAAACATATTGAACACAATAAATACTTATTTATGTAATCCTAGTCATTTCGAACACCTTTTTGTGAGTATTTAAGTAACACCTCATTTTTGCAATTTTACACAAGAGTATTCTCCCTTGAAATCCAATAACTTTTTAATTCGCTTGGTGACCTATAGTTTAAGTCATTTTTTTTACTTCTCATATATTTAAATATCAGCACAGAAAATATAAGAAAATCTTACCGTAGGAAATAAATGGAGGATCTGTCCTTAAAAAGAAATACTTTAAAGTGAAACGTATCGGCCACAATCAGACTGCGCAGACTGACTAGGTCGATACTTTTCACACTTGTCATAGGTCCCTTTTAGCGCGACGGGTCACAATTATCAGTCTTTGGTACAGCAAATCCTGACCACGGTCCATCTTTCTCTCTTATATCAAACTTTAGAACAATTCGAACCCTTATCAGATTGAGCAATTACATATAAACTCAAGCTGGTCTGGATCCAATTTAAGAACTGCAGACAAGAAGGGGCGATGGCTTTTCAAAATGAAAAAGGTCACGTAATGTTCGTGAAGCTCTTTGCTGTTAGTACTCATTAGAATCGTCTCTAGACGATTCAAATGAGTACCCAAAACATAGGTTTAAGGTTTGAATTAATAAATTTAGAACAACTTCATTCCCTCTTATCTGCTGTCCTGCATAATGATCTCAAATGCAAAAATAGCTCCCTTATATCAACTCCTGTGTCTCTGTGGATAACCCATGGGCGAATCTAGAGGGGGGTCGGGGGGGGGGGGTCCGGACCCCCCTGAAATTGGCCGAAAATTAAATTTTGACTATATGAATTTAGTGTAACGTTACATATCATTCTATTGCATTTTAAGCCATAATTTGAGCTTGGACATGGAAAAAGTGTAGGGCTTGGACCACCTCTGGAAAAAATCCTGGATCCGCCCTTGTAACCCACGCTGTTTTTGGGAAACGTTCACACAGAAAAATCGTCCGCATCAAGTAGGCTATGCTTGTTTAATTTCTGGGCTAATAGTCTACGGATTTTGACTAGATAAAGTGCACTGAACGCACATTTGAGAGGGCCATTTCGGATTCTAACTCACTCTGCGCCGAAATGACCGAACCCAATGGTTTCTTCAAAGTTAATGCTTTCGCTTCAGTTACAGGGTTACAGGGTTACATATCGTCTCTTGCGTTCGTAAATGTCGTATCTACAGCTATAGGCCTAATAAACTATGGTTATAGTGTTTTCGAATGAAATCTACGATATAAATTATTTTCATATTCCGCATTATCATCCATTTGTCTAAGCAATGACAAAATGTAAAGACCAAGTCACAAACAGTTCCGCGTCCATATCACGTCCACACCAAAATGATACCGCAAATGTACCTTGTTTTAGACGTGTTCCAGCCGTGATATGGACGCAGAATGGAATATGTGACCAGGCCTTGAAGTACTAGGACTACATCTTGGTAAATAGATACTCGTACTTTTAAACTAGAGCCTCATTCACCGACAATTCTTAATCAACAGTCTTAGTCTAAATTACTTTACAAGCAATTTGATTGGACGAGACGTTCGTCTCGGCCAATCAGATTGATTTTCGTATAGTTGTGATGATTCACTGAAAATATACGGACTAGTAAATAGCGTCTCTGGTGGGGTTCAAATTAAATATAAATCCATTAATAGACTTTACATTTTCAAGGTGATTTATTGTAAAGAAAAAAAATCAAAATTGAGTTTGTACACGAAAGAACAAAATAAATACAAATCGGCAGTCAAACGTTAAATAACTACAATCTCATAAAAGGATCGATCAGTCAAAATGTAGATCTATTTACAGATAAATTACATTTATTACCTTGTGTAAATATACAAACAAACAAACAAAAAATATCAATAACAAACAAACAAACAAACAAACAAAAATAACATCCAAGAACATGTGCCCTATTCTTAATCAAATACATTTAGATAGAAGTGGAGGAAATCGCTGCTTTTCAACGAAAACCATGTAACTGCCGCTTAAAACAAACTGCAGTTACAAGGTTTTCGTTTAAAACCAACGAAATGCTGATTATAGACAATTCTGACAATCAGGTATTACCTTCTCTTGTCTCATTCCCTTATACATTTCCGAAACAAGATCTGGTTTTGACGTGCCTAACAAAATATTTTTGGAAAACAATTTGGCAAAGGAAGAAATGCTGATAATCAGCATTTTCTCTTTATGCCTCAATATTTGATGTCCTATAATGTACATACCTTTTTCTTTACCAACATTCTTTTTGTCATCTACAGCAGCTTTCAAATTGGATCACTCTAAAAATTGTCATTTGGGAAAGGGTTAAAACTGTCTCTTCTGTGGACGCAAAAGCCAATGCTTGTCCAGGAAAAGCGTAATATTAGCAGGGCTACCAATTACTAGTATCCAATGTTCGTTAATGACGGGTGGATAAAGATGAGGATTTTTTGGCGATCGTTTTCCTATGCTAGCTTAGTCAGCTCTCGTTTTCTCGTAACCCGAGTTTTCTCTGACGAAATTCGCTCTTTGATATGTTGATGTCGCTCATTTTGTAAATGAGCGACATCAACATATCAAAGGGCGAATTTCATCAGAGCAAACTCGGATTAGTTTTTTCGATGTCGGCGACCAAAAACTAAGACATCGACAGACTTAGATCAGCACTTTGACTTTGTTTTTCGACCCATGGACATTCAAATACTGTTCGGTAAAGAAGGATGAGTTTCACGCGCTTTGTTCACTTTATGGTGAGATAAATTGTCTCAATGTCTGCAAAATATCTGGCTGCAGACAACACACTGCATGGAATCAAACTCGCCACCTAGAGCTGCGTCACAAGTCAAGTAGCGAGCTCTCGACACGAGAGCCATCGGCGCTGAACTGGAATTCTTTGAGTATTCACAACCGTTTTGAGTTACCGCCCACATACAGCAGTGCTTTTACGACACTGTACGACCATTTTTGACACATAAACAATCGTTAAAGATGAAGGGCACATGAAGTCGGATACACTTTCCTCCCCGCCTTCCACAAAATCCAACACCATTGAAACGTCGTATCTTACTGCCGACATCTATACAGCCTGCTACTCCCACTTTACGACACTTCCGTCTGGCGTGCACTTCCGGTGTCATGGCGGCCAGCAGCACGCAGACGAACAATGTGACGAGGATGGTCTTCATGATGTATGCAGCGTTCACCATTCTGAAAGAACATAGAAAAGTTGATATTTAAAAGATTGAGACATCGGAAAAATATATAGGAAGCACAACCAAATGCCCGTCTTATCGTTATTTAGATCAACATTCAATTCCTGTTTTATAGGTAGGTCATCCACAGACTAGAATTTGGATGTCACTCCGCCTTTCCCATGTAGCCGTGTATTTCTTCTTCCCTTTTCTACTTCATAAAATTTCCATAATTCAAAACATAATTACATCAATGCTTGCGATCGTCTGTTCTCACAATGTTTCTTAATAATTTCAAATTCCATTTATTATGCTGTCTTGATTTTAATAAGAATTTATTTGCCATTTGCAGCATAATTGAATTCGGCAATGTAACACTTTTACGGGGCCTCCTTTTTAGACCTGATCATTTTTAAATGAGTTGCAATTTCTTATTTGTGACTCGTCACGCTAAAGGGGACCTTATAGGAAGTGTGAAAAATACCGATCCTAGTCTGTCTGCGCAGTCCGCACAGCCAGACTAGGGCCGACACTTTACACTTTTATGTAATTTCCTAAATCTAACTAGATCTATACGTTCATTTTTGGCATACGGGATCTTTTTGACCTGTGCTGAGTCTGACAAGTTTGTCTTAATTTGGATTTTTGGAGTTCGGATAAGGTCCCTTTTACCGTGACGGGTCACATTTTGTCTTAATGTTTTCCCAAATTGGGTACGCGAAGACGTTTTGTCGTCTTTTGAAAGATAGGCCTGCAAAATGCCCATAAACACGTGCTTGTCTAAAGACACAAACTTATTTCTTAGATAATTAATTCAATAGTAGTTAAAATTGATGAATATAAAATAAATACCTGATTAAAAGTGGAGATGTTGAAAATATGTCTGTTCTTCAATTAAAGCAAAAAACTTCGTTGTTGTTGTTTGTCTAGTGTTCCAGTGAAATGTCATCTGATGCTTCAGTAGATGCATTGTCTATTTTATGTCTTTAATGTGGGTTTTCTGATATTCTATTTATAGGTTTTCCCTGTTTTTTTTCCCTAAAAATAACAATTTATGAATAAATTGGTTTTCCGCAATCCGAAACCACGACACACGCGGGATGAGTCAATAGTAGACTTGGTTAACCCAAGGTAACTCTTTTTGACTCTCTAAAAGATAATGACTTTGGAAAATATTGTTGAAAATGGAAAAAATGCTTGTGACAAGCATTTTTTTTATTTCTCACTCTGTTTTCTACCGAGAAAGATAAAAACAATAAGTCTTAAAAACAATTACAACATTTCATTCACTTAATATTGTCGTATGCAACATCTTTGAATTTGGATCAGTCTAAAATTTTGCTGAAGTCGTGTTAGCTATATTCTTCAGCCAATTTCCAAAAAACGCAGTTGGCGTATCCAGTTGCCATGTGAAGATTGGGAAAACATTTAGAGAAAATGGGATAAACAATCCTTTAATAATTCATAAATTAAGCTACAACAGTAATATCTTATTGGTAATTTGCTGCTTTCAATAGGCCGTTGTTGCTTTCAACAGGCTGTGACGCCTTTCAATTTCAAGCCGTGGTTTGATCACCTTCATAGAATCAATTTTGGAAAACATCGATGCACTTGTTTGTAACATTATGATAACAAACATATTTTCATACACTTTCATCAATATTCTAGGAGCAATAATAACAATGCAATAATAATTCGCCATTGAATAAATATAAATATTTTCTATCTCTGTCGATAAATGACCTGGCAGAGAATCTCTAGCTTTCAGCTAGAGACGCTCTGCCATTCCATTTATCTTAAGCTGTAACTTAATATTTGAATTTGAATGAAAAACGACTACTGCTTTGAAAAGGGTTTAAGAGATAAACCATTCTTAGACGATATAGTTTTACATCTGAAATACGAAGTCAGCATTTACTAGGGACCGGTCAACATTGAAGCCATACTTATTGTCGTAGGGGCCTATATTTGAGGATTGGTTAGGCTTAAAGTGACATTTCACATTTATTTCATTTTTTAAAAATATATCTTGATGCAAAGATTGTTTATTCTGATGCGTAGAAATGATATCAGTTTTTTAAGTTGTTATTTATAAACGAAAAATACGCCTTGAAAGTTGAGACAGAAATGACAAATTCTATATGAATCTGGACTGTTGTCCACAACAGTTTGTTTAATTTTAGCACAAAAATATATATTTCTCGGAAACGGTTCAATATTTTGGCTTGAAATTTTCAGAATTTTCATAAGAAAACATGCTCTTTCAGATAGAATAATAGTAAAATTTATGTAAAAATAATACTGAAGTGTCACTTTAAAGAAGATGCTGTTCTGGTTAACAGACCGACCCTAGCAAAATAGGACCGAGCAAGCTTATGTTTTCTAACTAAAGAAAAAATACCTCGGAGTGTAGGTAAATAGAAAAGAGATAAATTACGTTATTTAACCATTTCCCAAAGTAAAAACTTTGAATTATAACGTGGATGTTGATCTAAAACCTTGTAAAGACAGACTGATTAAACTGTAGTTACGAGGTTTAAAATTACCACCGACGATATGCAGTCTGGATTCAAAGGAGCAGAAACAAAATGACTTTTAAGACGAAGAACAAAAGCTAACATTTAATACTGCAAAATATTTAGAAAAGGGGGAATCGCTCTTCATCGTCATTTCGTTCTTTTTCCTTAACGTTATTAGTAGGGCTTAGTAGATCTATCCAGGTCCTAAGATAGATCAAAACCTTGCTTTGTCTTGGAAAAAGTTTAACATCAGTGCGTTGTGTCATACATGTAACCAAGGAAAATGTGAAATTCTGAAATGCCAGAAAATGTTAAATTGAGCGAAAAATAAATTAAAAGAAGAACCCTCATGAGATTGAAATCTAGGTCACAAACAACATCACGTTAGTATGAGTAACAACATACAAAATTCCCCATTGTTAAATATGGCGCTAGTTTCGGTTTCGGTATGGCGCAATTACAAAGCATTATTATTCATTTCGACTGTTTTAACACTTAACTGAAGGGATTGGTGACCTTGTTACATGTAGGGCCTACCATGCTCAACCCTTTCCCAAACAAGACCTGGGCCCCGTTTTACTAACGATCTTACGATCATGTTTTTGTGTAAATTGTGTAACAAGGTATCTGATTGCACGAAAAATCGAATTATGCCAGTTAGGTTTGTTTTTACAAGTAGTTACGCAAAAAATAATCGTAGGCTACGTTCGTTAGTAAAACGGGACACTGGTTTTGACGTCCCTAATAGAAAAGGCTTGGGAAAACATTGAAACAAAAGAAGAAACTGCTGATAATCAGCAGTTTCTCCTTTTGTCTCAATATTTTCTATGCCATATTTATACCAATGCTATCTTTAATAACGTCCATTTTGTCTTTTGTGGCATTTTTTTAAGTGGATCACCCTAAAATTTTGCCGTTTTGGAAAGGGTTAATAAGCGTTTGTCAAACTGCAAACTTTATTCTGATTCTGTATGAAACTGCTGCAGGCGACACAAACTGTGTTATTTAGGAAGTATTTTGCGAGCACTATAGGCCTAGCAATAGAAATACTGGTAGGAAAGGAGTAAATACTGATGACAAGCCTTTTCTCCTTTTGCCTCTAGAATGTTTTTTTTTTTTTTTTTTTCACCATAATTCCGATCATGGATGCCAATACGTAGACCTATTTACGGAAAGGCTTACTTAGCCTGTCGTATCTAAATTAATGATACACACTATTCAGGGTTTTCCACAGCATAATTTGAATCCGTAAGGGAAAATTAAAACTGTATCAATGCAAATAATTGTGAATAAAAACATAATAGGAAAAGAAGAAATTGCTCAATCTGAGCAATTTCTTCTTTTCCCATTATGTTTTTATACAGAATAGTCACATTTGAATGTATAAGAATGCATTATTTATCAGTTTCTTACATGAAATGCCTAAAAATCCTCCTTTTTGGGACCTATCTGAGGAAATTAAGCTGTGGGGTACTTTTGAAGCAGTAGTGGCATTACACTGATTTACATAAAGCTGTAGTGGGGCCAATACAGCTTATTGGGCTGGGGAGAACACTGCTATTTTTAAACGACTCAGTCGTAAATCCAGTGACACAGCTCAATAATAAAAAGCAGAAAAATCTTCAATAAATCTGTTACGGTAGTCCACACATATTGAGATATACGCGACCTCGGTATTATTCGGGTGACGACGTAAACATTTGGCGATGTATTCTCATTTACCGTTATTGATTATGCGCTAAAAAGTCTAATTTAATACGTTTTACTGCTTTTTATACCGTAACCAAATAACGATTTTTACGGGTGTAATAAAGACAGCGTCAAAAATATACAGAAAAAAAGCGGATAACTAATGTATATTTTTTATAGTCTCATATTTCGGCCTCGGGGCAAGTTCGGCTAGTGGCTCTTTTGAGTCTGTCGACAAAGATAGAGAGCTCTGACCCGGATTGTAATGTCACTCACGAAGAAAGCTTTTTGCAGAAAGTTTTTGTTCGCATGGAATACAAAAACATAGAATTTAGAACACGATTCTTATTTTTAGACACTTTCAGTAATTTTTCCACATTTATGTAAGTTTTTATTTAAAGTAATATGCACCGTGATTCTGGTTTCGTTTTTGTATATTTATGAAGACAATTAAGTCCTCTTTCATATTAAAACTAAAGATAAAGACTGACAAGGTTAGACTAAATATCAAATTTGAGCTTTGTATGTCCAAAACCTTCAAAGGAGAAAATGCAAATGTCAAGTTTTCGGACAGACGGACAGACAGACGGACGGACACGAGTAAAACAGTATGCCCCCGATCTTACGATACGGGGACGTGAAAAAATATCAGAAATCAACACATGACTGTTTAAAGGGAAAGAAGTGAGGTATATATCACAGCTGACTAGACGTTTAACGAATAGTTATGTCCCATGGATATAATCTATGAGGGGTATTTTAATTTTAATAGCGTGACAAGTAGTTAATCTATCCATCTAACGACCATTCCCCTTTGACAACACGAGGCGTCATTGCGATCCAAAAACAAGAATATGTATCTCGACATTATGCTCCATTAACCGATCTTTAACCGTCTTTCATGCTAATAGACATCGACTTCGGAATCATCCAAGCTGTTTCTGCTTCCATTTACAATTGATTTTACACGTGGTCGTTCCGATTATGGTTGTCTTGTCAGAAGGACGTCACGCTTGAAATAATTGGGGGCATCAAGAGAAAGGAAGATTTTGCTGATAATCATCAGATTCTCCCTTTTCCTGAATATTTTCTAGGCATCAGCATACACAATTTCTGCTGTTGACGTCATCCATTTTGTCGTCTGCAACTCCTTTCAAAGGTAAAATTGTAAACATTTGTCATGATAATGTGACCGGACTATACCCTTTGACCAATATGGATCCTGGCTGGTTGTGTGTTTATAATAAGGCTGGTCTTGATCTATGTTGGTCGTAATCCGAGTCTTCTCTGATGAAAATTCGCTCTATGATATTCGGATGTCGCGAGTCTTCTCTGATGAAAATTCGCTCTATGATATTTGGAGCGGCATCCAAATATGAAAGAGCGAATTTTCATCAGAGGAGACACGGATAATGTTGGTCGTGTATGCCATACGGAACCCCTTTTCCATAACATAGTTCATTTAAAACAGTTTTATATACTAATGGAAAAAAAGTAACTGTGCATGCTTATTTTCTTATGCATTATATAAATATACGACATACTGACAAGAGACATCTCCCGTAATTGTCCATAAGAGACGCTTGTTAACGAAATGTCGAATGACACCAACTGCACATGCACGGACGTTCGACGTTAACGTCCTTTTTGTTTGAGTGTTTTGTTGCATTGCGTTATTCCTAAGTGAGGTTGATATTTGTTTTTATGGTGAAACTGTCGTTAACTTGCTTACTGTTCAGAAAAACGTGTTAATTTATTTAATTGAACAGAAAAAAAACGCGATACGTTTATCCAAAGATGCACGTTAATGCAAGCTTCAGACAGTAGCACCCTAATGCCAAAGCAATAGGTCGCTAAGCGTTTTGGTTTGCATAGAAACATCATATAGGTCCTTTTGAGACAATTTCAACAATTTAGAAACACACGCAACTTGCTGCATTCGATACGTCGACGCGTGACGTCATTCCGACAAGTCAACCATAATCGGAACAACCACGAATGAAATCGATTGTTGTCGGCAAAAGTTACAGCTAGGTTGATTCCAGAGTTGAATTCTATCAGCAGAAGGCCTGTTAGAGATCGGTTAATGGAGCGCTACATCCGTCTTAGACGTACTCCGATACGTCTAGTCTTACTACGACGTCGTCGATGACATCGTTTACAGTGGCTTAGACAACATTTACCCTTTCGTAAGGTCGATTTGAAGAAGGTATTGCTTATTGGCGCGCCTCGATTACATCTGTACAGTCCGATGTTCGAGCTCGCATTCATAAACGCGTTGGGGAACGTCTTATGGACTTATGCTTTATTCAACGTCAGTGCTTGACTAGTTTGCTCCGTTATTGGTCAACATCTCAAGAAGAACCTTTGAAGAGCCTTTTGTGACAGTTTAGCTGTCTCGTTGCTGCAGAGCATTGTCTACCCCAATAGTGTTCACACTCGAAAATGGCTTGTGAACTTGAATTTTACCCCTTCCCACTTTCCAGGCTTGTTGTGGTGAAAACGAGTGGAGTAGCACACTGACGCTCATTGAAATTCTATGGTTAAATGTTCTTTTTCCAATATTGTAAAATTTGATTCATTTAACTTATGTATTTAAAATGTTATATAGAAAGTAAATGTGCACAGTTACTTTTTCCGTTAGTATATATACCCAGTGGCCATCGTCATTTCTATTGTCAACAATTAGCTTAGAAGGTTATGTTTAATCAACGGCTTATTCAACACCCTTTTACAGATTAAAGAAATGAATGTGGAGTTTGTTCTTCTTCGTCTTGACCCTTTACCAATAACAATATTAAGGAGGGTCTAAATGGTAAGTTGCCAGGGGGTAAAAAAACAACAACCCAAAATGAGGATTTTTACTCCCAAATTGAATTTTGGACCCCAGTTTTTGTAAGCGATCTTCTATATCTCATATAGAGGGTGTACAGGCATGCTGAAAAAGTATGGCTTTTACTCCCAGACATGAAGGTCGGTGGAAACCCTGGTTGTTGAAGACGGCAAAATTAATATTAAGGTAAGTTTGGACTCGGGGGTTTCTTTTAATCCGCCCGATGATTTTTTTTATTTGCGCATATGTTGTTAAGGAGCATTTCCTGAACAAAATATAAAAAAAATCAGGGTAAGTTTCCTGACTCATTTTCGTGTCAGAGTTATCTGCCCTTGACTAGTAATGACCATTTTCGCAAAATGGCCCTTATGTTTTAAAGTCATATAGCAAGTTATTCTGAATGGATAATTTCAAATGTTATATTAATTAAGAGACTTAATATATACACGAATGTGATGGAATGATTGATAGAAATATTCTAAAACCGTTTTCTGGAAAAAATATGGGAAAAGTTGAAAATCACATTTTTTTTTAAAAATTTGCAACTTTTTTTCAATTTGCCAAAAAATTAGCAAATGAATATTTTTTGGTTTTTGGATATGTTGATAATACTAAGAGCTAGTTTTACACAAAAAAATCAGCACATCTTTCCACGCAAAGAAAAAAAAGATATATTAGACTTAATCTTACCCCACCCGCCCTGTTTTAGACTAATTATGACAAAAATGTCTATATTAAAAAAATACTAAACTTTCTGGCATATGTTTACATTTAGAGCAATAGAATACGTCACTTGGCATTCACCATCACAAAAAAGGGGAATGTTTCACTTTCAAAATTTGATGAAAATTGTAGCATGGGCTACATGCGGCATGGTGCCGCAGAATAAACACAAAATTTGCAAGTCACGCGACCGCTCTCCAAACTTACCTTAATGATAAAATATGTACATTAAATAGGCCAGAAATCACGTTATCATATTGTGCGAAAAAGAGTAAATTCTAGTTTTCGGCCTTTTCTCATATTGGCTGAATGTTTTCGAAAACATTGTCTTGTTTGCGAAGGGGTTAAAAGCTCTCGCCACTACAACGACGACACATGTCTTACATTGCTTCCTGTAAATCAGGGGACGCAGAATAACAAGTTTATGGGGACCCGTAGACTTGTGCCAGTCTGATAAATAGAGAGTAAAGAAATGACATAATGATAAAAATGAAATGTCTCTGTATAATAATTCAGACCACGAAAAGATCATTGACTATAATACTGAAGGGTTTTCTCGGTTTGGTGCTTGCCTTAAGTTTTTAGAGACATACTACAAATATACAGAGTTCGACAGAAGGGTACAGGGGACCTGGCCCCAGAATCTCGAAAAAACTTAAGTGTATTCTCATGAGAACATGCTCAACTTCAAATGGATACTCTTCAACGTTGAAGGATATTCGATTGAAGTGCACGTGTATTTCATGCGATTTGAGCACGGTACTCAGATTTGAGCATGAGAACATACTTAAGTTTTTTCGAGAAACCGGGGCCTGGTCTATCTTATCCCATTCCCAAATGTTGACGCTTTTCACGCCCTATAAAAATAATTATGTGATTTTTTTAAAACCTATAATTTTGGAATGCTCATTCATCGACTCAGGACAACCAGGACAGTACTCTCCAAAAAAATAAGGCCTTTAGTTCAGTCACTGATATAACGACTCGTGTAAACTTACAAATACATCGTATAGAAACGAGACAGAAAGTGCTCTCAAATTCCAATATAATTTTGCGTGCGTTGGTTTGAATCTTGCAGGTGTGATACACCTGCAAAATTCGAACCATCGCATGCAAAATTAAAGAATTTTAGAGTTTTTGTATTTTGTTGCTTTCACTTATAAGTGCATTTTGTAATCATGTGACCAGACTTGAACAGGCCTATGTCAGATTCTTTATTGTGTTAACATTGAGAGTTCAATGAAAATAAAGATGCACCAGCTGGCGTCCTGTAGGCTACAATTCTTATTGTCTGGTAAAGAATGCTTTAACCCTTTCCCAAACGACAAAATTTTAGAGTGATCCACTTTGAAAACTGCCACAAAAGACAAAATTGGTTGTTATTAAAGATCGGATTTGTGTGAAATAGTAAAACATAGCTCAGAAAATATTGATGCAAAAGGAGAAACTGCTGGTTATCAGCAGTTTCTTCTTTTGTCTCAATGTTTTCCCATGCCATTTCTATTATGGACGTCAAAACCAAGTCTTGTTTGGGAAAGGGTTAAACCATTCTTAAACAGAAATGCTTTATTAACCCGTATACAAGGACTGGTTTTGACGTCCCCAATGAAAATATCTAAGAAAACTGACTCACAAGAATACAAATGTGATGCTGTGATGCTTTAGCATTTTATCCTTTTGCGTTAATGTTTTCTGTAATATATTGTTTACAAAGGATTGAAATGAAGCTACATGTCCATCATTGAAATGGGTATATTACAGTGTCTAATCTTTCTTATACATCGTCGGTGTTATTGCAAAACCTCGTAACTATAGCTTAATTAAATCTGGAGTTACGAGATTTTGCAACGACACCGACGATATGTAGATCTATTTGAGCCAGGATCTGGAAAACGTCCTTTAATGCTTTTGAGCCCAACATGGTTTAAGATCAGCCTGCATATACATGTACACGCAGTCTGATCAGGAACCATGTTGTTCTCTAATATCTTCTTCATAATGGTCTGTAGCATCCTTATAGGAGTAGCACAGATCCCAGCCAGACTGCACCTAATCACAGCATGATATTGAAACACATTTCACTCAAATGCTATAACACGGGTGGTAAACAGAGAAACTAGCTCCAAAAAGAGGTAGTTGCATAGAGCGAAAATTTGTAGGTCACGAACACATTTTCTAAAATTATCTCTTTTAAAGCGAGTTTTTGAGAAATCCGGCGATGCTGTAATATGAAGAAATGGTCGAAATTTGTTGTGCACGAGAGTATACGGTGTTAGTAGCAGGGTTTTAATACAATCGTTGAAAAACATTTCAAAATCGAAAGTAAAGAAGTTTTTACTTTCGATCTTGAAATGTTTTTCAACGATTGTATTCAACCTCTGCTTACTAACACCGTATATTCTCGTGCACAACAAACTTCGACCATTTCTTCATATTACAGCATCGCCGGATTTTTCAAAAACTCGTTGTAAAAGAAATAATTGTAGAAAAAATGTGTTCGTGACCTACCTTTGTTTACAGATTTTCGCTCTATGCAACTACCTCGGTAGAGGCCGGATGTCACGAGGAAACGTGTATAAGGGACGTTTTTCCAGATCCCGGCTCATTTGTTTTACTAACTTCCCGGGTGGCATATTTTCGCGTGACGGGTGACGTGTGCAAAGAATGTGCAGTGGTTGCTAAATTATGTCTATATAATAAACCCTACCGGGGGTATCAAGAAAAGCACAGATTTGCTTCACCTCAAATTTTACAAACAAGGTGAAAAATTAAAGAGACGTTGAAAACCAGTGGCCCGCATCATCGACGATCGTGCGACAAGTTCATGATTTCGCTTTAAACTTGGTCGAAAGACCATAATTTAAGGAGCTCTGGTCAAGTGGCCTTTTGAAACCAACAATAGTCCTGGAAAGTCTACGCTTATGAGTAGTAGAATATCGTAGGAATCAATTCTGTTCTCTTACATTATATTCATTAGCGCAAGAAACTACCAAAGAGCAGCATCGTTTCCGCTCAGACTTCGCATAGGCACATGGTGATATGGTTCGTATGAACTCTTCCCCATTCCCATCCACAAACAATGCCTCATATTGATGACTCCAATAGATCGTAGGGTTAAAAAAATAAAGAACAAGAAGAAAATGCTGATAATCAGCATTCGTTTTTTCCTTCATTGTTTCCTATGCCATAATATAATGATTTCTACATGGTGTTTCATTGATTGTGTAGTATTCGCATCATTTCGTTTTGACTAGCCTAATATAACCTACTGTTATTTGGGAAGGACTGGAACGCCGCCGATCCTCTTTTACGTACACATGTAAAAGCTGCTCTACAGACGGCAAAATGAATGTTGATAAAGATCAGAATTTTTGAATAATATAGCTCAGAAAATATTTAGGCAAAAGGAGAAACTGCTGGTTACCAGCAGTTTCTTCTTTTGTCTCAATGTTTTCCCCAAGACATTATTATTAAGGATGTCAAACAAGGTCTTGTTTGGGAAATGGTTAATGATATTCACTACTCGTCGCAAACGAAATAAAAACGAGCATTAAATTATAATAACTTGACAGATTTGCACTGGATATAATAAAATGCACTGTAGAGTGATATCGTCAATGTTCCACAAAAAACTCGTAACTGCAGATTGTTTTGACCTACAAATACGAGGTTTTCTTGAAAAGCAGCGATATCTTAAATGAGTTATAGCGGGAAATACTTATAAAGCATTTGGGACTACACTGTTCTAGTTTAACCCTTTCCCAAACAAGACCTGGTTTTGACGTCCCTAATAGAAAAGGCTTGGGAAAACATTGAAACAAAAGAAGAAACTGCTGATAACCAGCAGTTTCTCCTTTTGTCTCAATATTTTCTGTGCCATATTTTACACAAATCATATCTTTATTAACATCCATTTTGTCATTTGTGGCATTTTTTGAAGTGGACCACCCTTAAATTTTGTCGTTTGGGAAAGGGTTAAGTCTATACACAAATGCAGTCTGATCAGGATCCGTTCCTTTGACACTTACAGCCAGACTTTTTACCTTTTGCCACAACATCGTCTCTGCTAAAATAAAAAAAAATCATCTCCTAGCCAGCATCCATGTTCAGTGGCGGATCCAGGGAGATTAGTTCGGGGAGAGGGGGTCAAGCGAAACCCATCCGTAGCTTGATTACTTCGTTTTGAGTACTTTATTTTCGTGCAGAAATTCAGCCAAACTTGTTTAATAATAGGAACACAAACCCCCTAATGGTAAGTTCGAACCCCATCACAGAAATCATTGGAACAGTTAGCTCAGGATTTCGTCATCAGATTAATACGTTAGATAGGTATGTTTACGACTTGACGTTACTACACATTTGTCATTTACATATCAAATAAATATGGGCCATCAAGCATAACAAGGGTACAAAACATAGCTTAAAAACCAAAATTGAATCATTTAAAGTCACTTTGGGGTATATATTTGAAATCACTTTGGGGTATATATTTGAAACAAGTGATAACAATCGAAAGAATACATGTTTAAGGTAGTCCACTCCTAATGAGATTGAGGCGGCGTCGGAATTATTCGGGCAACGTCGTAATCACTCGGTGGAGCGTTCAAACGTCGAATGTTGACGACGTCGCTCGAAATTTTTTTACAAGAACAAAGCTAAAATCCAAGGTAATTGGCGTATCTCTTGGACAAATTTTGAGGAGAAAAGTTTTGTTTTTGTTAAGAGTTGGCTACGTTAAAAAACGGCGTAACTGCACCTTGAATAAATCAAATATGTTTTTTGAGAAAACCGACGATATGCATCATGCACCCGTTGTGGTATCAGATATATGATCTGCGTCAGGTTCCCTTTTGGGCATGTAGTATAATTTCGCACTGTTTATTCAACTATATAATGTCGCTTTTCAATAACAACCTCGTAACTGCAGCTTACAACAAGCTGTAGTTACGAGTTTTTTTGTTGAATAGCAGCGATAATTATTTGAATGGTTTGATCCTGTATACTTGCATATTTACCAATATTATCATAATGGTGAACGGTGGGGTTAAGTTTTATGGGTGTCTATAGTACGCTTTCTGTGCACACTTGGATTAGTACGCAGTGAACATTAGATCAGATTTGTGTTAGTGACGAAAATGTTCGTCAAAAAGGCAGCATTTTGTGTTTTTGATTGTTGAAGTAGGCCTATTAGGCACGATGCTTTTGCTTAAAAATACTAGGTAGTTTCGTATATGTTATTAACTTGTATACGTGTGAACGCTTAGACAGGATTCGGTGAACACTAGGATTGATATGCTGTGAACACCAGAACTTCATTATTGCGGGCAACATGAGAGTTAAAAAGAGAACTCTGATGTTTTTAATGGTTCTGGTTGTCGGTTCAATTACTTTTTGTAAGTATAGACATTTCAACTTTTTCTAACAACAAAGGGCTAGAAATAAGACCTGTAAAATTGCAGTTGAAACAACAACAACAACAACAACAACAACAACAACAACAACGACGACGACGACGACGACGACGACGACGAAAACTTAAAAACCCTGTAGATGACAAAAATTGCACCATATGTTTCCCTCTTAAAAACCACATTACAAACGTTCCCACCCATACACGTACGACACAAGTTATTTTAAGGCCCATAGTAAAGATGTGGACCATATCTTGGGTAAAATGTACGTTGGGTAAAAAGTATTATTTAGCTTCAAAAAGATTAAGAGAAAAGGAGACGATGCTGATAACAAGCATTTTTGCTTCTGTCTCACTTTTTCCCACACCTTTTTTTCTATATAATGCGTCTATACCAGGCTTCTTTGTGAATTATTTAAGCTGAAAGAAATAATAGTTTAAATGGTTTTGAAAATATCTACATGTACGAAAAGAAAATTGTATAGTAACTCTTCAGAAATTGAAAGGTATTTATGTAAATATTTTGATCTAAATCCACGGTCTATCAATTTTGTGTATTGAAAAGAAATGGGTCAAATACAATTCAATGAGAAAAAGTATCTAGACGTCTCTTTTTCTCTGAATAGATCTGATTCAATGACATTAATATCTACAGGTTGATCCTTAGAAATTGAGTATTTGTAACAGCCAAAATGTTTTCGAAAAATAAACAGAACAATTGCACAAACCGAAGGAACAGTAACGATGTATTACGTATAAAGAGTTTTATCATGTAGCGTCAAACGAAGTTGCTAAAAATGACATTAACGTCACGGCGTGCTCCGGGTACCCGATTCATACTGTATTGCTTTGCTTTATCAATTTAAATTTCATGAACAAATTATACTAAGTTTTTGCTCAGCCCTCGTAAATGCAAATACACAAAAACATCTAAACGTATATAATGTTACGGTATGAATAGCAACACGAACAAGTCAATTTTTAATTGGACGTCCGAAAGGACGTCCAATTCTTATAACCACTTTTCGACAGGCGAAATGAATTTTCATTACCAAAAAACCCTTTCTCAGACTCAATTGCCAGTTGACCAAAATTCAAAACAGATTTTGCGACCATACAGGAAAACTGCCGTATCTTTTCCTGCTTTCTATGTGTTCGCTAACAAACACTATAAGATTCATCGGCCGATTCAATTCATGCCACGTCTTAACCAACTTTACGATCTTTTTTGATTTAACCATTTTCTTGTAGTGATTTGACTTTCGTAATATTGTGTAAAGGGTAAGATCTTTAGAAAGCGATACATGCATACTATACCATCAGCAACAGCGATAGCTCAAACGGGAAAGGATTAACCTCGCAACCTTTTTTCAGTATAAAATTTGGAACGCCGTTGGTTCGAAACCAGTTCGGATTATTTCTTCCGTATAACGTTTGTTAAAGACGTCGCGCACGGTATTGCGGCACTAAAATGTAACGTCAAGCTAGCAAACGCCAATTGCGTAACGTTAAGTTTTTGCATAGACGGTTGTGTTGTGCTTTTAATGTTTATATATATCTTTATATAATCTAAACTGATTTATAAAGACAGGACCACGTTTTAAGAAATACCCCACTGTTTCCATCTGTTGTCTTTCTTTAGCTTTTCCGCCACTTTAATTCGTTCTTTTTATCTAAAAAATGTGCCAATTAGATAATTTCAGGATTACGTCAAATAAAAAAAAAGTTTACGTTCATAAATTTTCTGTCCACAAGAACAAATTTGAATATCTCTTATACGTTTCGTTATTTTGCGTCGAAATTTTGATATGATCAATAAGAAAAAAAGGTATTTCCACGTTTAAATTAAATATTTGTATGAATAAGAGAACTTGTATTTTTTAAAGTCTAAAGGGCAAAAAAGTAGAGTTTTCAACGACATGAAACAATTTCTGTCCACACGCATTTTATTTAATAATTGGTTTGCTTATTATGCTAACTGCTTTTCATCCATATATTATAGAAATAGAGAAAAATGGTATTTTTTATATCAAGTTTGGTTGCATTTGAGTCATTTATTAACAAAATATTCAACAAAATTGTCATTTTTTCTGCGACGTAATTCTAATTGTTACATTGCGATTTTTGGTAAACAAACTGGGCTAATTTGCGCAATCGACGTAGAAATTTTATTTGCGTTCGGCAAAACATTCTACAGCATTTTCACTGTCACAAAATATATTTTTCCATGTGTTTGACGTTACTTAATCGCGAAATTGTGCATAAATATCCGTCGCTCTTGAACATTTATGTTACACGTTACACGCGTTTTTTCGCCGAATTTACGAATAAAAAATCTTTCTAGCAACTTTATACAAAATAAGAACTTCAAATGAGTCTTTGACATATTTAAAGGAACGGGGTTTCCACGAGACGTATTTTGGAAACAGTGTTTTAAAATTGATTATCGGGAAGTGAGTTCATTTCGCAACTCGGGTTCGACTCGATGACAAATCGGGGTTCCATCTGAGCAGCCTCAGATGAGACGCTAGTGATATCCACCTATTCAGAAAAATAGTTGCTCTTACGAGTTTTGTTTTCTCCAGCATCTGTATCACTGATATTCGACAGTAACATGACCTATTTACATACTGATCAATGATCATGACAACAATGATTATTACTAGTCTATGATCGAGTGACAGCGATATGTATTTATTACGTTTAATTGAACCGTTTACGTGTATTGAGCTAAGAAGATGAAGCAATGGATCTGCAACAGTGACGATGGTGCCTGGATGATTGTATGAATATGTGTACAGATAGAGACATTGCTATTCTCAAATGTTCGTTGATAATGATATGAAGATTTAAATTGCGTATTGTAATCCACTGCCATTTTCCCGACGGCACGTTCCCAATTTCTTCTTTGTATGCACATCTGTAGATGTAAGGATGCTGTGGTAGTACTTGTATGAGGAATCCATGGTTAGGTGCTCCAATTCATCTGGTATTTTGTTTCAGGAAAAGTATGTATTGAATTGTTTTGTAACCACAACCAGGGAAAACTGCTGCCTTGTTTTTTGTTTCTTTTTTACTCTAAACACGAATAAAAATCAAAGTGCTTGGAGCACTATATTAAGACGTCTCTGATTGATTGAGCGGAATGTAAATGATCGGCGTTTCATTGCTTTATGTCGCTGAATTTGTGTTTAGATCGATTCTTAATCACTGCGGTCGTTTTTTCCCTAACGATGGTGGAGATAAAAGTCGAAAAAAATATGATGAAAAAGAACAATGTCTGAGTAGAATTCGAACCCAGGACCTTCCAGATATAGACATGTGTAAAGAGTACAAGGTGTGTGCTCTGCCAAGTGAGCTATCGCGGCTTTCATTTATGTAGCGCGTTGGCTTACATTTTAAATAAATTGCTTTGCTTTGTATCGTCCTTTATAAAATCAACGAAAGGTGTAACTGACGACAACACTCATAGTTAACCGAAACAGAAGAGAAAAGTGCTAATCATATGGCCTTAATTGAATTGGGTAATCAAATTAATAGTGATTATTCATAGAGACAAATCAGTTGTCTTGAAACGGCAATCAAATCAAATTGAAGCCTGAGAAGGGTTTTCTGGTAATAAAGCCGATTTCGTATGTCCGAAACCGATCTTATAGAATTAAACACAGAAGACTGAATAAAATATCTTTCGTTCATGTACAATCCCGCTCAATCAATCAGAGACGTCCAATTACAGTGCTCTCGGCACTTTGATTATTACTCGTTGTGTCAAATGATCCCCCGTTGTGGTTTATGCCACGATACTTGTTTTTACCCCGGAGTTCATAAATGAAGTTGAAGTTACTGAAGACTGTACACACACTCGTTCGCGGCTTTATCATCCCAAAATTGGCCAAGCGTGTAACGTATTTTTGGGCGTGATGTGGACGTGGAGTTGTAAATTGTATGATAGTGTTTGTGTGTGATCGGACTTTTAATCAGCGATACTTTTACTGCTTACATGGTTAAAGTCAATTATCATACCCCAATGATTCCGTTCTGGTTGTCGACCTGTGTGACTTTATCGCGAAGTAAAGATCAACATTTGATAAATATTTGGACGAATTCGATGAATAAGATCGTAAAAGTAAAATTGTATTTATAATCTAACCAATACGATCCTTTACTTCTTGGGTATTCCTATCCAAAATCTACTATCCTTACTCAAAATCGCAAATAATGCAATACAATCGTTGAAGCATGAAACTTTCAGTTTGTGACTTTTAAGTAGGTTTCGCAGCATTATCTGTTTCAAATACATCTGTAATGGACGATTGTGCAAATTTCGTGTTCACGAAATTAAGCGCAAATGATGCTATGTTATTTTTAGGGTTCAACATTATAATTGAGACGCAAGTTTTTGCTACAAAAATAATCATCAGACTAGACATGACAAAAAATCTAATTAGACTTGTATTGACCTCCCGTAATCACGGTGGAGATTGTACATCGTGGGATCGATAACGAATTCGGACAAAATAATCTCGATTCTGGTGAGATATTTTGCAATTACTTCCTTATTTGTGCGCCAATCTTCAAAAGGTTTGTTGCATGCACCCCGCCTTACCGAGCTCTTTCATCGGATGTATGACATATTAGATAACTCGTAGTACTTTTTCCGAAATATTGTCCCAACCGACCAGAAAGCGAAATGGTAACGACTACGGCCAAATGAACCACGCTTCAGGTAAGAATTTGTGCAATAACTTTCTTATTTCTGCGTCAATCTTCATGCGGTTTGTTGCATTTACTCCGTCTTACTGAGCTCTTTTCTCAGATGTATTGCTTATCTGGAAAATCCTTGTACTTTTCTCAAAAACCGATCCCAACCGACTAGAAAAAGGGCTTGAATTTTTTGTCGTTTTTCTGGTCGGTTGGGATCAATCTTTGGACAAAGTACAAAGATTCTACAAATAAGTCATACATCTGAGGAAAGAGATCAGTTATGCGGGGTACATGCAGCAAACCGATTGGAAATTGACGCAGAAATAAGAAAATTATTGCACAATTTCTTACCTGAAGCGAGGCAAATTTGTCCGTATTCATTATCCATCCCATTATGCACAATCTCCACCGTGGTAATATTCTTTATCGACGGAGATAAGATGGTACCGGATTAAATTTTATGCATTATATTCGTGTATATTTAGGCCTGCCTACTAAACCATATTATGGCGCATGTTTATTTTTTTATTTTTTTAAAGTAGCATAGGCTACTAGAAGTTATCGCTTCATCAGTATTTTCTATGCTATCACCTCTATCCTCATCAATATTCATTTTGTTGTCTGCCACGGTTTTAAAATGGAACCATTTTAAAACTTTGACGTTTTTGGAATGAGTAAAAAAAATGCCAACATACAAATGTTTAAAAATATCTTATGATGTCTATTTCAACTTCCAGTATATAGTTACCTAGACAACACGGAAGCGTTCGACTTGCACCCAGTCTATTCAAACAAGCAAGAAAATAAGGCCTTCCAGACTATGAGAAAGATGAAGAACCTTGAGAAAATCAACGCAGAGTTGTCGACCCTGACGGAATACGAGAAGAGCAAGTTGGCCGAGGTCGACGTACAGCATAGAGGTATTCTTACAAAATTATCTTTGTCATTTCTTTTTTGACCGAGTTTATTTACAGTAAATATTAAATATCCACCACATGCGGTGCTCGAACAGAGGACTTGTACAATCGATAATGTTCAGTGCACACTTAAAATAAAGGGAGATAAAATCACGAGGTAAAACTCTATGGACAAAAACTACTGGCCAAGCCCAGAAAGCTAAGTCGGCAACGTCGGAATCTATCGATTCAGGGGTCGTGGGTTTGGACCCCGGCTCGACCAATGTTCTCTCCATCTATGACTCACCAATGGATGTGAAATCGTCTATGTGAGAGAGCATCTGGACTAGAGGCTCCGACTGACTATTATAGTATTGTAGAACAATCAAGAATCTACCCTTTTGTGCCACAACCACCATGATATGAGCATAGGAGATGTATGGATATTTTATGTGTTAATATATTCCCTTTCAACATTTTCAGTCCCAGAATTAAGCCCAGCTGTTATAATACTAACATACATGAGAAGTGGCTCATCCTTGACCGGAGATATACTACAGCGACAAGAAGATACGTTCTATGTGTTTGAACCCATCTACGCTATCGAGAAGGCTGAACTAGAAAACAAAAGCATGACGTTCCTCGATGGATCCGTATAGTAAGACCATATATGCCTAGTCAGGTCACGATATAATGGTGGACGGACGTTTTGGCCCAGGACGTTTTGGCCCGCACGTTTTGGCCTGGACGTTTTGGCCCCGGACGTTTTGGCCCCGAAAAAGGGCAGAGTAGGACGTTTTGGCCTGACCTCCTTTTTTTCATACAAGCAACAAAAACCGAAGTTTACTTTTGTCAATGTATTTGATAAACTTTATTTCATTTTCTGTTTTTTAAATTTTTGTGAATTTCTTAAAATTTATTTTCTTATTATAACAGTGTTTGTTCTTCTGTTAGAGATTATTACATGAAAATGTAATTCATGCTTGCAATATCACAAACTTGTCTTTATTTAGTCTAAAAACAATATTTTTTTATCAAAAGCAAAGAAGATATCTACCTACTGTAGATAATACAATGCTGATGATCAGCATTGTCTCCTTTTGTCTAAACGCTTTATTTACTAGCCTTATATTTCATTTAACATCTTGTTTTGATAGTAATGATAATTATATTAATAAAGGCTTTATTTAAAGAGGCAACACAGTTGGAATTAACCCAGTCTTTCCTGTGAAGCTATGGAATATTTTACATTAAAATACAACAATACAAACAAACACATTTTTATATACAACAAAAAAGACAAACAAATAAAGAAGACAGTTTGTGTAAGGGATTACCCTGGCCTGTATCCTGCTTAATGATGAAAAGAATATGATTAACCCTTTCCAAACAAGACTGGTCATGCTTTCAAAATAAATGACATTGCATTTTTAGACTTAATAATCTCAGAAACCACTGGGTATATTGAAATGAAATTTTTTTGGGAAATTCCATGGATTAGGGTATGCAAAAATGTAAAAAAAAAAAAAAAAAAAAAAAAAAAAATACAGCACAATGTCATAGAAATAAAGTAGAAATTAAGGTTCAAATCATGCCAGGGCCAAAACGTCTGGAGGCCAAAACGTCCGGGGCCAAAACGTCCAAGGCCGAAACGTCCGGGCCAAAACGTCCGGGCCAAAACGTCCGGGGCCAAAACGTCCTACATTCCGATATAATAGCACATGTTTACAAACACCTATGTAAAATATATAGAGTTGAAAATATCAACTAAAGTTTGCATAAGTTGGTTCTCAGAGCTGCAGATAAGAGGGGGTGATGACTTTTCAAACTACAATAATTCTGTTATTGTTCATCAAACCCTAAGTTGTGCGTACTCATTTGCATCGTCTCGTTGAGACGATTCAAATGAGTACCACAACATAGGGTTTGGAATTGAAATGAGAAAGTAAGAATGTCTTCACTCTCACTTAGGGCCTATCTGTAGCTCTGATTCTAATATTGCGTTTGTCTCACATCTGGAAGATTCGAGCCATCACAATGCAAAATTACAGTAAACTGGAGTTCGATATGGTGTCGTTTATAAGAAGAAAGAAGAAAATATTTTATTATAGTGACATGTGTGAAATTACAATGGTACATATTTTACAATATATTTGAATGCTATAATGCACACCCGGCCCATTGGGCCTATAAGTCACCTTTTACTAAATTACAAAATTTTGTCTCTTCCAGTCGAGGTATTCCTTATCCACATATATATAAGTCAAATTCATTGGGAATAATTTAAATTGGGAGATGTTTTGAAGGTCAGCTAGCACGTACATGCTAGCTGATTTTCAAACATCAACCAATTTATTATCGTTAAATTTTGATAAGGTTTCAATTAGTTAGCTTTCTTTTCTATTGTCTGGTATTTGAAACAAGTAAGGATGAGAGATGATGAATTGATAAAATTTTAGACTGTACAATACTAAAAATGCAACGATGTATATAGATTATCTTTTGGCATTTCATAATTACTAGTTACCAAATAGTAATAAATGATACTACAAGGAATACAATCAATTATTACGAATGAAATCACGACAATGTCACAAATGAAGAAATACACAAACGCTTTCATTAGCGAGAGTTATTTCAACAAATGTATCCTCGTCAGCTGATTCATGGAAAAACTACAGCAACTCAATTTGACTCGTATACTGCTCTTCTCCGTTTTGCAAAAGCCTTTGAAATGAACTTTGCTACACTACGTGGGTAATTTTTGACCAAAAATATCATTTTGTCATTGTCACTAAAACCATTTAAGCTGTCTTCATTTAGATATTGTTGTCTGATATCGTTATAATGATTACATTGAATTAGAAAATGGCATTCGTCTTCAATGCAATTAGAGTTGCACATCTTACAAAGTCTTTCTTCCAAACGTTCTCCAACGTAACGTCCCGTTTCAACACGTAGGGGTAGAATACCGCATCTGAACTGTGCCAACATCGATCGTTCATATTTTTCTAGATTTAATAAGGCATAATTTTCAACTTTGAATTCATCCTTCAATTGGGAGTAAGTTCTAAGTTTCGGTGTATTGTTTTTATTTTGCCGCCAAATTCGATTGTAATACTGGTGCGTTCTTTGTCTCGCTAAATCCATGTTTATAACGTCTTTTTGCGCGTAACTTGTTTGTAACTCTAAATTACTAAGAATTTCTCTGATTTCGCTGCACCAATTCTGTTGGTTAGAATTATAGTCTGCAATGAAAACTCGTTTTGTAATCCTCTCATCATCGAACGACACAACTCTGTTCCAGTATCTTATCATATTTAGCCAGCGTCTATAGCCACATGGGAGCCAGCCAATATCACCGGTTATGGCCGTTTTTGGAGCAAATCTATGGACACCCAGATAGTACCTAATTGCCCTATGTTGTATATTATCTATCGAAGTATATTTACGGAATCCCCACACGCCAGAGCAGTAGTCTAATATAGGAGTCACACCAGATTCATAAAGTTTTGTGTACATTTTTAATCCCGTATCTTTTAGATTGTGTATCTTTGATATGATTTTCCCCAATGAACGACCAGCGCTTTTCGCTAAAAACTGTGCATTTATTGAAAAATCACCTTTACTGTGAAATGTCACACCGAGGTACTTATATGTTTCAACTGTTTCTAAAACGTTGTCTCCAATTTTGAAAATATGATCAGTCTGACGCCTACTGCCTTTTCTAAAGTGCACACATTTGGATTTATCAGTATTTATAAGGACACGCCATCGTTTGCACCACTCATGTAACACATCGAGCATTGTCTGTAGGTCTGTTTCATTTTTTGCCAACAACGCTATGTCGTCTGCGTATAGTAAAATTGAGAGGTCATATCCATCCACATTAAAGCCAAGGTTAAGATTCTTGATCTCTTCAACTAGATCGTTGATAAAAACGGAAAATATCGTCGGCGATAAATTGTCGCCTTGTTTTGCCCCAGTCTTACACTCGAACCAGTCCGTAAATTTGTCATTTACTTTAACACATGAGAATGTTTGCTTGTAGATATTCTTTATAGATCTATACATTTTACCGTCTATGTTATTTAAAAGCAGTTTATAAAGCATCATATCACGGTCTATAAAGTCAAAGCATTTTCGTAGATCAATAAAAGCCGTAAATACGGATGGATTGTTACGTATTATACTGTTTAAGACAAACACGTGGTCTTCACATGATCTATTTGTTCGAAATCCATTTTGTTCGTCTGCTAAGATTCCGTTTTCTTCTAAGTAACATTTTAAACGTCTATCAATAAAAGCACTATATAGCTTGCTAATGCACGATAGAAGACTAACACCTCTATAATTCATGGGTAAACGTTTGTCCGATAGCGGGTCCTTTAATATTGGCGAAATTATAGCTTTCCTCCATAGTGTAGGTGTCACACCAGTGTCAAAAATCAATTGGAACAGTTTATGTAACGTTGCTATTATAGGTGGGTTTTTTAGGACTGCATAGGGAATTTCGTCATAGCCGCTCGCAGACCGGTTCTTTGCTTTCATAACCACGTTTGTAATTTCTTCAATGCTGATATTTGAGTTAAGTTCCTCATTTTCAACGTACAATGGGTCCTCCATTCTATTTTCCAGCAATGTCTTGTGTATTTTTGACTGTCTATAATGATTGTTATCAAACTCGTCACTATCAGTGCCATTATACAAATTCAAAAAGTCTCGTTTCCACCGATCTAACACAATATTATTGTCTTTAATGGCATTTCCTTGGTCATCAATTGTTTCCATGGGAATAGTTCTATCTGATCTTGGGCCTAGATTTCTTATCTTTTCCCAAAATTCTTGTGGGTTTTTGGTAGATATTTCCTCTATTTCTATTACTTTGTTTCGCCTATATTCGCGTTCCTTTTGGTGCAATCGTTTATCGAAATGATTTCGTGAAGTGATATAGGCACTATGCATCTCGTTCCTAACGCACCTTTTATCTTTGCATTTCAAAAACGCACGCTCTTTTGTTCTCATTTCATTCCAAAGTAATGTCATTTCCTCGTCCCAGTATGGCTTTCTGGTTTTAAATCGTTTGGATGACTTTGCAGACATATCATATGTTGGTAAAGTCCGCTTCATTTCGTTTGTTATAACGGTACACAATTGATCATATAGGCTATCGAGTCTATATTGTCTTGTGATTCCCTGCCCACTTCTATCTGAGATATAATATCAAGTAGCGCGGTTCGAACAAGGTCGTTATTCATAAAGTCCGACGGTATACTATTTAGTCTATATCGCGGCTTTTGTGGGTTCTGACTGGGCTGCGATGTATCTAAAGAAGGTTCGTTGTAAGAAGAAAGCGTTTCAATAATGAGCGCTGAATGGTCCGGTAATCGTGATCGCATTCCTATAAGACCGTGCAGTTTATTATCGTCTATTATCGATTGCATGGATTTGACATTAAAATACCTACATTTCTGAAACACATCAATTGGCACACACATATAGTCTACTACAGCTCGACCTTTTCTCGATATAGAGGTGAAATCGTCATTGTCATATCTTCCGTTTAGAACACAAAGCCTGGCCTCATTTAGAAAATCTACTAGTTCGTGGCCATGTTGATTTATGGTTTTGTCTATGTTTATAATGGTAAAAAGCGTAAACATGAGCCATAATATCCTTACTGGACTGTATTTCTCGAACAACAAAAGCTATGATTATATACTACATGTATTACGGTTGTCATTTGACCTGACACTGACCTTTATTCAAAATGTGTTCATATTTCGCATATAGCATAAAAATTTTCAAAAAGACGTGTATCATAGTACACAGATTTAACAGGTATACAAGAAAACATCACGGTATTATTATTTTAGAAAAAACGCAGATTTGTAATTTGAGATAATCAAAGCTAAAGCTGCGCCATATGAAATGAAATCATTAATAATCCTAATTGAAAGGAGCCACAGAGTGAAGGAAACGGAACACCACATTCAGAGTGAAAATATAAAAAAATCTTTGGGGTAGATTGATATAAAATAATTGCTACTTATTATTATCATTATTCAATATCAATGTCGAAATTAAAATTATTTGAGAAAGGGAAAACATCTCCCCTTACAATACTCTGATTTCAAGTTCAAAATCAAAAACGTATGTAATGTACAAAAAGAAACTAGAAAATGGGGATAATAAATCGCTATCCCGTAGTTCATTCATGGCTCATTTTTGACAAGCACGAATCTAATTACTTGACGAATTGACGCCTAATATTCCGCAATTTTGGATCCATTAGGACAAATTTTAATTTACACCGTTGTTCTTCGGATAAAATTTCCACTGTTTTGCACCGGTACTGTTCATATTTCTCCATTACAGTGATCCGGGAACGTACAACCAGACGGAAGTTTACATGAGAGATATAAGAGGCTGGTTAACATGCAACATGAAGCTCATCACTATCCACTCACTCTTCAACAATTTCTTGAGATTTGGGAGAAAAACAGAGCGAATCCTGAAATGTCTCTACGGGGATTCAAAGTTCCTACTAGTGTGTTTGAGTGACCTGGAAAAGGAATGTCAAAAATCGAAAACAAAAATAGTGAAAACGTTACGAATCACGATGGCAATGGCTAGAGAACTTCTGGAAACAATTCCAGGTTCAAAGGTAATTCACCTAACACGAGACCCTAGAGCTACGTTATTGTCCAAAAAGAGAATGAAAGCTGATTGTAGAAATGAGTTCACGGGTGAAAGTGGTTGTACAAAACTCCATTGTGATTCAGTTGTAGCAAACACAAAAGCACTAGATAATTTTAATACAGAACTGCGACAGCGTGTTTACACCATTAGATACGAAGATGTAGTAAACAATCCGTTACAGAGTGCAGAATATTTGTATAATTTTGTAGGGATGGAATACACTGATGACATCAGAAAATATGTATACAACGTCACAATAGGTGGAGCTGTAGAACAGTGTGTCGTGTGCAACATGAAGTGGCAGAAAGGTAAAAAGTTGGACACTAGTGTGACGTCACATATAAGCGCGTGGAAAGAGCGCGCGACTGTGGGAGAACTAGTTGATATACAAAGTCATTGTACACAAGTTCTAGAGTATTATGGGTATAAAGTATACGATATAACGGACTGATAAGCACTGATGCAGGCACTGTACACATAGTTGTCTCACTGGATTTCGAAAAATTTCTCCATTTTTTCCGTAGGGCTTATTTACAATGACATAACATAGAACTGCGTGGGAAGCGCGCAAGAGATTAAAGAGAACTGAAATTGATACACATGTCGATCTATTAGATCTATATCTGTCTATGATATCTTTTAACATATCACAATTAATGGTTTTGACGCACCACGCCTCATATCAGAGAAAGCGTTAGAAAAATGAGGAAAATGGTAAAACCAGCATGTTTTTGCATAGAAGATATTGATTGGACTTCAGGTGAAGATGCTGTCAGCTATATACTAGTCTAAATATTTATGTAGGGGAGACTGGGGTAAATTGAGCCACGGGTTAAATGAACCACTCCAATTTTCTCTCGTGTGATTTTCAATTTCACGTCTTCGGTGTTAATATTCGAGGCGGGAATGTTTAAGCATTCATCGGTGAAAATTTCTAGAGATTTTGTCTTGTTAGGTGGATTTTATGCCCAAAAAACGAAATTTAGACCTTAAAATTGTTTTTCACAATTCATGCATTCCGTCTTCGCACTACAATGCAAAGTAAATCTCAGCAGTATTCTTTACATCTTACATATATATGATATCTTCAGAATGTAATATTGAATTCCGTTATTGACATCGTAAGATGGTTTCTTCACAAATGACAAGTATATGACCATGGTGTATACCGTGGTAAGTTGAACCACTATGAAAATAAGTGCCGAAAAACGCTGGAAATAATTCCGGGCCTATTAAATTGGCTTCTTGTATGACTAAGCGAATTCTCTTGAAGATGGAATATTTTTTTATACTTTGAATGAAATTTTATGTTATTATCGCAGGTAACACCCATTTTCATCATTATGAATGAAATATGGTGTTTATTTCTCTTTTCAGTGTGAAAAATTATCGCAAACATGCCAATTGGTTCAACTTACCCCTTGTACTGGTTCAACCTACCCCGTCAAAGGGGTTAAATGAACCATTTCACCAGCTCTGTTTAAAATGATTTTATGTGGATTCTGGAAGTCGAAAATCTCTATCAAACATTTAGAAACATGCGAGAGATTTTGATCTTTGATATGGTATTGATCAGAGCACTCTGTGTGAAACTAAGAAAGCCCTAGTTGAAATTTATCAAAAAGTGGTTCATGATACCCCGGTCTCCCCTAGATCTAGTGGTTTTATAGGCGCTCTTGAATGTTATTGTTATATGGTATGTGTCATTTACATAAAAAACAACAATAACATATTGATAATCTTGAAGGTCAACCTAAGCGAGCACTGCTTTGGTGGTTCTATCAGAGATTACTTTGTAGGCTAACAAGCCGAAGCAAATGCAGATTTAATGTCAGTGTTTTTTTTTTTCTTTTTCATTTGGATCAGGTAAGGTTCTATCTGTTTGGTTAAGAACTTAGAAATGTGCAAACAATCGCGCCAGTTTTATACGTTATATAGTGCTTACAGATACATAACCATTGAAACGAGGAAATGTTCAGCAACATCGTTTTTCCTTATTCAGTCATAACATTCCGTATCTATGGTCTGCGTATAATGGATAAAGTTTTTTTTTTACAAGTTTTCAATCTTGTTTTGTGTTATTAATTACCATGGTCCTCTTTTTAAATCGGTTGATATTTCTTTAATATATTGTAAAACAAGTGCATGTCGTATTGCAATGCAATACAGGAGTCCCCCATCGGATTACTAAGAGGTCCGTTTTTTGATAATTTACCTCTTACTTAAAAAGGTTTAAAGTTATAAGCACATAGGCCTTCAATTCAGGAGATGACATTGACAAAAACATAAAGATAAAAAACAACAATGGGCAATTACTCAAGAAGTGGACATGGTTTAAAAGAAATGCTTCGGACAAAAGTGTGACAGATGGAATCAAGCAAACCTATAGGGTCCCAACCGGTAACCGTTGGGGGACTTAAGGTATAGGACCCATTCTTAAAAACTCCACTTTCTAGCCATGGGACATGCATCAAATTACACACACGTGTAAATACACTTCAAATAAGTTGATTCACCGTGCCGGATTTCAGGATTATGCTTCAAGAAGAAAATAATTTACAAATATAGATTTACTCTATTTTCATATGCAATGGAGGTAATTTGTAACATTTTGTCAAATATTTCCATAATTATGCATTAATTCAAAATTCTAAACCAATCAAAATGCTTATGTTTGTATTTTGAATCGAAATATAACACAGCTTATGAATTATTGGCATTTTTCAAATTTCGCCTCTGGCTCTTTAGTGCTAATGATGGAGTGCATACCTTAAAAAGGGTTACTAGCACATAGGCCTACAATTTAAGAATTGACGGGAGAAGAATATACAAATAAAAACAACAAGGGGCAATTACTCAAGAAGTGGGCATTGTTAAGAAGATATGGTTCGGAAAAAAGTGTGACAGACGGACAGACGGAATCAAGCAAACATATAGGGTCCCAAACGGTAAACGGTGGGGGCAAGGGCGGATCTAGGACTGGGGGTCGGGTGGTCCGGACCCCCCCCCCCTTCCCGGCATTGGGCGAAATTAATTTTTGACTGTATAACTATTGTGATGTTACATATCGCTGCTTTTCAACGAAAATCTCGTAACTGCAGCTTGTATTAAGCTGCAGTTACGAGGGTTTCGTTGAAAAACAGCGACATTTAACAAATTTTAAGCCATCATTTGGGCTTGGACCCCACTGGAAAAATCATGGATCCGTCTTGGGGGACTTATAAGTCCTACTTCTGACGTACCTAACAGAAACACCATCGGGTATCATTGAAAGATGACTACATGTATTTATAAGCTTTTTCGATCTATATTTTCTTTGCTAAAAAGTTTAAAAAAAAATACAGTTTGAACAACACCCATTATGTCGTCGTCTGCAGCTCTACGAATTAGTTTACGTTGAATGAGAAATGGTTAAAATTAGTATTATAGATTATCATTGGTTATTAATTTTAAACAATAGCAATACATGGAGTGGGTTATTTGCTTCCTAGAAGAACTTTCATCCACAACCCTACCATGACCTACCTACTTATTACACAATAAGTCATTCGACATTTTACAAACAATTCCGGATCTGGACTTCCTAAATAGGAAAGCATTTTTCATTCTTCCTTGATATTTTCTGTTCCGTTACGTACAAGTTAACCTACAGTGCATGATGTCTGTAGCAGCTTTCAGATTGGAGTAGCTTAAAGTTTTGTAGTTTATAAAAAAGATTTAACAGTTATAATGAACGACAAATAATTTGATATGTTTGATTTCCATTGTCATTTAGGCTACACCCCAATTTGAAAACTGCTGCGCACGGTAGCATGATAAAGCATGAAAAAGAGTATCGATACTTGTTATTAGAATTTTTACTTCAGCATCAATGCATGCTCACACTTTCTCACACATTCCCATACACACAGAGACACTTCTAACGCAACACCTACATTTTTCATCATAAATAAATAAATAATGCTGTATATTTCATGAAATTTTCAGCAAATTCTATAAATCAATAACGTTTACATGTTTTCTGTAAATTTCATCAAAATCGGTTCATCTAGATTTAAAAAGAAATTCGGTTTCTTACCAAGACCCAAAAAATGAAAATTCACAAAACCCCAGGCGACAGCAGAATTCAATAGCATCAAAGCAGCCTCACCAAACCATGCTCATATCTCGAACTCCTGCTTCATAAGATCTGATAACATGCTTTCGTGTGCAAAGTAATACATGTACTAGAATTCAGGTGCACCTATTTTGTTCAAGAAATAATGTTTTGCAAGTGTCAGCATTGCACGAAATCTTCAAACTTGTTACTAGGGATTAGTTTTTCGCCTTTTTGCTCCACGAAATTTTCAAAAGATGGAATAGGCACTTAATAGGGACGAGTGAAGAAGTATCCCGCAAAGATTCGTCATAAATTATGATTTACCAATGAGAAGCGGTGTGATCGTGTCATCTAAGCCAATGGCAGACAACCAGAATGTTAGCTGAATGTCATAAAGTTAACTGCTGTTGAATAACAAGAGTTTACATTATCAGCTCGCGTGGCTTTTTGCGACTTTTTGTTTTCTGGTCATATTATATGGCAGCAAATCAAAACATTTCTACTCAATATTTCTTCATAAAAATTACAGATATTAAGCCGAAACTTATGAATTAAATTTGTTGAAATTTGATGAAAAATGGTTCATTGAATTTTAAGTTATTTCCAAAAGGTAAGTGTTGCGTTAGTAGTGTCTTTAAGTGTACATTGACATGCTTCGACGCCCCTCAAAAAAGGCTTTGAAAAGCACAGTGGAAAATGAAGAAATTATTGCTCGTCCCAAAGACTTGAAATTTAAAATTACACCACATTGAAAATGTCGGCTTCTTTCAATGATTTGGAGAAGCCTAAATTGTGTTGTTTGGGAATGAGTTAATTTGCACCAAATTGAGTAATTTTTTAGGAAATGGTAATACCAGTAACCCACTTGAGTAAAACGCTTATAAAAAACTTCCCGTATCATGGGGACTGGGGATTCCATTGTTTTGTTTACGTCGAAATATCGTGACGTATATGCCTACCTATAGTCCGGTCATGATAATATGGCGGGTATTTACAAAATTTATCCAGGTGTAACTCCAAACTGGATGCGATGATTCGTAGGTGCTTGTATTGACAATTCAGAAAGATTCGCCCATTGTTTATTATACGTTCAACATCTGTAGATCTACCGATTCTCGTTTAATTTTGAACGTATGATAAATAGACCACGAGGCATGAGGCATAACATCGTGACCGGACTATACAAGACAAACTCGCGAAATGACGTTTTCAAGTGGGTAATTTAACATTATTTTTCTCAGTTGCTTTCCGAAAGAATGATTTTCAATCGTTAATGCAATAATATCTTCCCACATTGGGATGATTTGGGAATCCATGACATCTTGTTTACGTAGAAATCATGACCTAGATTGAAACTTTTCGATGTTGTTGAGTAGGGGGGACTTTTTGTGTAATTCTCTCCTAGTTTATTATAATTTCGAGTTAATGCATTTGTTATGATGCGTTGTTTGGGGTAGAGGCTAAGTAACTCATGGATTCTGAGAACGATGTTTAATCAATGCTCAATAGTTACAGACTGCTATCAAAGTGTACAACATGCAGTATATAATGTGTAAAGGGAGACAACTAATAAGGGGCTGATACAATTATACAACAAGCTATCAAGGGTTAACTCCCATATCATAACAGCATTTGTGACCCGTCGCGCTGAAAGGGACCTTATCGGGTGTCTGAAATATATCGACCCTAGTCAGTCTGCGCCGTCCGCGCAGCCAGAATAGGGCCGACACTTTTCGCTTGTAGTCTATGTACTTTTTTTATACATGTACATGTATCTGGAATGTTTTCCCTATTTTACATTACGTTCATTTTTTTCGAATACAGTATCTGGTTGACCTGTGCTGAAACATGGTGGTAAGTGAAAAAAAAGATACATAAAATGGATGTAACGAGCAATTTCTTCTTTTTTTTCCAAATTAGTTCCATAGCCTTTATCATGTACTACCGAGCGTATGTCTTTATGTGGGTTTTGAAAGCACTGTGGAGAAATAAAAAAATGAAAACCTGCATTTTATTTTTTCCCTTCGAAGCCTATATTGCTGTAATACCGGGAGCAATATTATTCCATATCTCTACTAACTCCAGATAAATTTGAATTTCCTGTAACTTCTTCTTTTTTCTCAATGTTTCTCCAGGCAATTTCTGCTACGGATGTCGACCCGGTGCCATATTCACAAACAGTTCTAGACTAGGATGTCATTTAAAAAGGGTCTGTTCGTTTATACTATAACCTTAATACTAGGGTCTGTGCCAAACTAACCAGTAGCTATGCTGGGATTAAGACTGGTGAATACCACCCAATGACTTGTTTAGGAGCGAGATTTAAATAGGAATGAATTTTGTTAAAAAAAATGGTTTACCGTTATTTTCTGATAAACCATCTGTTTTGTTACAGGATCTCGTAACTACGGCTTGATTCAAGCCGTGGCTACGAGATTTTATAACAACACCTACAAAATGCGTTTGTTTGTCCGAAATTTTAACCGGATAAAATCTTTCCCTTTTACGACGTCCTCTAAAAACGTTGTGTGTAAGAAAACGCTAGTCAATCCAGTACCAAACGGCAAATATTTAGACAGATACAAATTCAAAGATGTTGTAGACGACAAAATTTCATATTTACATTTTTTGCCTGGGGGGGGGGGGGGGTAGAAAACATTGTGGATAATGAAGAAATTGCTTGCTTACGGCAAGCAATTTCTTCATTTTCCATAATGTTTTCCAAAGCCTTTATCTTGAGGTGCGTCTAAAAGCGTCAATGTCTGGTAATGGGTGTTAACAAGTCCAACATTTCGTCTTGAAGATTCCCTGGATGAACTCGCCATTACTAGCGTGTATGTAGGAATTTATGGTAGAAGGGAGACAACCGGGATAACTTCTAAAATTATGCCTGTACCGGTTGAATACCTTGAAGTGACATTTCACAATAATTTTTATATAGGCCTATTTACTTATATTTTACACGGTGGGGATTGTGCATGATGGGATGGATAACGGCTACCGACAATAGGGAACGATTTTATCAAGTAAACCGTGACGTAATTTCGGACCAATAAATAGTAATTCGTTGGTGTTGTTATAAAATCTCGTAACTACGGCTTGAATCAAACCGTAGTTACGAGATGTTATAACAACACCGACGGTTTATCAAAACATAATGGTAAACTCAGTCTATTTTTTGCACAAAATTTGATGCCAACTCGCCTCGCTTCAGGTAAGACATTTTGCAATAACTCTGTTATTTCTGTATCAATTTTCAAGCGGTTTGCTGCATGTACCCCGCCTAATCGAGCTCTTTCATCGGATGTATGACATTTTAGATAACTCATGATACTTTTTCCGAAATATTGTCCCAACCGACCGGAAAGCGAAATGGTAACGACTACGGCCAAATAAACCACGCTTCAGGTAAGAATTTGTGCAATAACTTTCTTATTTCTGCGTCAATTTTCATGCGATTTGTTGCATGTAGGCTACTCCGCATTACTGAGCCCTTTTCTCAGCTGTATTACTTATCTGGAAACTCCAGGTACTTTTCTCAAAAACCGATCCCAACCGACTAGAAAAAGGGCCTGAATTTTTTGTCGTTTTTCTGGTCGGTTGGGATCAATTTTTGGACAAAGTACAAAGATTCTACAAACAAGTCATATATCCGAGGAAAGAGCTCACTAATGCGGGGTACATGCAACAAACCGCTTGAAAATTGGAGCAGAAATAAGAAAATTATTGCACAATTTCTTACCTGAATCGAGGCAAATTTGTCCGTATACTCCGTATTCCTTATCCATCCCATCATGCACAATCCCCATCGTGTTTTATCTGACAGAGCATGTTTTCTTATAAAAATTCTGAAAATTTCAAGACAAAATATTAAACCGTTTACGAGAAATAGGCCTATATATTTTTGTGCTAAAATTAAACAAATTGTTGTGGACAACAGTTCAGATTTAGATCTACTACAGTTGTCGCCACATCGTATGGCACGTGTTTATGTTTTGTTTAACGTTCAATTATATTTGAACAAATATAAACATTGTGCCATACGATGTGGCGACAACTGTAGTATATAGAATTTATCATTTCTGTATCAACTTTAAAGTCGCATTTTTCGCTTATAAATAACAACTTAAAAAACTGATAGTATTTCTGCCCATTAGAATAAACAATCTTTGCATCAAGACATACTTTTCAAAAAAAAAAAAAAAAAAAAAAATGAAATAAATGTGAAATATAGGCCTAACTTTAACCTTTTCCAAAACAGCAACCAAATTTGAAAGCTACAGAAAACTGCAAACCGGATACAAATTGATATTGAATTCATGTACACCTTTTCACAAAAGTATTATGGTAAAAGTAGAAAATGTTAATAATCAGAAATCAATGGGTTTTTTCAACCCCTGGTTATCAAAGGGAAAACATCAAAACCAAGTCTTCTTTGGGAAAGATTTAAATTAGATTAGTAGTCTAGGTTAAATTCGGTTTGTCGGCACTTTCAACAATTTTTTCGGATATTTTTGTGTTGACTGGTTCATTCTACTCTTTTTTCCCCTTGCACACGTATAGGCTATATTCCTAAGACCTCATTTCTTTTCACGTGTTACCTGAACCCCATTTTTTTACTGCCAATGCCAAAAAACCACTGTGAGCAGTATCTTTCACACTTCTGCCGTGTAGGACAAGGTTAAGAAGTTCAGATTCAAAATGCATATTTTCTGCATTCTAACCAAGTACAACTCTCCCCTAGAACATAATGGCAATATGGAAAAAATATGAGAAGTGTAGTTAATGTCTACATATCTTTTATTAAATACCAGCTCAGTCAGAATGGGACCAGTCTTGAAGTGGGGCTGAATATCAGGCTAGACTTTGCCTGCTCTAGGATAATGTCGCTTTTCATTCAAAAATCGTAATTGCAATTTGTTTTAAGCTGCAGTTACGAGATTTTTATTGAAAGCGATGATAGGGAAGAACAGGAGGTTACATGCGTACAACTAACACACTCACATCTGGTATTTTTAACACTTTTCCAAACTTAAATCAGACTTTAAATTTTAAAGCAGTAACTGTTGCAGACGACAAAATGAATATAAATAAAGACAAGATTCGTCTACAATATAATACATGAAACATTGAGACAAAAGGAGAAAATTCTGGGTTATCATCATTTTATTCTTTTTACTCTATGTGTATCAAAGCACATTTCATTGTTTGGGAAAGGTTTAACAGAGTAGCCTATAAGTATGACTCACATATCGCTGGAAACAAACAACTTTGTTGATATCTTGGATCTTAGATACACGGTGGGTAACCCACGTGACTTTTGGAAAGCGTCCACACGGAAAAATCGTCCACTTCAATGTATGTTTTGTTTAATTTCTCAGCTTATACTCTATTGATTTTGATGAGATAAAGTCCACTGAACGCGCCTTTGACAGGGCTATTCCCAGCTCTAACTCACTCTGCTCCAAATCCAGTGGTTTCTTCAAACATTCGAGCCAAAGTGTTTGTAAGTGCAAAACGAAAGTGGGAAGCGTTCACATGCACCGAAAAAAACTTTCGCTTTTTCGGTGTTAACGCTTCCAAAAAGTCACGTGGGTTATCCACCGTGTTAGATAGGTCAAGATAAAACCAGAGACTGCCTAGTGGATATATTTTAATCATTCATTATACAGCCTAGAAACATTGCTCAAATTTTAAAACAGATAATAAAGCTTTGTGATTACAGGAAAACTTGCTTCGTATGCTGCATCATAGATAAAGGATAGAAGAAACTACAACAGACAAAATATCACACGAACGTTCTTGTGATAGACCCTATAATTATAACAGATAAAAGGAGTCTGTCTTTCCACCAATGTTTAAAATGGACCATTTCCCAAGCAGTCTAGAGTAGGCCTAGATATTTTTAACCCATTACCACACAATGACTCCTTTTTACTCCCTCACAAGAAAATCCTAGGGCAAATATTGTAGAAAATGAAGAAATTGCTTGTGACAAGCAATTTCTTCATTTCCCACAATGTTCTCTAACCCAAAATGAAAAGATTTTTAAAATTTGATCAATTTGAAATTGTCGTCTGCAACACCTTTCAAATTGGAACAGTCCAAAATTTTGCCGTCTGGTAATGGGTTAAATAAAAAAAAATGAAATAAAGATCGAGTGAACAGATGGAGTAGGCCTAGATGTCGAGTTTACCGATCAGGATGTGGTCGGAATTCTTTCGAGTACAAGTCGGGGTGATCGAGTCTAGGTTTTACGCAGGTCGAGTAAAAAATAACTTGATCTCCAGACACGATATTATTCTCGACCAGGTCGATCTTCTATCCGAGCATTACACAATCGCTTCCCGACCAATGTTCTACTCGATCACACACTAGGCCTACTATTTTTGACACTTATATTTTTTAAACGAAAATTATCTATGCCGATCGATCGAACTCGATCTGTACACCATTGCTTAATCAGGCTGATATCGAGTTGAACGGCAGTGGGAATCTACTATGATACAACATTTGGTCGGTCACGTTCGAAAATGTCGTAATTACAGCTTATTTAAGCTGTAGTTACGAAGTTTTCGAACGTGACTAGCGATTTGTTTTTTACTGTTAAATTTTCAATGAAACAGTAACGTCTTTTGACCGGCATAGATTAGAAAGCTAGGCCTAAGAAACACCGCGGCAAAAGAAGAAAAGTCTCATAATCCGCATTTTCTCATTTTGTCTAAACGTTTTATTGCATTTATTGTACACTTTACCTTATAATATAGGCCTATTATATATAAACAATTTTCATTACTGTAGCATATTTAAAGTTAGGCTAGATCAAGACATCTTTTTCTTTTTCGCGAGGGGGGGGGTTAAATTATTTTTGGAAAGTCTGCATGACTTTATATGGGGAGAGAAAAAGTCTTGTGAAAGAAATGAATTTCTATAATATTTCTATTTTGGTCCTGATTTTGCACAGGTCACTTCCATATCGGGACAACTACATACAAATCGCATTTGAAATGTCCATATATGGAGCGAGCAACGGGTCTATCGATTGTACCACGTGATATCTATTTTTAGATGTGAGTTTTTCCCCATGTAAACTTCAAAGCGGTCCAGAATTATTTGAGTTTGGAAGATTTGGAAGCAGCACGTAAGTTTTGATGTTGTCTTAAGGTTCATGTAAATCCGGTATCAACATAAAATTTGAAGTTGATTATTGCATTTATTCTTAACATGTATATGCCATAGTATATATCAAATTAAAGCTCTAAATGAGAAGAAGATGTTAAGCAACTTAATTCTGGTTTACCTTGTACAGCATAATCAAAATATTGCGAAAAAGGACAACTTCTTGGAGGACCGAGAACATAGTTATCCTTGAATGAAGTTGGCTAGTTTTTCACACAAACATACACTAAGGTCTGAACTAGGTAGTACTACTACTTACACAAAGTTTCTTTATTCAGAAAATCTGCCTTTACGAAAAAAAGTTTGACATTTCTTTATTTTTCATATGTAATTCAAGGTGGAACTATTTTTTTAGCAACATGAGGTATGGTTAGATAATGGGGTCATTTTTTCAAGCTGTCAAAGGCGGTTTTATCATAAATGATCATTTATTTTAAGTCTATCGATTAAATTCAAGTAAAAATTGTTGCCAAAGCCACAACATATGTCACTTGTTACCTTAGGCCTTATTTTAAATTTCAATTTACATGCTATCGAGTTTTATCCCATAAATTCAAAAGTATAACCCATTATATAAGTTCTTTGTTATCAAAATTATATCAACAGTTAGTATAATATTCCTTCTGTTTATTAAGCAGTATTGCTCAGTAATTGCATTGAAATTATACAGAAAAAATCGTGATACATAACTGTATAATAAAATTTTGTAATGACCAACTTTGTACACCATACTATTCCTAATTCAAGTTGAAATCTTATTTCATTTAATAATTAATTTAAAATGTAAATATGGGAAGAGAAGACATTTAAATTGTGTTTAGTATGCGTGGAAGTTGTATATTTACGAAATAATTAGTTTTTGAACCAATTTTCAAAATGTCAACAAACACGAGTTCCGGTTTCTTATCATTCATAATAACAATTGACGCGATCCTTAATCTTTGAAAATCGAAGAAGGATCGTTTATTCATTGTCTTTAAACTTATAGATGCTCTTGATTCTGATCAATTGCCAGCGAATAAATACCTTTTTAAACCCCAAGCTGTAAAATGTTTTCATTTTGTTTACACGTCCGGCGGAATACACACGGCATATAGGCGCATATGAGTTAGGCGCGTTAGTAATTAGTTCGTATTTTTCAGATGTCAAGTATCAAAATCCACGATCGGTTTTATTCAGAATTTTGTACAATTTATCATCAATGCAATCTTTTATCAATGTTGTGCGATGTTTTCTCAAATGTTGTTTTCTTTTAAAGATACGAATTTGCGGATTAATTTTATCATCTAACTTTGCAAGGTGGAAACCGAAAGTTGAAGTAGGTAGACTAATTTTATATCAGAAAAAGTTGTTTACTGTCAATGGATCGTTGCTTTGTGCCATTGTAACACGCACTACAGATATCAGGTATGACAGCTGCAATGCAATAGCTTGTGTAAACCTTATAAGTACTTGTGAATTACATCGTGCAAATTTTGAAAACAATTTTTGCAAATGGCCGACCAAAAAATCTTGGCATGCCATGTGTTTTCGTGAATGTCTCGGTTACCGCTTTCACTATTCTATGTCCGATGGTAGTAGTACCTGAATTAGAATTTGCACATTATATTGACATATTTGAATGGAGAAAATTTGTTATGGGGAAAAAGTTGCTTGTTTTGGGAGAAATCCCAATTTTTCGACTTTTTCATTGGATTTTTCTTCTCTGTTTTGCTCTGTCTGGCAAATGACCTATGCCTATAGCATGTTATTGTCATAATGTACAAGAACATGTAAGTAATTTTCATTGAAACAATTGTTTGAAGTGTTTGCAGGAGTGAGTCCGAGTGACACAATTTCACCCGTTTTGGACTTTTCTAAACCCTTAATCTTAGATTTGAGTTTCGAAAAAACTTATATTTGCTTTCTTTTCAGTGTAGTCGTCATTTAAATACAATTTTAAGTTCAATATTTCTCAAATTATTTTTTTTTATATCAAAGTACTGTAATTTGACCTTTCGTACATATTAAAAATTAAGTTTGTAATTTTTAAATAGCGTTTGTGAATGAACTTTTTCAATGCGACAAGTACTTGAAGTTGAAGCCTAATCTGCGATTACATCGTAATTAATGATCGAGTTAATGCAGTCCAAGATCAGAATACACAAAGTTCTCAGTGGACGTGGAGTCTGGAGAGCTTTAACACATTACCAGACGGCAAAATTCTAGACTGGTCCAAATTCAAAGATGTTGCAGACGACAATTTCAAGTTGACGAAGTTTTAAAAATCTTTCAATTTTGAGTCAGAAAACATTATGGAAAATGAAGGAATTGTTTGTCACAAGCAATTTCTTCTTTTTCCACAATGTTTTCCCAAGCATTTTTTTGAGGGGAGTCAAAAAGAGTCACTGTGTGGTAATGGGTTTAATCTTTGCCAAAAAAGACCTGGTTTAATGCCCATATTTATCCTTTCCCAAACGACAAATTTTCAAAATTTCCATTTCAAAAGCTGCTGCAGACGACAAAATTTTATTAATGGACCTTGTTTAAGATAGAATTTGTGTACAATATAACAAAGAAAATATTGAGACATCTGGAGAAACTGCTGGTAACTTATCAGCAGTTTCTTCTTTTGTCTCAAAGTTTTCCCAAGCCATTTCTATAAGGGACATCAAAACTAGGCTTTGTTTGGGAAAAGGTTAAAGAGGCTTGATAAAACATTGAAGCAAAAGAAGAAAATACTGATGGCATTTTCTCCTTTTGGCTCAATATTTCCTGGCTATGATATTGTAAACAAGATTACCAACCGGTTTCGTCATCTGCAGCAACTGTGTTGTTTAGGAATGGGTTAACCGTTTCCCATGCAAACAAGACCTGGTTTTGACGTCCCTAATAGAACAGGCTTGGGAAAACATTGAAACAAAAGAAGAAACTGCTGATAACCAGCAGTTTCTCCTTTTGTCTCAATATTTTCTGTGCCATATCTTACACAAAGCATGTCTTTATTATCATCATTTTTGTCGTCTGCAGCAGCTTTCAATTGGATCGCCCTAAAATTTTGTCATTTGGGAAAGGGTTAAACAGCTCTCTTGAAATATTTTAGCTGGGGTCTGAGAAAAGGACCGGGACTTGTATAATAAAAGAAGCTTTAGACAACATTGAGGCAAGGATGCAAATGCTTACTATCACCATTTTCTCCCTTTGTCTCAATATTTTCTGTGATAAAATGTACCGATTTTTTCTTTATCACTTAAGGGGGAATGCTCCAGTTTCCTAAATTTTTTCCCAATAATAGAATTTATTCATATTTTGTATGTTGAAATTACATGTTATTTCCAATTGAAAAATAAAATAAAAATGGGTGGTCAGCGATCTTGTTTGAATTTTATTGGCTTTCGTATCACATAACCCTACATCGAAAAAATGCACAATTTCTTGCACCTGTCCAAGGTCACTAAAATGCTAATAAAAAGCTGTATATTCATCGTTTAGTCCCGAAAACGAATTTAAAGTAACGTCTTACATTTATTACGAACCCAAAATATGTGCTATTATAAATGCGTAAATGTATTAACCCTCATCCTACCAACATATTTTACATACACATCCTACCAACTGGGGTCCATTTGGACCCCACACATACTTTTTAAATTCATGACAAAAATAAGTTTCACAAAAGACATATTCTTTGTTTAAATGTTATATTGGTTACTAACAAATGATAATAGCACAAAAACATACAGACATGAAAAACTAGAAGGCCCTAAAGGGCTTGAATCGCTCTATAGGCATGTATTCATTTTACTACATTATGCATTTTTTTGCATAAAATTCAAGGGCACATAACTCATGATCTTAGATTTTGATCAAGCTGAAAATTGCACTCAGGCAAGATATCATGGTCACCAACATTCTGTTCACGTTTTGTTTTGATTAGTCAAAATTTGATGATGTGAGAGTGAAATAATAAAAAAAATTAGTCAAACCCGCAATTTTGGACAATCAAGGGCAGATAACTCGGGTATTTATTGTTAAATCAAAGTTCCCTGAAGGAATCTTAGAGAGGGTCGCCTAAGGATTATTCCTGTGAAGTTTGGTTGAAATGCATCCAGTGGTTTTTTAGATGAAGATTTTTTTCTAAGAATTTTTAGATAAGTTTAAATAGTTGTAATAAAGAGTAATTATAGTGGGGTCCAAACGGACCCCAGCAAAAAAATCAATATTTCAAACTCAAATTATGCTAAATTCTGAAAATGTTGCGTGACATGAAGAAGGTTGTGGTAGACCAACAAACTCCTAAAATTTGGGCACCAGAGTGCATGCGGTAAATATATGACACGCAAAAAATGACGCGTGGGGTCAGATTGACCCCAGTTGGTAGGATGAGGGTTAAACTGCATGCTCAAGTGTTCGGTTAGATCAACGAAGCTGGAGTGTTTTATGTCAAAGTTCTACATAATAGAATTTGATAAAACTCTCTCATTGTATTAAGCAACATGTCCTGGTAATAATTCAAAAAGAAAATGTATAGGTCAGCGCACTTATTAGTGAATTATGGCAATTTTTATCAGCTACACATGAATAAAATGACGCAAAACAGTGGTAACTGCATACACACTTACGACTGTCTTGCTCTAAATATTCGATTTCCATCTTGAGAAAATCAGTTTCGCATAATAATATATATATAAATATATACTTTTACCGTCGAAAATGGTAAATTGTAATGATGTGTTATATTATTGAAAATCTGGTAGCGAAACATATTGGTACGAAACATTTAAATTACTACATTAAAGTCCGAGTGTTCCGAAAAACTGGAGCATTCCCCCTTAACTTAAACTGGGCTTTGGAAACAGGGAAACCCCTCAGCATTTTCCCGTTGTATCTCAATGCTTTCTGTGCTATATACTATACAGATCCAACTTTATAAACATCCATTTTATTGTCTACACCAGTTTTGAATATTGGAATCACCCTACAAGTTTGTCATTTAGAAGAAAAAAAAGGTAACCCTCCCTTCTATCTGCTACTCTGTTTCAGTATAAAGTAGCAGACATGTTTCTATCAGCGCTTGATCATCACAATGCTGGAAATGGGAACCAATGGGTGAAAACTCCACAAGGTTGGGTATTACATCAGTTTGGTGATGTTCACAGTGAAGATGTCTCGCAGCAGAAGCAGGTCAAACAAAACCAGGCTAGATTGAATGTCAGGTAAGAAATACAAGTTACATGTATATATAAAACATGCATGAAACTAGAACAAAATGCAGTGAGTGAAAACATCTCAAGGATTAGGCACTTAACCCTTTTCCCTAACAAGACCTGTTTTGACGTCCCTAATAGAAATAGTTTGTGAAAATATTGAAACAAAAGAAGTAACTGCCGATAACCAGCAGTTTCTCCTTTTGTCTCAATATTTTCTATCCCATATTTTACAGAAGTTCTATCTTTAATAACTTTCATTTTGTCATATGTGGTAGTTTTTGCAGTGGATCTCCCTAAAATTTTGTCGTTTGGGAAAGGGTTAAATCAGTTTGGTTATACATCCATAATGGAGACAGGGTGCCCACTGACTTTCAAATCTGGTGGTACAAACCTAATCCGAGTCTTCTCTGATGTAAATACGCTCTTTGATATTTTGATTTTTCACTATTTACATCAGAGAGCGTTGCTCTTTGAAAACAGCGGAAAGTTCGGTAACGTTACAAGTAACTTGAAGTTTTGTTTTTGTGTATCATATCGAATCACTCGGTAAAATACTGAAGGGTATAGATCAATAAATCATTTTTTGTCATACCTGACCAAAAATTTCATTTCAAATCGGCCTGCTGGATGAGTATAACCTTTGATTTTGAATGGAAGGTCAAGGTAAACAAAGGCTGCTCAGGTGAGGGTTGTTGCAAAACATTGCCTATTAACCTTTTAGAAATACTTTTTGGTCGTAATTTTTTCAGCAGCCATAACAATAAATGGTTCATTTATCGATATCATCAGGGGTTTTAACGATAGCGTTTAAGATCGGACGGTGAACGATGCGCAACAATTTGTTGCGAACTTCTTGATTTTTTCAAAGAGCAACGCTCTCTGATGTAAATAGCGAAAAATCAAAATATCAAAGAGCGTATTTACATCAGAGAAGACTTGGATTAGTACAAACCATACTTTTACAGCATACTTGTACCCCCTCTAGTAGAGAAAAAGAAGGCTGCTTTCAAAAACTGGGGGTACAAGATTCATCTTGGGGGTAAAAAAACCCATTTGGAGGTTTTTGGACACCCAGGGAGATGTTTCCCAAACAGTGACACCTTTTGAGTTGATACATCTATCATTATAAAGTACTAGGGTTGAAAGGCCAATGTTGTATGTCTGTCTGTCCACCAGACTGTTTGTGTGTCTGTGTGTCTATCTGTCTCAATTATAGATTGTTTTATTTATCCAGGCCAGAGTTATACATTAACAATAGAGAAGTAAGCCAGGCACGGAACATCAGAGTAACAGGCATGAAGGGTCAGCGTCGTATGTCCGTCTGTCTGTCTCAATTCATAGAGTACTTCGACCTTCATGCAGCAGCTTTAGATATCAGAAGAAAGGCCTATCTTTGTGATGTAAGTACATTCATAATTTCCCAAATAACACCTTGTTTTGATGTCAGTGGTAGACAGTACTGTTGTGTATGTCAACCTGTTTGTCTCAATATTTTGAGTATATTGATCTTCATAGAGTAGCCTTAGATATCAGAAGGAATGCATATCTTGGTACCATGGAGCATTCGGAACAATTCTCTCTTATATTGTTTCTACAGAGTTAACCAAGAAGTTCCACACGAAGTATAGGGTAATGGCTCCTCCCATTGAGAGTCTTAAAAAATCTTGCTCTAAAGAATGCTGTATTCTAAAACATCTTAAGAAATCTCAAGATATCTCACTCTAAAGAACACACCTCTGGTATCATCATGTCAATCGCTATTTTCTACCTAAAACCACTAAAAATCAAATTATGGTGATGTGTTGAAATATGCAGAAAACATCATTTCATAGGAGCTATACTGTACACTAAATTAATTCATAATAAAGGGTATGTTATGTCTTTTTATTTTAGTTTATGTTGAAGTTTATGGAGAAGCATATCCTGACAGTAAGTGGAACATCACATCAGCAGTTGTTTAAAGTATTAGAGACCATGTTTGTGGAAGGTTAGTTTCTACACAGCCATCTTGCAGAGATAGAATATTTTCAGTTTATGTTGAAGATTATAGAAAAGCACATTCTAACAGACATCCTTAATTTTATTATAAATGTATATGTACAATTGCACATGTATATTTCTAAAACCCTTTCGCAAACAAATCTTAGTTTTGAAATACTATTAAAATTGCTTGGAAAAACATTGAGACAAACAATTTAAATGATGATACAGTTAAACCAGCGTTTTCTCCTTTTGCCTCCGTAATTCCTTTGCTATATCGTTCCCAAAATCTATCTTTATCAACTTGCATTTTATGTCCCTATTTTGAAAGATCAGGGGCCTATGGTTTGCTGCCCGACTGTCCATCTGTCTGTCCATCAGTATGTCTGTCATTCTGGAACTTAACATGAAACTTAACATTAGCATTCTCAGGGGCATTAGACTGTTTCACAAATACATCTAGTGTTTCTAAATGTTTGCTGCTTGATAAAGAGTTAATATTTTCTTTTTGACAGCCTTACAGAGTGAGTACATGATCTGTCAAATGAAGAATTTATTAGTTCAGTCCCTTGTTACTCTCCGCGGTAACAGACAACAGATGATCGGCAGTAAACGTGTGTGGAATAAACATCTACAAACAGTCTCAAATATGTGTACAAAAATGGAACAGTTTAGCTATACGCAGGTAGGGGGTTCAGATAGACATTTTGTAAGCTTAAAGCCTCTCTTACCACCGGTTTTATGTGTTCCTGTGTCTGGTTTGCATGGGGATTAGGTCTAAAAATTGTGCATAGATGTGCAATGCACGCACATGCAACATACGTTTTTGTGGATGCAACCACAACGCATACTGCACTAAGCAAAGAATTGACCTTACAATTCTTTAGCCTCTCTTACAACCCGTCCTGCGCTCTTATAAATTTTCTCATTTTAAAAATCTCTGAAGATGAATGATTTATAAAGACGCACATCAGGTTGTAAGAGAGGCTTAACAGTCAATACCAGACAGCATTTTTTGTACTTGTCCAAATTCAAAGATGTTACAGAGGATCAAGTCAGGTGAATAAAATTCTACAATTTTTGGTAATTCTTGGTAGTAGATAGGCCTATTGTGGAAAATGAAGAAATTGCTTGTCACAAGCAATTTTTTTAAATTTTCAACAATGTTCTGCAAAGCTTTTATTTTGTGGTGCATCCCAAATTGTCAATGTCTGGTAATTATTTAACCCTTTCCCAAACAAGACCTGGTTTTGACGTCCCTAATGGAAAAGGCTTTGGAAAACATTGACATAGAAGAAGAAACTGCTGATAACCAGCAGTTTTTCCTTTTGTCTCAATATTTTCTGTGTCATATTTTACACAAATTTTATCTTTAATAACATCCATGTTGTCATTTGCGTCAGTTTTTGAAGTGGTTCACCCCAAAATTTTGTCGTTTGGGAAAGGGTTAATCCTTCTCATGCTGTTCGGCGTCATATTTCTGTTGTGACCAAAGGTTTTGCAGCATGCAATATAGACTAAGATCAGCCTGCACAGACGTGCAGTCTGATTTTAGCCTACACTGTCTGCTTTGTAAGTACTCAATACATGTGACAAAAACTTGAGATAAACTTATTGTTATCTCTCTTTAATTTTGTTTTAAACAAAATTTAAAGTCAGCAGGACAAGAGTTAAGGTTGAATTTTAATGTAATGAAATTGAATTATTTTCCATGCGATAACATATCATGTTTTGTTGCTAATTACATTTACTGATACAATATTTCAATTTAAAAGAAAAAAATCGAAAAAATCTTTTATAGAGAGAAGAAGATGGTTTGTTGACGTTGACAGATCTGCCTAAAGAATGTTTGATCGACATCATGATGCGTTTCTCCGACCACAGAGATCTTATACATTTAGGTAAGACTTTTGTTAATGTATTTGATTTTTATGCCCCCATATTGAAAGACAGAGGCATATTGTTGTACTGTTGTCTGTCCATCTGTCTGTTTGTCTGTCTTTTCCGGCAATCTAAAACTTAACATGAAAACTAAACATTATCATTTTGGGGGGCATTTGTGTTTCAGAAACAAATCTTGTTTTGAATTCGCAACAGAATCTTATATATTTTCACATTCATTATGACGCTCCAGACCTGTATAAATTTAGATTGCATCTTTCAATACTTTCCATGCTGTAATGTACAATTTCAAACACAAAGCAAATAAGGTTTTTTCTCCTTAAACTTATTTCATTTTTTTTGTTTGAAAATGGGTAAAAGACTTGTGGTGTGTGCATTAACTCATTTCTACACTTGAGATGTTGTTAAAGTTTGACCAACATGAAATTGTCGTCTGCAACAATCTTCAAATTGGAACAGTAAAAAATGTTGATGTCTGGTAAATAAACCCCTTTAGAACTGTCACTTGCAATACTTTTTCCACTATATATTAAACCACAGACTTACTTCAGGTCATTTAATTTAACGTTTTTATTTTTCAGGACAGACCTGTTGGTATTTCAACGATCTGATGCAATATTCCATGATATGGGAAAAACTGACACAATACCACTTCAGTGAGAAACAAATGATTACATTTATACCAGATACAGGGGATATGGGGGAATATTCAGCATGGCAAAATCTATATAAAAGTTGTTACAGGTAAACATTAGCACTACAATAGAATCAGTCGGCATGTCATAGCCTCACTTTCACTTTTTCATCGAGGGTACTTCCTTGGTCTTTATCGTTACGGGATACCATTTTTGAGGCAGAATATTTAAAAAATCCATCGTTAAAATTCATAAACAAAACTCTTTCTTTAAAGAATGTGATTTAAACTTTCTAACTACCAACACATTTTTAAGAGTCAGACGTAGTCGTCGAGATATTAATACTGAAAGTTGGTAATGCTTTAACAAAAAAGACCGAAGCTTTCACCTCCACCGAATGAGTGCAGGTCCGCACTTTATGACTGACGACGTTTTTGATTTGCTGAAGGGATTCTGCCACCGAATCAATATTACATGACTGCAGATCTATATTTAATGATAATATGCTGTGGAATGGAATACCTTGTATAGACATTGTGTCAACATTTTATTGATAGGCAGATGATTTATAACAAAATCACAGAATGTTCCTAGTTTTATTATTTTGAGAGAAAATATCGTCGATGTAAATGCAAAACCTCGTATGTCGATTCTTGCGATTTTCAAAGTACAAAATTGTGTGCCAAGTTACAGACAATTCTTGAAAGTTTTCATATATTTAACTGATCAGTATTGATGACAAATAATTTGTGAACAATATGTCCAAATTTCAAGCAAAACATTTCAGTTTGGGAAAACTTATTACACTTTTTTCCCTCCCCTTTGAAATTTTCCAAAAACGAAATACGAGGTTTTGCATTTACAACGACGATATGCTCTATCCATTGTTTTAAGTACAGTCAACTTGCCTATTCTTGATCACTAGGGAGAAATAAAATTATTGCTTAAACTTTTGCACCATAGTGCTGATTTTTGTTTCAACGAATTTGAATATATATGTAAGCTCTAAGATACATTGTACCATGCAAATCCATGAAAATAGCTGCCATCCACAGTGTTTTTCTAGTGTGGGTTGATTTGTCGGTTCCGGATCAAGTTGACCTATTGTGGATCACGTCATGAAGATGCTGTCTATCATGCTTAATTCTTTAGTTGGAGTTTTGAATAATAATAATGTCATTGGCCGACCTAGAAGTCTTAAATATAGGTCGAATAAAGGTGTATTTGCGATATTTTGCTTTACCAACAAATACATTGGTCATAAATATAGATATAATTGGATTTATTATAAAAATCTTTGGGTGATCATTTATTTATTTGTATTTTCTTGTTTTGCAGAAAGTATGGTTTCAAAGGGACCCACATGTTTACAGATAAACCAGTGATATGTTCTGCTTGTAAGACTCTACATTGGATGGTGAGTTTCATTACTTTTTCTCTTGCATTCTAGATGGATCTACTAGATATTTAGAATTTCAAGAAACTGAGAAAGCATTCAGAGAAAGTGTTGACATTAACCCATTTACCAGACGTTTTTTAACATCCCACAAGATGTAAATAAAGGCTTTGGAAAACTTTTTGGGAAAATGAAGAAATTGCTTGTGACAAGCAATTTCTTCATTTCTCACAATGTTTTCCAACCAGAAAGATGAAAAAATGAAGTTTTATTCACTCGAGTTTGTTATGTGCAATCTATTTGAAATTGGACTAGATCTAGCCTTGAATAAAGGTTTTTGTTAAAGGAGAATCTATGATGTAGTTGACTTAGATCAGTAACAATGCCTCATAATACTATTTGCATTTTATTGTCTCCTTCAAATGAAAAGATTGCGGACAATAACATTACAATATTTTCACATTTACATGTTTCTCTCTTTTCCATTGTAGATGCTGGGTCACAACTGTTGGCCAAACAGAGAATCAGACCAGCAAGTGTATTTAGAGCCAGTCACTACAGATGAACTCATCTCTATACTACAAGCTTAAACCATTACCACACAATGACTTTTGACTCCTCACTAAATAATGGCCATGGAAAACATCGTGGAAAATTAAGAAATTGCTTGTGACAAGCAATTTCTTCATTTCCCACAATGCTTTCCATCCAAAAAGACCTGAAAATTTAGAATTCCACTCTCTTGAAATTGTTGTCTGCAGGATCTTTCAATTTGGACAGCCTTAAAATTTTGTGGTTTGGTAATGGGTTAAATCAGTGATTGAGAACAAATTGTTAGAACGTCTGAATGCAGACTGGTGTCGCAAAAATACAGCTTCTTTCATATCATAGGCCTTATCAGTGGCAGATCCAGGATTTCTGTGAGGGGGGTTTGTTTTTACAAAAAGAGGAGTTCGTTTTCCAAGTATTACACAATTTTGACTGAATTTCTGCATAAAAATGAAGTAATCAGGCTACAGAGGGGGGTTCATTTGAACCCCAAAACCCCTTCTGAATCTGCCACTGCTTATCAACTTGGCAAATATTTTGACTGTTCAAATTAATGTAAAAGCTGCTTCTACCTAGGACTAAATGGATGCGGACATTGTTCACAACGATATGACTTCTGTATACATGTAATATAGCATAGAAAGCATAAGTAATTTTCTTCTTTTGAACAATGCCATCTAAACCCATATCCTTATGTAGGGTTGTGAAAAGCAGTCACTGTTCGAGAACAGATTTATCTATTTCATACAGCTTCTATTTTGTTATGACACATCAAAGCTCTATTTCTCGGGCTTTCATTGCCATAACTAGGTCTAGTGCTTAGTTGTTCTTAAACGTTTCCCAAACGACAAACTTTTAGGGTGATCCACTTCAAAAACTTTCACAAATGACAAAACAGAAGTTATTCAAGATAGAATTTGTGTAAAATATTGCATAGAAAATATTGAGACAAAAGGAGAAACTGCTGGTTATCAGCAGTTTCTTCTTTGGTTTCAATGTTTTCCTAAGCCTTTTCTATCAGAGACGTCAAAACCAGGGCCCTGTATTACTAAACATCTTACGATCAAGTTTTTGTGTTAACTGTGTAACAAGACATCTGATTGCATGAGAAATCCGACTGAGCCAATCATTGCTGTTGTTACAAGTAATTATGCAAAAATCAAACGTACAATCGTTAGTAATACGGGCCCCAGGTCTTGTTTGGGAAAGGGTTAAGTAACTCTGTTAGTTTCACAAGGCATCCGAGTTGTGTGAAATTCCGCTTTGATTTTATTTTGTTCTTCTTTCTTGTTATTTATTTACAAAATTTATATTTTGTTTTGTTTCTGAATAAAATGTTACATTGTACATACTACTGCTATTGTGTTTTTCCCAACCTCCAAGATAAGAAATTACTTGGTATCTGGAAAAAGGATCCTTACAACCTTTATTCCTTTTCCAAACTATAAAACTTTAGGGTGTTTAAATTCAAATCTGCTGAAAACGACAATAATGATGCCAAGAAGGAAGGAATTTTTGTACAACGTAGCACAGAAAATATTGAGACAAAAAGAGAAACTGCGTTATCAGCAGTTTCTTCTTTTGTTTCAATGTTTTCCCAAGCCTTTCCTATTAGATACGTCAAAACCCGGTCTTGTTTGGGAAATTGTTAAGAAGAACATAGAACCAAAAGCTTGTGCACAAGTGCCGTCATGCTCCCATGCCACTCCCTTACTATGGCTACACTGTAACGACGAGGTTATATGAGAGCAGCATGAATCTTGATCAGACCGTGTGTGCAGGCATGCTGATCTAGATCAATGTTGGCCTTAACCCTTTCCCAAACAACAAAATTTTAGGGCGATCCACTTCAAAAACTGCCACAAAAGACAAAAATGATGTTATTAAAGATATGATTTGTGTAAAATATGGCACAGAAAATATTGAGACAAAAGGAGAAACTGCAGGTTATCAGCAGTTTCTTCTTTTTTTTCGATATTTTCCATAAAGCCTTTTCTATTAGGGATGTCAAAACCAGGTCCTGTTTGGGAAAGGCTTAAATAACATCAGAGGCTTCAGAGTCCTTTTTCCAAATCCCAGATCAAATGTCTTACAAATCACACATTTCCAAGACTAATAGAAATTCAAAGGAGTTGCAAAGAGCTTATTAAATGTCATGAGAACATGAACATTTTTCAAATGTTTTATAGATCTACTTCATGTATATTGATCGAAAAGAAGAAAATAATTGTATTCAGCATTTTCTAAATTTTCTCTCAGTGTGTACAAAAGCCTTTCTCTTAAGGAGATTTCAAAACCAGGGACCAGTTTTTAGCTCGACTTTTCGAAGAAAATGAGAGCTTATACTGTCACCCCAGCGTCGGCGTTGCAACGAAGGTTAAAGTTTTTTTCAAACATCAATAACTTCCATACTATCAAAGGAATTCAACCCAAACTTGGAATATTTATTCACCATCACACCCTCTACCTTACTATCAAGGCCCATGATCCTGGCTTCACTATATTTGGAGTTATGCCCCCTTTATACTAAGCAACTTAGAAAGTCGAGCGCGCTGTCTTCGGACAGCTCTTGTTAAGACATATACACACATACATGTTTTCGTCTTACCAATGACCTATTACATGTTTAGGACAAAAGTCCATATGACCCCTTCTATCAAAAGACAGGTTATGCGATTGTTGTTTAAAGACATAGGTAAGTTCAAAATACATCTACAGTTGTCGCCACATCGTATGGCACGTGTTTATGTTTTGTTTAATGCTCAATTACATTTGAACAAAATATAAACATTGTGCCATACGATGTGGCGACAACTGTAGAATGCTTTGATGCGACGGGCCCCAGGTATTGTTTGGGAAAGCGTTAAACTCCTTACCAGACAACTTCTATTCTTGTCCTAAGTAAGAGATTGTGTTCAGTTGATAAGATGTATCCATCTAAAGCATCAACACTTTCAATATACATGGAGTGTAATGTAGAATGGGTTATCAAAGTTTTCACAAGCTTTCTCTGTAAGAGTCAAACCATGATCCTGGTTCAGAAATAATAATTGTGACCTTGATCTTTTCACCTATGTGACCAAAAAAGAATAGGACACCTTCTTGGGTCAAGGATATCAATAATTGTGTAAAAATACATTGCCCTAGGTTAAACAATTCTTGAATTTGAGCATGGAAAACAGTAAGTCTATGGACCTAAAGATGGATGAGCGGACAAACAGACATGATGAAACCAATATTCCCCCTCTACTCTGAAGTAGGAGTCTTTAACACTTTCTCAAATGACAAAATTTTAGGGTGATCCACTTCAAAAACTGTAAAAAAATGACAAAATGGATGTTATTAACGATAAGATTTGTGTAAAATATATGGCACAGAAAATATTGAGACAAAAGGAGAAACTGCTGGTTATCAGCAGTTTCTTCTTTTGTTTCAATGTTTTCCCAAGCCATTTCTTCTAGGGACGACAAAACCAGGTCTTGTTTGGGAAAGGGTAAAAAAACATTCCTGTATAGATCATTTCTAGAGCTATTTCAAACAATATAATTGCCGATCATGGACATTTGTTTCAAGCATCTGAGTCAATCAATCCTGAGATCTGAACCTCAGCTGTCAGCAAATATCTGTTATGACATTTGAATAAAGTCATTTGTCTGTGTCTGAAAATATTGAAACACAAGAAGATATGCAGATAGCCAGCATTTTCTCCCTTTGCCTCAATATTTTCTATACTATATTGAACAAAAATCATTTCATTATCAGCAACTGCAGCAGTTTTGGAACTGGGCCTAACTTTTCGCTGTTTGGTAAGGACTAAATGAATTAAAATAACTGAAATTTACATATTTCTAATATATTTATTGGCACAATTCTCAATTAAAACATTAAATAAATTTCTACATAATATGAACAATCAATTTTTTTCATGATCTACTCTCATACACTTAAAAATGATGAAAATGTTCCAAAATGAAAATGTAATATATTGTCATTTTTAAACAAAAACCTTGTAACTGTAGCTTGTTTTAAGCTGCAGTTACAAATTTTTAGTTGAAAAGAAGCGATGTTCAAGATAAGTAACTAGAGAGTGAGACAAAAGAATTTTAGACTGAAATTTGAACCCTTTCCCAACTAACCAATTCCCACAAAGTGCACTTTTTTATGCTTTCTGCGCAATAATCTGAAGACTTCTCAATGTAATTTGTTTTGCTGTCTGCAAAAGTGTTCAACTAAGATCAAATTATTGTCATGAGGGAAAGGTTTAAGATGATGCAGAAGATATCTTTGTATCACCCCTCCGTGAAATGCCAAACCAGTATGCTTAGAAAACATTTTGGAAAGAAAGAAAAATGCTCAGATTTTTTCTTATTTTCAAACAATTTTTTCAAAGTTTCAATCTTACAAATATGGAAAATGTCTTGTCATGATAATGGAATAAAAGTGGGTTATGATAGCAATGTTGAAAAAAGGCAAATGTAAATTAATGTAGCCTACCAATCAGTCTTTTTTCTGACTAATATCCATATAATAAAGTTTTTCCAACAAAGACAAAAGCATATTTGTTAAAAATATCAAAAAGAAATTTTGACAAAAATCTTATAAAGGAAATTCACATAACTTTAAATATTTCAACAAAATTTCTTAAATGCCATTTAGATAAGGACAAAATGAAATTATCCAAACTTTGGCTTGTATTGTCACAAGGCAATTCTAGACTAAAGCTCCTCAAAGGGTCAGCTCAGATCTATTTAAAATGCAAAAAGGAAAGATACTATTGGTTACAAAGCCTTTCATACATAGTGACACCCTTTGACACCCTACAAGATAAAGGCTTTGGAAAACATTGTGGAAAATGAAGAAGTTGCTTGCAACAAGCAATTTCTTCGTTTCCCATAATGTTGGCCACCATGAAGAATGATCAAAGATGTCAAATTTCATTCACTTGATGTTGTCATCTGCAGCACCTTTGAATGTGTATCTTTCCAATTTTTCACTGTATAGCAATTGGTTAAAGAATATCCTGACTACAGCTAAAATAAGCAGTAGTTACAACTTTGTTTAATGCTACCAATGATATCCACTTCCAATAGTTTTGCCTCGAACCTACAAACCTTATAAAGTACAAATTTTGATCGTCAGAGAATCAATGGTTAATGCGTAGTAGATTTTTAATTTTTAATAGATGACTCTCAAAAATCCTTTTATCAATTGGTGAAAATTTCTTTTATAATTCCTTAGAAATTTATCTATTTGCATCTTTATCAAAGTTACCAACACTTGGTGACAATTGACCAAACGTCAATCGACAGATCGCTCCGCCCAACATAGAATTTAATACAAACAATGGACATGTGTTCGTTTATAAGGAACGATTTTATCCAGTTAATCGTGAAGTAAATTCGAACAAACAAAATAGTATTTCGTAGGTGTTGTTATAAAATTTCGTAACTACGGCTTAATTTAACCCGTAGTTACGAGATTTTATAATAACACTGACGGTAAACCTAGTCTATTGTTAGCACAAAATTCTTTGCAATTGGCATGTCGATTGTTTTGATTGTCAGTCGATAAATCGATACAATAACACGTGCAACGAAGAACAATTTGGGCATGACATTTTTCTGACCGCCCATTGGCTAATCGATGTTTTTGATTGACAGTCGGCGTTTGGTCAATTGAATGTAGATCAAAGTGGTAGTTGACAAAGTAGATAAATCTATCACAAAAGTCATACTATTGCTTGCAACTTGAAAACTATGAAATCTCCAAAACGAACAATGTAAATGTTCAAAACTTAAATCATTTTCCAAACAAACCCTTAGTTTTGACACATACCTTATAGAATAAGATTGGGAAAACATAGATGCAAAAGGAGAAAATGCTGATAATAAGCATCTAGCTCCTTTTGCATCAATATTTTGGGCTATATCGTACACAATCCTATGTCAATAATTATCCTTTTTGACATCTGCAGCATGTTTCAAACATGAAAATTCTGTTTTTTGTTTGGAAAAGGTAAAAGGCAATTTTGAAAAAAAAAAATCAAATAATAGTGCATGTTGCAATACATCTTTTACAATTAAAAGTAAAGTATCATACAACTTCATCCTAGTGTTTGAAAAAGTGTATTAGTACAGCTGAAGAAAGCTATTGTCGCAACATGTCCAAAAACTATCTATCAAACACACTAACTATCTTAAACAAGCAATCAAAGATAGAAATAACATTTAACCCTCTACCAAACAATCCCTACCTTTAACTTCAACAGTGAGCCTAAAGATTTGTTGTTTGAGAAAGGGTTAACAACAAAAAATCCCTGAAGTGAACATCATAAGTAAGGCTCTAACTTTATAAATATAAGTTTGGTGAAAAGTGAGCAAAATATTTGTGAATATCTCTATTGAGCAGTGGTGTTAGACTCTTTGAACTTTAATCAAATGTCTAAACCCTTTCCAAAACAACAAAATTTGGAGGTAATCCAACTCGAAAGAAGTCAAAAACAACACAATGGATGTTGATAAAGATAGCATTTGTGTAAGTAATTGTTTAGGAGAAAAGGAGAAACTGCTGGTTATCCCCAGTTTCTCCTATTATCTCAATGTTTTCCCTAGTCTTTTGTTTTCTATTAGGGATGTCAAATCCAAATCTTGTTTAGGAAAGGGTAAAATGTTTAGGAAAGGGTAAAATATAAATCTAATGTCTAAATAACCACAAAGAAGAAAGTATTCGAAAACATGTTTGAAATGCAAAAACGAATTTCAAGAAAATAACATGCCTATGCCTGGTGAAGGTCTTAACCCTTTCCCAAACAGCAAAATTTTAGGGTGATCTACTTCAAAAGCTGCTGTAAAAGACAAAATTGATGTTAAAAAGGAAGGAATTTGTGTACAATATAGCGCAAAATATTGAGACAAAAGGAGAAACTGCTGGTTTTCAGCAGTTTCTTCTTTTGTCTCAAAGTTTTCCCAAACCTTTCCTATTGTGGACGTCAAAACTCGGTCTTGTTTGGGAAAGGGTTAACCCATTACCAGATGGCACAATTTTACACGGTCTAAATTCAAAGGTATTGCAGAAGACAAATTGAGGTAAGTGATTTTTTTGTATTTCTGTATAGAATTTATTTTTTGGGAAATGAAGACATTGCTTTTCACAAGCAATTTCTTAATTTTCCAAAATGTTTTCCAAAGCCTGTATATTGCAGGGTGTCAAAAGGTGTCATTGTGTGGGGATGGGTTAACCCATTGCCACATAATGACACCTTTTCATGCCCCACAAGATAAAGTATTGAAAACATTATGGCAAATGAAGAAATTACTTCTGAAATATCTTCATTTCCCACAATGATTTCTATCCAAAGTGACCAAATAATGTAAAATTTCATTCACTTGAAATATTCTGGCAATGGGTAAAATTATAAGTTACATATTGCTCATTTTAGAATATTAAATGTGATCAAACAACACTAATATTTTGATTAAAATTTATCATCACAAAAATATGATGTCACGCTAAAAAGGCTCTCTGGAAATTGTAAAAAGTATCAACCCTAGTTGTTTGCGCACACTGCACAGGCTGACTGAGATCGATATTTTCTGAATCTATAATGTTTTTCTTTTTCCTCTTTCCCAAACAACACCTGGTTTTGATGTGTCTAATTATAAAGGCTTAGGAAAACATTGAGTCAAAAGAAGAAAATGCTGATGATCAGCATTTTCTCCTTTTGTCTCAATATTTTCTGTGCTTATTTGTAAACAAATCCTTCCCTTTTAAACTTTTATTTTGTTGTCTATAGTAGTTTTCCAATGGTATCACCTCAAAATTTGGCTGATTGGGACAGGATTAACTTACCATAACATTCTGATATTGTCGCTTTTCAACAAAAACCTCGTAACTGCAGCTTAAAACAAGCTGCAGTTACAAGGTTTTCGTTGAAAAACAGCGACATGTTTATTTTATTGCTTTTATTGACTTCACGAAAGGTACCGTTTACCATGACAGGTCACAATCAAGTTGACGTTCTCAAAAATTACAACAATTAAGTTACAACATTCATTAAAATTTGATGAACTTTAATCATAACATAAAAAATCTAAGTATATATTTCATAAAATTCAATTTAAAGTGATAAAAAATTCTTAACTGTATATAAAAATAGCTTCAAAATTGAAAGTTTTGTTTGTATATATATTTTCTAAACTTTAACAAAATGTTGTATGTGCATAATTGAGACAGAAATTTTGCAGTTGACAGAGTGATTTATCAAGTGAAAAAAGACATATCTAACTAACACATTTAAAATGTCTGCGGATCCAGGATTTCTGTAAAGTGGGTTCAAACATACAAATACGGGGGTTCGTTTTTCCTAGTATAATTACACAATTTTGACTGAGTTTCTTTATGAAAATGAAATAATCAAGCTTCAGATAGGGGTTCAATCCCCCCACCCCGCCCTCTCTGGATCCGCAACTGAATGTTTAGCATTTAGACAAAGATTCATCCTTTCTAAAATGACAAATTCCTGGACTTAGCTTGCGACCCAATCAAACAGTATTCATCCCTACATATAAAGTGAACATAAACATTCTAACATTCTAACTATATCTCTAGGACAGCACGCTCGACTTTTCTAAGTTGCTTAACCCAGAATTTCTAAGTCAAAAAAGGTTAAAATTCCAGTAAATTAAATGTGAGGGTAATGAATCTTTGCCTAGAGGCTAATATTATGGTCACAAAAGCATGTGCAAAGTTTCAGAGCAAAAGCATAAGTAGAAACAGATGTTTGAAAAAACTTTAACCATTGTTGCAACGCCGACGCCAATGCCGACACCCTGGTGACAGTATAAGCTCTCATTTTCTTCAAAAAGTTGAGCTAAAAATGTTAACATCTACAGGGTGGGGCAAGATTATAAATACATATCACAGTTAGTTATGACACTAATAGAACAGTTACATTGTTAACCCTTTTCCAAACAAGACCTGATTTTTAAAAATATCTTTAAAATAAAAGCCATGGGAAAATATTGAGACAAAAGAAGAAAATGTTGATAATCAGCATTTTCTCCTTTTGTCTCAATATTTTCTCAGTTATATTTTACCGGAATCTTAGATTTATCTACATCTACTTTGTTGTCCACATTAGCTTTCAAATTGGAATAGTCCATTTTTTTTGTGTTTGGGAAAAGGTTAAAGTCCTTTCACAAAACCAAGTTCAAATTGAAAACTGTTGCAGGAGACAAAACTAATGGCATATGAAAGGGAAAAATGTTTCTTACAATAGAGAAAACATTAAAAAAATTTGAGAAAATGCTGTTAATCAGTTTTTTTTCTTTTCTGTCATTGGTTTTCTAAGTATCATCTATATAAGACATAAAAAAACAGGACATTTTCATGTTCCTTCAATGTTTTCTATCCCAAATGGTCATACAATGCAGGCATTGCATGGGAAAAGGCTTTCAGGTACAGAATTGAATGTCAATGAATTGAGTTTCATGCTCAGAATAAAAATGACATTTGACATGATTTAACATGGCAACATCACGGTGGATAATCACGTGATACAATATTTTCAGAAAATCTTCAATAATTTTGTAAATACTGGACCGATTTGAATTTGGTTTGAAACAGAGAATGTGGACAGACGTCACACATTAGATGGATGTGGTTGATTCTTGAAAAATCAACTGATAAAAAAGTTATTGAAGATAAACCAATATTTTGGTTTATCTTCAATAACTTTTTCATCAGTTGATTTTTCAAAAATCCACTACACACAGCTTATTCCTGGTATTTTCTCCCCTTCTCTGCTTCAAATCGAATTCAAATTGGTCAAGTATTAAAAAAGATATTGAAGATTATCAGAAATTCTGAGTCATGTGATTATACACCGTGAACATGGAGTCATTAGAAATGAATATTTCAAAATGTTCTTGAGCTTTTTATTTCATGTTTGAATGATTTAGAAATATGTACAAATTATATGTCCCTAATAAATCCTAATTCAATCAAATTCTCTATAAAAGTATATGCACCAGAATTAATCAAGGATTACTTTAATTTTGTCGTTGGTGACCGTTAGTTGAGCGTCTTAAAAATACACTGCCAAGGTGGCATCACTACATATTTAGATGTCCCGAGTTAATATTGGTGAACTTTTGTAAAAATCCCTAGAGTATTTATTGGGTAACAAACAATGAGGAAATTGGAACTTTGTTAATTGATACAAGTATCATTTAGTTATTTCTACAATTCATTTTCATATGATCATCCTTTTAAATTATCAAAACAGTCAACTGTTGACAAAGTTCACAGAACTAGAAGACCTGAAGGTCTTGAGTCGCTCCACAGGCCTGAATTTCTTTAAATATTCAATCCAAGTTTTGATTAGATTGTTCAATAGTTGTGTTTCTAAGAGCAAAAAGAAAGTAAAACTAGATTGTACAAAACATGTGGTTCTTTGAGCAAAGAGAGTAAAACCCTGTTTGCCATTTGAGAAAGGGTAAAAGGAAACAAGAGAAAATTCCAGATCAGGATGATACTGGCAATGATCATTTTTCCTTCGACCAAACAGATCTAAACTATCATTGATTACTCCAAAATAGTTCATATTTCTAAAAATAGATTTCATTGTTCTAAAAATAGATTTGGGGAAATACCCTATTTATAAAATAACCAGAAAGCCCTGATTTTCTTGTAATTTCAAATCCAAGTTTTTACAAGATTTTTCAATACTTTTGGGTCTTAGAGCAATAACAAAGTAACTAGAAAGCTGAAAATACCTTCATATAAGATTTAATGGTTACCAAGATTTGTTTTGATTAGAGTGAATTTGACTGATCTAGTTTGATAATGAAGTCATAATTGGCAATTTTGTCAAATTCAAAGGCATATAACTGGGAATGTTATATTACTCTAAAGCTAAGAATCACACTAAAATAAGATCTTTGCCTCACTTACATTTTGTTTTAGGTTTTGACCTGATTGATCATTATTTGTGGTTGAAAAGAGAATGAAAATAAAGTTGAAAACTACAATTTGTCAAATTCAAGGGCAGATAAATCATGATTTACGATTCTAATGAAGCTGACAATTACATCCATGCAAGATTTTATGGACAATTAAGATTATAACAAAGTTTCCTGTTGATTGTTGGATATTTATAGTCGTTTGAGTAAAAATAAGGTCAAAAATGGTAATTTTGTCAATTTCAAGGGCACATAACTCATGATGCAATTTTCAAATCAAGCTGAAAGTTGCACCCAGGCAAGATCTTATAGTAACCATCATTCTGTCCAAGTTTTGTCTTGATTGGTCAATATTTGTAGTTGCTAGAGTGAAAACAAAGTAAAAATAAAGCCGAAAATGGCAATTTTGTCAATTTCAAGGGCACATAACTCATGATGCAATTTTCATATCAAGCTGAAAGTTGCACCCAGGCAAGATCTTACAGTCACCATTAATCTGTCCAAGTTTTGTCTTGATTAGTCAATATTTGTAGTTGCTAGAGTGAAAACAAAGTCAAAATAAAGTTGAAAATGGCAATTTTGTCAATTTCAAGGGCACATAACTCATGATGTAATTGTCAGATCAAGCTGAAAGTTGCACCTAGGCAAGATCTTATAGTCACCATCATTCTGTCCAAGTTTTGTCTTGATTGGTCAATATTTGTAGTTGCTAGAGTGAAAAAAAGCCAGAACAGCCATTTTTTAAATTCAAGGGCAGATAACTCCAGATTTTCTGATTCAATCAGAATCAATTGAAGGAATCTGAGAGAGGACCACCCAAAGATCATTCCTGTGAAGTTTGATTGAAATCCATTGAGTAGTTTCTGAGGAGAAGATTTTTAAAGAAAAAGTTGACGACCGGACGGACGGACAGACGCACGGACGGACGCACGCACGACAGACACAGCGCCATGACAATAGCCCGCTGGCCTGAAGGCCAGTGGAGCTAAAAATTTCTAAGACATTTACAATATTAATGATTTCATATGATCATCCTTTTAAATTATCAAAACAGTCAACTGTTGACAAAGTTCACAGAAAAATTTCTAAGACATTTACAATATTAATGAAAAAACTTTTCATTCTTATACCTATTCTATGAAAAATAGATTTTACACATGACTATGATACATTCTTTCTATGCTGGCCACAGATATGTTTACACAAATGAAACAAAACCTTTCCAAAACAATACCTAGTTTTGACCACCATAACAAAGAGCCATTTGGAAAATGTTGAGAGAAAAACAGCAATGCACCCGAAATGGCCATTTACTTCTTTTGTCTCAATGTTTTCTACAGCCTATTTCTTATCGGAGGCGTCAAAATGCGTCATTGATTGGGAAAGGGTTAAATCAAAACATTTAACAATGATGATGATGATGATAACAATGAACCTAGCTGGTTAATGAAACTAAATGAGACATTCAGATCTATGTGAATATACAGTAACAGATAGGATGAGGTCAATACAGCTTGATGCTCTTCAACAAAAACCTCATAACTACATCTTATTTTAAGCTGCAGTTACAAGGTTTTTGTTGAAAAGTGAGTTATTAAAATTTTTCATTGTCTCAATATTAGCAAATTATGCTTAACCCTTTTCCAAATGGGAAAAAATGCAGTGGTCAAATTTCAAAGCTGCTGACAACAAATAATGGAAGTTTACTATGATAGGAGTTGTGTACAGTATAGCAATGAAAATACTCAGAAAAAAGGAGAAAATGCTGATTATCAGTATTTTTATTCTTTTGTCTAAATGTTTTCCCAGGCCTAATATCTTTTAGGAGGCAAGACTGTTCTAATTTGAAAGCTGATGCAGGCAACAAAATGGATGTTGATAAAGACAACAGTTGTGTATAATATAGCACAGAAAATATTGAGGCAAAAGAGGTAAATGCTGACAATCAGCATTTCCTTCTTCTGCCTCGATGTTTTCCCTAGCTATTCCTGTTAGAGATTAAACTGACCCGGGATCAGAAGAAAGGTCCCTTAAGGCATTTGAGAACAACATGGATTTAGATCAGCCTGTGCATATGTACAGTCTGATCCAGATTCATATTGTTCTCTAATAGTTTCTTCAATAGTGTTAGCAACTTTACATGAGCAGAATGGATCTTTGTTGTAAAAGGTCATTTTACTGCAGAATGATCTAGAAACTCCATTTTTCAAAATGCTTTCACCCTTTCCCAAACGACAAAATTTTAAGGTGATCCAATTTTAAAGCTGCTGCAGACGACAAAAATGATGATAATAAAGACATGATTTGTGTAAAATATGACATAGAAAATATTGAGACAAAAAGAGAAACTGCTGGTTATCAGCAGTTTCTTCTTTTGTTTCAATGTTTTCCCAAGCCTTTTCTATTAGGGACATCAAAACCAGGTCTTGTTTGGGAAAGGGTTAAGGACTCTTTTTACAGATTCCATCTCATATATTTTCCTCATCCTATCTGCATCTATCTGTGTATGCAATGACTATTTAGAATCTGTAACCGTAGTAATCTACATAACGAAATGACTGAGATTCTTTGATAGACCGTGCTAATGTGTTTGATTTACGTTGTCGTTTTGCTGCTAATCGTAGAAGTTTGTTCTTCTGTCGTTCTGCTATTCGTGCCTTCCTTGCCTCTAAAGCTTTGTGTTTAAGCCACCTGAAAATATATGTTGATTACATTTGAGCCGGGATCCAGAAAAATGTCCTTTAAAGCTTTTGAGCCAACCATGCTACAAGATCAGCCTGCGTATACACGCAGTGTGATCATGAACCATGTCGGTCTCAAGAAGGTCCTTCTTGACTTGTAGAAACCTTAACACAACGGCATGAATCCCTTTCAGACTGCACTTGGGCACAGGTTGATTATGAAACATGGCTGTCTCAAATGCTATAAGGGACTTTTTTCCAGATCCTGGCTCATTTAGAGTTACAGATTTATACATGTATGGCTTTCAAAATATAAAGTTTCATTTCTTGTTTCTCAAATCCTATGTTGTGGACCACAACTTGCAGAACTGTTGTGCTTCGGCTTGTTGAGAGGATTCAAATCAGTACCCAAAAACATACAGCTTAGTTTTGATTAAGCAATTAGTGTTTTAGTGACAATGTAATTATCAAGCTTTTGCATTAACTCTTTCCCAAACAGCAAAGTTTTAGGAAGATCCACTTCAAAAACTGCCACAAATGACAAAATGGAAGTTACTGAAGATAGAATTTGTGCAAAATATGGTACAGAAAATATTGAGACAAAAGGAGACACTGCTGGTTATCAGCAGTTTCTTCTTTTATTTCAATGTTTTCCCAAGCCTATTCTGTTAAGGACGTCAAAACCAGGTCTTGTTTGGGAAAGGGTTTAAAGCTCTTTTTTCTTTGTGCATCATCAGGTGACTAAAAATAGTGTAAGAATGTTTTTCCAAATTTGTCCATAAATGAAAGAAGAGTTGTGCCTCCTTTTTAACAACTTCTACATCTTACCAGACAGCAAAATATTAGACTGGGCAAATTTCAACGATATAGCAAACGACAGTTTCAAGTAAATGGTGTTTCACATTGTTGGTCTTTCTGGGTAGAAAACAATGTGAGAAATGAAGAAATTGCTTGTCACAAGCAATTTCTTCATTTTCGATAATGTTTTCCTAGGCCTTTATCTTGTGGGGCGTTAAAAAGCATCACTGTTTGTGAGATTGTTAATCACTGACTTACTGTCTATAAGCTTTATCACATTCTTCTCTAGACCGTATATAATAACCGTCATGTTGCTCCTGCTCTTGTCTTCTCTTTAACAACTTCTCCTTCTTAAACTGGCTGTTCTTTTCCTTCAACCATTCCTTAAAATGCTCCTCATTCTCTGTTGACTGAAGTGAGAGATCAGTGGCAATGTTAAAGCCTTTTCTAAATGGCAAAAATATAGCTTGTTCCAACCTCAGATGACTAAGCTCATGTTCATGAAAATAACATTTTAACATTTGTGTAAAATGAAGTCCAAGAAAATATTGAGGCGAAAGGAGAAAAATCTGACTATCAGCATTTTCTTGTTTTGTCTCAATGCTTTCCAAAGTCTTTACTAGTAGGGACCTCAAAACCTAGTCTTGTTTGGAAAAAGAGTTAATAACCATAATGATGACTTAACCACCGTAATCTCGTGATAATGAAATGTCACCATAAATACAATAATTATAACTGAAATATTTTTTGCTGCAATTAAGTTATACCAAGTAATGGACTAGAGTTAAACTTTCAGAACTAAATTGGAAATACTACAATACTTTAACATACTTTCCCTAACAGATATGGATATAACTTTTGATGATGAGCAATGATTCAAATGACATGTTTGTCTAAGTCTGTAAATTAGACATATTAAAAATATGGTTGAGATGTAAACAAAAAACATTTTGGAGAGAAAAATCAAGTCTCAACCACTGTCATAAATTAAGAAATGGTTATAAAGAATGCTCATGCAGCCAATCTTGGAATTTCTATAACATAATGAAACATACCTCATCTGTGTAGGGGTCCTGACATGAAAATAGAAAAATATACAAAATGGTTGATAATGGTAAAAGATAATTTGTGCCATTTCAGCTTGTACTCAACAATTTCAAAATATTTTTGGAGAAACAGGTCGAGTGAAGTTAAAGCCTGCATTCTTCCACTTTCTCTGAACCAAAGGTGACAGTACTATGTTGGTGTCAAGCCCAGACTTATCAGCTACGTAACTGTGCAGTATGCAGCACATTATTGACTAGAAGTCAAGAAAAGTCATAAAATAAATCAACAGTCTTTGACAAGCAGGCTGTGACAACCACTTAGTGCTTCCTTTTGAAAACAATTCAGAGCTGGGAGTTGTCAAGGACACAATTTACCAGTCATAAATATTCAATCACACATCAAGGTAGTGAAAATTCCTGCATGGCTGCATGAGCAATTCTCAAATGATTTACTAACATCATTGAAGCTCTAGAAACACTTAACCCTTTCCCAAACAACAAAATTTTAGGGTGATCCACTTCAAAAACTGCCACAAAAGACAAAATGGATTTTTATCAAAGATAGGATATGACATGTAAACAAGAGTGCCTGAAAGGCACTGATATCGCTCACCTGAGTTCTTCGTGTATTTGATTGTGTACAATATAAATTTTGTTGTAAACAAATATATATGTCAGTATTATGTCAAATTAAATTATTGTAAACTAGAATATCACTGAAAGTGATCATACCCCCCATTGATTTTTCACATGATTTCTCCTAGTCCGATAAGCCCCGCCCTGCCATGCCCATAATTTTTGACAAATCAAAAATTCACGAACAAGTTTTGAAAAGGGTCACCAAGGGACATTCCTTTCAAGTTTGGTAATAATTAGCCCAGTGGTTAAGGAGGAGAAGATTTTTGAATAATTATCTTACGATTTCTCGAAGTCTGATAAGCTCCGCCCTGCCATGCCCACAATTTTTGACGAATCAAAAATTCATGAGCATGTGTTGAAAACAGTCACTCAAGGGACATTTTTGCCAAGCTTGATTCTAATTGGCCTGATAATTGATTTTTAAAGATTTTTCACATGATTTCTCTAAGTCCGATAAGCCTCGCCCTGCCACGCCCACAATTTTTGACGAATCAAAAATTCACGAACAAGTTTTGAAAAGGGTCACCCAATAAACACATCTGCCAAGTTTGGAAAGAATTGGCCAAGTGGTTGAGGAGGAGAAGACTTTTGAAGAATTACCTAAAGATTTCTTTTAGTCTGATAAGCCCCGCCCTGCCACGCCCACAATTTTTGACAAATCAAAAATTCACGAACAAGTTTTGAAAAGGGTCACCCAATAAACATTCCTTTCAAGTTTGGTAAGAATCAGCCCAATGGTTAAGGAGAAGAAGATTTTTGAATAACTATCTTACGATTTCTCGAAGTCTGATAAGCCCCGCCCTGCCACGCCCACAATTTTTGACGAATCAAAAATTCATGAGCATGTGTTGAAAACAGTCACTCAAGGGATATTTCTGCCAAGCTTGATTCAAATTGGCCTGATAATTGATTTTTAAAGATTTTTCACATGATTTCTCTAAGTTCGAAAAGACCCGCCCTGCCACGCCCACAATTTTTGACGAATCAAAAATTCACGAACAAGTTTTGAAAAGGGTCACTCAAGGAACATTTCTGCCAAGTTTGGAAATAATTGGCCTAGTGGTTGAGGAGGAGAAGATTTTTGAAGAATTCCCTAATGATTTCTTTAAGTCTGATAAGCCCCGCCCTGCCACGCCCACATTTTTTGACGAATCAAAAATTCATGAACAAGTTTTGAAAAGGGTCACCCAAGGAACATTTCTGCCAAGTTTGGAAAGAATTGGCCCAATGGTTGAGGAGGAGAAGATTTTTGAAGAATTTCCTAATGATTTCTTTAAGTCTGATAAGCCCCGCCCTGCCACGCCCACATTTTTTGACGAATCAAAAATTCACGAACAAGTTTTGAAAAGGGTCACCTAAGGAACATTTCTGCCAAGTTTGGAAAGAATTGGCCCAGTGGTTGAGGAGGAGAAGATGTTTAAAGCAATTGTTGACGACTTCCGACGACCGACGCACGACGCACGACGCACGCCGGACACAGGGTGATCACAAAAGCTCACCTTGAGCATGTTGCTCAGGTGAGCTAAAAATGGCACAGAAAATATTGAGACTAAAGGAGAAACTGCTGTCTATCAGCAGTTTCTTCTTTTGTTTCAATGTTTTCCCCAGCCTTTTCTATAGAGGACGTCAAAGCCAGATCTTCTTTGGAAAAGGGTTAATCGTTTGCAAAATGGCAGAATTTTGAGCAATTACATTTTGAAATGTATAGCAGATGACAAAATAGAGTTTATGATACATGTAATTTCATTTGTGTGCATTATAACTCAGAAAATATTGAGACAAAAGGAGAAAATACTGGTCACCAGCATTTTTTCATTTGTCTCCATGTTTCCTAAGCCTTTTCTACTAGGAACATCAAAACCAGGTTTTACCTGTAAAGGAACATGTTTGCTTAGTATGGGTTTAAGTTGTGAGTCTATGCAAAATATTTACAAAAGTTTTCTGTGAAACAAAAGAATTGTACTGTATGACCGCAATCAGATAAATGGATACAATTTCAATCAACAAAAGCTAAGATGCTATACTAAAGACTGGCCAAGATTGACAGCTTTGTTTATAGTAACAGACAGCAAACAAAATGAAACAAACCTTTGCATTTAATTGAAAAAAAATAATACTAGAGAAAAGATGAAAATGGTTTTTCTAAGATTTGACCCCGTGACCTAGTTTTTGACCCTAGATAACCAAATTTCAAGCTTGTCCGAGGTTTCATCAAGACAATCATTCTGAGCAAATTTAAGGTTGATTGGGCAAAAAATGTGGCGTCTAGAGTGCACACAAGGTTTTTCTAAGATTTGACCCCGTGACCTAGTTTGTGACCCTAGATGACCCAATTTCAAAGTTGTCTGAGCTTTCATCAAGACAATCATTCTGATCAATTTTCAGGTTGATTGGGCAAAAAATGTGGCCTCTAGAGTGCAAACAAGGTTTTTCTAAGATCTGACCCCGTGACCTAGTTTTTAACCCCAGATGACCCAATTTCAAACTTGTCCGAGATTTTATCAAGACAATTATTCTGATCAAATTTCAGGTTGATTGGGCAAAAAATATGGCCTCTAGAGTGCACCCAAGGTTTTACAAAGATTTGACCTCATGACCTAGTTTATGACCCAAGATGACCAAATTTCGAACTTGTCTGAGATTTTATCAAGACAATCATTCTGAGCAAATTTCAGGTTTATTGGGCAAAAAATGTGGCCTCTAGAGTGTACACAAGGTTTTTCTAAGATTTGACCCCGTGACCTAGTTTTTGACCTCAGATGATCCAATTTCAAACTTGTCTAAGATTTTATCAAGACAATCATTTTGATCAATTTTCAGGTTGATTGGGCAAAAAATGTGGCCTCTAGAGTGCACACAAGGTTTTTCTAAGATTTGACCCCATGACCTAGTTTTTGACCCAAGATGACCCAATTTCAAACTAGTCCGAGATTTTATCAAGACATTTATTCTGAGCAAATTTCAGGTTGATTGGGCAAAAAATGTGGCCTCTAGAGTGCACACAAGGTTTTTCTAAGATTTGACCCCGTGACCTAGTTTTTGACCCCAGATGACCCAATTTCAAAGTTGTCAGAGATTTTATCAAGACAATCATTCTGATCAAATTTCAGGTTGATTGGGCAAAAAATGTGGCCTCTAGAGTGCACACAAGGTTTTTCTAAGATTTGACCCCGTGACCTAGTTTTTGACCCAAGATGACCCAATTTCGAACTTGTCTGAGATTTTATCAAGACAATCATTCTGATCAATTTTCAGATTGATTGGGCAAAAAATGTGGCCTCTAGAGTGCACACAAGGTTTTTCTAAGATTTGACCCCGTGACCTAGTTTTTGACCCTGGGCAGATGACCCAATTTCGAACTTGTCCGAGATTTTATCAAGACAATCATTCTGATCAATTTTCAGATTGATTGGGCAAAAAATGTGGCCTCTAGAGTGCGCACAAGCCAAAGGTTGACAGACGACGGACGACTGATGACGGACGACTGACACAGCGGTATCACAATACCTCACCATGAGCACTATCGTGCTCAGGTGAGCTAAAAATGTATGGCAACATTTTCTTCTTTTCTCTAAATGTTTTGGAAAGTTATCACAATTTAGGATCTTTCACCACATTCCAAACAAGACATGGTTTTGAAGACCTTAATAGAAAAGACCAGCATTTTTTCCTTTTGCTTCAATATTTTCTCTGCTATTACATACATAAATCCCGTATCACTTTAAACTTATTTTGTTGCCTGCATAAGCTTACTAATTGTAACAATCCAAATTTTGCTATTAGGATAGATTGTACATAATCTCAGGTCCCTGGATTATTTTGAAAAAAAGGGTATAGTTACATGAAGCCATTGTAAGTGCCTGCGATCTGATAAATGAATAACGTATCATTCAACAATGAGCGACTCAAGATCAATACTTCAAAAACCAATCAATAGTTCCTCTATACAAGTCAGGCATAGATAGACATCAAATTAAGGAATTTGCTTTATCTTCCTCATAAATCGACTATCATTAAATTTCTCAATAACCTTTAGCAATTAACCATCAGCCTTAAACTCAGAAATGGATGACATTTCCCGATCACACAAAAGTCTCTGAAAACAATACTTATGTTGTTCAATTGTCAAAAAGAAAGCATGGATATCCCAATCAAGAGGTACCACATTTGATACCTAGCTATGACCTAAGTTTTGATTTGTTTGTTTATTGGGGTTTTACGCGGTTTTCAACTACTAAGGTCATATTGCGGCGGCTGTAGCACCTAACCATGGATTCCTGGTATTTCTCTCACCAGTACTACCACAACACCCTAACCTAGTCTCCAGCTGCTCCCCCACATAGGTTCACGATGTCAAACCATTGATGGGTGACATTTTTGTCAGAAAGGGTATTAGCAGCGGCCAGGTATCGAACCCGGGACCTCTCGAATGAGAGGCAGATGCGCTACCAACTGTGCCATGGCCGCGGCCACCTAAGTTTTGACATTTTATGTTACACCAGAGAGTTCTGAAGTTTATAGGGAGAGAATTCAAGACCAGAAATTACCATATATCAATTTGGAGGCTCCTTTGCTTACCAGTGTAAAAAAAATTGCTTAGACTAAAACATTATTGAAGCTGGAACAAGAACAAAATTTCTATCTCTTTCTTAAGATTGTCACCCATATAATATCTTAACTTGATCCATACAAAACATTTGTCATTTAGTAATGGTTTGGACTAATTCAAACATCCTAACTGCCTTTCAATATACCATTTATTTCATGAAGGTTTATTTTTGAAAACATGTTTAAATATATTGTATAATGTCATTCATATTTGATAACTTTGATAATAAAGATGATACAATCAATCTACTTGTCAATTACTGGCAGTAACAATTAAGATGAAATATTAATTAAAGCAAAACTTTCTGCATAAATAACATACAGATGAACAACAATGTCACTGTATTGCAATAACAAATCTTGAAAGTCAAAATCACAGCTGTTGATAAACCAGTTTCCAAAGGACAAAATGTTGGTTAGCAGCATTTCTTATTTCTCTTTAACATTTTCTAATGTTTATTTTTCACCAAGTATGTCATAATCTGGTTTTTGAACTTGGGAAAGTGTTATTTTTTTTAAATTCGAAAGTAAAATTCATCTAAAAATCAATAATCAATTGACATCTGAACAAACTTAATTTCAAGGATAAAAAGAACAAACTTTAGAGATTTACAGCCCAATATATTTTACATCTATTTTAGACCAACTATCAAATAAAAATCTTATCTTTTCACAACTTATGTGACCTGTCATGCAAAAGAGGGAACATCTTGGACATATGAAAAGTATTGACCCTAGTCAGGCTACGCACATTGTACATTAGCTGACTTGGGTAGAAACTTTTTCGTCTCAGATGATTACCAGCATGAATCCTGGATGTTGTTTATTCCTTTTAAAACCCATTACATTTCTGCACAGTGACACCTTTTTGCTCTCTCACAAGAAAAGACTTGAAAAAACATTGCGTAGAATGATGAAATAGCTTGTGATAAGCAAATTCTTCATTTCCCCCAATGTTTTCTACCCCAAAAGACTGAAAAATGTAAAATTTTATTTACATGATATTGTTGTCTGCATGATCATTGAATTTGGACCAGTCAAAAAAATTGCACTTTGGTAATGGGATTCCTATAATGCTCTTGAAAGCATATTTGACATACATCATGTTTACCTTTGCTGGATCTGATTTTGTTTTTACAGTTTTTCAGACATATAGTGCATGATCGTATGGCACAAGTTTACATTTTGTCCAAATGTAAACAAAACAGTGTTGTATAAAAGATGAATAAATTCTTTATAAGTAGTGACATAGACATGTTGAAAATTTAGGTACAATGATAGAGCGGTCTGATCGCTGTTCAGAGTTTTCTGCATTTTATCGCACAATGTTTTGTTTACATCTGAACAAAACGTAAACATGTGCAATACGATCTTGCACCAACAATAGATGGCCCTATTTGTGTGACAAGTCACAAAATATATATCGTCGTTGTAAATGCAAAACCTTGTATCTCGTTTTTGGAAAATTTTAAAGGGGGTGGAAAAATGTGTAATAACTTTTCCCAAACTGAAATATTTTACTTGAAAATTGGTCATATTGTTCACAAATAATATGTCATTAATATGGATCAGTAAAAGTATCTCAAAACCTACGAGAATTGTTTAAACTGTGCGCACAAGTTTGTACTTTTAAAATCGTGACAATCGACATACGAGGTTTTGCATTTACACCGACGGTATCTAAATCACTGAATGCATAATAAATCTTAGCCATAATCATTTCTAACTTTAACCCTATCCCAAACAAGACCTGACTTTGGCAACCCTAATAGAATAGCTTTAAAAAACATTGAGATAAAAGAAATAAATGCTGATAATCAGCCTTGCATCCTTTTGCCTCAACATTTTCTATATGCTATATTGTACAATAATCTACAGCAAGAGTTGTCCGCGGACAACGTAGCTCGCCTATACGAGAGCTTGTCACATAAAAAGAGTCCAAGGTCAAAGGTCAAGGTCATTGGGTCAAAGGTCATAGTCTCAAGGTCAAGGTCATGATACGAAGTATCCATATGCGAAATATCAAGGCTCTGTCTATAATAGTGCATGAGATATAGGTCAGGTTAAAGCTTTTGAAAAGTAGGTCAAACTCCAAGGTCAAGGTCACTTGATCAAAGGTCATGGTCCCAAATGAAAGGTCTTGCTGAGAAGTATCCACGTGTGAAGTATCAAGGCTGTTTCTGTAAAAATGGCAGAGATATAGGCCAGGTTAAAGTTTTTTAAAGTAGGTCAAACTCCAAGGTCAAGGTCACTAGGTCAAAGGTCCTGGTCCCAAATGAAAGGTCTGAGCAGGAGGTATCCATGTGTGAAGTATCAAAGCTGTATCTCAAATAGTGCCTGAGATATAAACCAGGTTAAAGTTTTTGAAGACGCGACGCTGACGCCGACACTAGGGCTGTGACATTAACGCCCGGACATAAAGTCCCGGCTCGCTAAAAATTGGCTGTTGGGAAAGGGGATAAAGGGTTAAGAATAAAGTTACCACGAGAGACTAGAAATCAATTACCTTTTAAAATATTTTAAGCTGATTAGAATAATGTAATATTAATGATTTTTAAGAGAACAGAACACATACAGAATTAAATATGCCTAGACTGTTCATACTTATACATGTACATAATAATGTACATTTGCTCTACCATACAATTAATACATTGAAGACCTATGCTTGTATAAATAGGATATTACAAAGTCTAAATCAGAAATGAGGTCTGCATGTTGCTTAAAATATTCACTTTTTGTTTGGTAAAATGCTATTCCAAGTATCAAATAAATATGTTGAGATTTAAAAAAGTGCTTAAGGGCTATGGAGAAAATGCCACAAACTTTAAAATTAAAATTGATATCATTTGATTGCTAAAAGTAAAGCAATATTTGTTAATGTAGTGAAGGATTAGACATAAGCATGATGTTTGGAATTTAATAGCTAGATCACATAATGCTAAATGCCTATTTAGGCTGGTGAATGGTCATCAAATTAGCTAATGTATGATGAATGCAATGTTTAGTCTAGTGAATGGACAAAAAATGATCGTGAAGATATACATGGATATAGACTAGCACATGCTTCACTTCAGCCTAGCTAAGGTTGCATCTGTAATAAACTTACCAGTCAAAGGTCAATGTCACAGACTCACAATTTATTATCCCAAATGAAAGGTCTTTGTAGGAAGTATAAATGTGGTTAATACTAAGCTCATTATGTCATAGCTTGTAGGGTATAGGCCAGATTTAAGGTTTTTGTAAGATAGATTGTACTCCAAGGTCAAATTACTAGGTCAAAAGTCATGGTGGATAATCACGATAACAACAATTTCAGAAAATCTTCAATAATTTTGTTAATACTTGACCGATTTGAATTCGGTTTGAAGCAGAGAATGTGGACAGACGTCACAAATTAGATGAAAGTGTTGGATTATTGAAAAATCAACTGATAAAAAGTTATTGAATATAAACCAAAATTTTGGTTTATTTTCAATAACTTTTTTATCCAGTGATTTTTTTTCTTAAAAAAACGGTCGATATTGGGCCCCTTTACCCTCTCTGAGGAATATACTTTTTTCCCCCATTTTAGAGAAATTTTCCCTTCCTGGAACTAGATTTTTTCTTGCAAAGAAAAATCCAAATTATAGTTTGATTCTTGGCATCTCTAACAGTTCTAATGGTTGTTTGAATGTACCATTATGATATACAAGCAAGTTAAATGCATTTATAACACTGTATTTGAGAGTATAAGCATGTATTGAAATTTCCCCTTTTTGGGCGTTCACGCGAAAATTTTCCCCCACCCATGGGCCCTGACCGCCTTCCCCCAAAATTAAGAATAAACACTGTTATCAGTTGATTTTTCATAAATCTAAAACGTCCAGGTTATTCCTCACATTTTCCCGCCTTCTCTGCTTCAAACCGAATTCAAATTGGTCAAGTATTGACAAAGTTATTGAAGATTATCGGAAATTCAAAGTCATGTGATTATACACTGTGAAAGTGATGGCCCAAAATGAATTGAGTTTGAGTTTATTGGGGTTTTACGCCGTTTTCAACTACCAGGGTCATATCGCGGCGGCTGGAGCACCTAACCGTGGGTTCCTGGTATTTCTCGCACCAGTACAACCACAATATCCAAACCGAGCCTCCAGCTGCTCTCTCACATAGATGATTCACACCCATTGGTGAGAGACAAATGACTTTTGTCAAATGTCAGAATGGATACTGGCCGAGCCGGGGTTCGAACTCGAGACCCCTGGATTGACAGACTCCGACGTAACCGACTGAGCTATCCGGGCTCGGCCCCAAAATGAAAGGTAGGAGGTAAACATGAATTGTGTCAATATGTAAGCTCTATCTGTAATAGTTCATAAGATAAACGCAAGGTTGAAGCTTTTGTTTATAGAACTGACAACGCTGATGACACTGGTAAGGCTACATAACATTAGCCTCCCATAGATAAAGTTCAAATACAAAAAGGATCTTGAATTATCTTCTATAATTGTTCAATACATGTACATATAAAATGACCCTAAACTATATATAACATATTCTGTCTATTAAAGATGCAACCCATAATATAGCATATTGTCAAGAGAAACATCATTAAATTTGCTCTTTCCTTTTTTAAATGTATACTCCTTCCTGTTATAGATTTCGTAAAATTTGATGTGTATTCAAGCCTCGATATAAAAAGGATCAGATTTGATAATGTAAGTTATCAAATTAATTCTCACTTTGCTCTGAAACACTAATTTGTACACAGATCTTTGCTTGCGCTCAACATAAGTACAAGATACTTGGAATAGATTGGATTAGATTGTACTGGGTCAAAATGTGATGGCTGGTACACCTAGCCATTGACTCCTGGTATTTCTCTCACCAGTACTACCACAATATTCAATCTAAGTCTGCAGTTGATCTCTCACTTAGACGATTCACATCAATTGGTGAGAGAAAATTGTTTGACTTTGGTCAAACGTCAGAAAGGATATTGGCCAAGCCAGATACTTGAAAAAGCTGTTTCTATCAAAACAGCCAAAAGGCCATTTAGTCAGACAATTTTCAATTCTTCCATCTAAAATCTATCTATCCTTGAATTTCTACAGAATATAGGGCAAGTGAAGAAAATACTTGAGAATGTAACCCATTACTGCTCAATGATGACATTTGACTCCTTCACAAGAAAAGGCTAAGGAAAACATTGTGGAAAATGAAGAAATTGCTTGTGGCAAGAAATTTCTTCATTTTTCACAATGTTTTCTAACTCAAAATGGAAATATTTTCAATATTTCATCAACTTGAAATTGTTTTCTGCAACACCTTTCAAATTGTAAAAGTCCAAAATTTTAACATCTGGAAAAGGGTTTATTGGCAGTTTTTGGCCATACACTCTGTTAATTAGCACTTTAGTTTCCTAGGAGATTTTTGTCAACTTGTGTAATCATTCTCTGATATTCTTATCATAAGAATCCAAACAAAAAATCCGCTGATAAGGTTACAATCAAGAAATAAGAGTGTCCGTTTGACTTCTATTAAAAGAATTTCTTTTCAAAATAAGCGTAGTGGATTAACCTTTTTAGCTAACAGGAACAAACAAAAACATAAATTCAGGAACAATTTTGAAAAGAGCCAAAGACATGTATAAACTCTGTCCAATATATTGGATGAATACATGTATTGGAATTGGATATCTTAACCCTTTTCCAAAAAAGATCTGGTTTTGACGTCCTTAATAGAAAAGGCTTATATAAAGGAATATATTGAAGCAAAAGAAGAAAATTCTCTCCTTTTGTCTCAATATTATCTGTGTTAAATATCTTTCTGAAATTTCAACTTTTTATCATACATTTTATTGTACATCATCTTTCAAATTGGAATATCCTAAAATATTGCCATTTGGGAAAGGGTTAATTATCAAAGATGTACAAACTGTTTCCCATGACAACTGATGAAATGTGTTGAGTTAGGGCATAACAAAGCTTACTGATTCAGATGAAATAACAATTCCCAAGCAAGCCCTGGTCTTTGCATCTTTACTTAGTAATAGAGATTTGGGATAAGACAAAGTGTTCAAAAGAAGAAAATTGTGATAACCAGCTTTTATACCTTTTTTCGTCTGATATTTTCTATACTATGATCATCTGGTGTATACAATTTTTATTCATTTTCATAAATGTCAGTTTGGTGGTCCGGAGCTGTTTTCAAATTAAAGCAGTCTAACAAAATTTGTTTGGAAAAGGGGTTAAAACATCAGATGATATCATAGACAGTCAAAATGTCTAAAGAATGAATAGAAAAACTCAAGAAAATTGCAATAAAGACATGTTTTGAACAATTGCTATCAAGGCCATACCGCAGAGACTGTGCAGACTGGCCAGAATCAATATTTTTCAATCTTTCAATAAGCTCTATTTTGTCATGACCCAACACAAACATTGAAAGCTGTTGCTGCATGCATCACTTCAATTTCTTTTGTTGAGCAATATCTTCCATTAGCGATAGCTTAACAACAGAAATCAATGTTGATTAACACCAATACCTTATAGTAGAGCATATCATATGTAGCAAACTCTTTGTTGTTCTCAAAATCCCGGATTCTTTTCTGTTTCATAAAGCATTTTTGTCAATTATATAAATGTTTCTAAAAACTACAAATTACATTTACCCAAAGCTGAACATGCTGGAAATTCAACAGCATTGTAGACGACAAATCTAAACCCAACTACCAGGTGAACATTCTAAATGATTGAGGAAATGCGAGAAAATTCTGGTAACCAGAATTTATTTCCTTTAAGGTCAAGGACAGGTCATGATGTCAAAGGTAATGGTACGAAAATGAAAGCTCTAAACTGGAGACACCCATGAGTGACATATCAATACCCTATCTGTTATAGTAAATAAGATTATAGATATTGGCAAGGTTAAAGTGGGTCAAAATCCAAAGTTAAGGTCAAAAGGCTGCAAAGGTCATACAATTATTATGTCAATGATACTATCTCAATGGACAACAAGAGTTGTACGCTAACAACGTAGCTCGCCTATACGAGAGCTTGTCACAAAAACAGCTAATTTTTAAAAGTAGGTCGAACTACAAGGTCAAGGTCATAAAGTCAAAAGTCATGGTCCCAAATAAAAGGTCTTGGCAGGAGGTATCCATGTGTGAAATTTCAAGGCTCTATCAATACTAGTGAATGAGATATAGGCCAGGTTAAAGTTTTTCAAAAGTAGGTCAAACTCCAAGGTCAAGGTCATTAGGTCAAAGATCATGGTCTCAAATGAAAGGTCTTGTGGAGATGTATCCATGTATGAAATATAAAGGCTGTATCTCTAATAGTGCCTGAGATATAGACCAGGTTAAAGTTTTTCAAGAGAAGACAGGACGGTACGCGACACAGACACTAGGGCTGTGACATTAGCTCCCCCAACATAAAGTCCCGGCTCGCTAAAAAGCATCTGCTTGCTTAAATGAGAAAGTTCAAAAGCAGATTACTCTGTTATGCTCCAAGAAAATTTCCAGGATGTTCAATTAACAATTGTCCCACTGACTTTAAATTCTATTAAAATCAAATTGAACATTTAGGAGACATTCCAATTTATCTCAAGTTATTGCAACAAAAGCAAACATCAGGCAGTGGCGGTTTGGAGGTTAAGGTCAGACTGCAAGTCTTTGCAGTGTGATTGTAGTCTGAACTGCTTGAGATCTTACAAAAACAAATAACATATATTGAGCTCCAGTTACGAGGGGGTGATGAATTTTCAAACTGCAATAATCCTATTATTGTTCATCAAACCCTCTCTTGTTGGTACTCACATGCCTGTAGGAAGCAATTTCATATTGGGGGGCTAAAGCCCTTGTCCTGAATATTGGGGGGCTAATTTGGATTCTCCCAAAATTTACAGTGTAAAATTAAGAAAATTCTGCATTTTTGGCCAACATTGGGGGGGAGCTTAGCCCCTCCCTAGCCCCCCTGTTCCTACGGGCCTGACTCATTTGTATCGTCTGGTCGAGACGAGTCAAATGAGTACCCACAACATAGGGTTTGGAATTGAAATAACAAAGTAAGAATGTCTTCACCCCCACATATCAGTAGCCCTGAAATTCAATTTATTATTTTAATACATACCCTGTCTTCTTTTTTACTCTTTTCCCTCTCATCTTCCTCAATTATTTTTTTCCGTCGGTCCTGTTCTCGTTTCTTCTTTAACCAAAACTCAAAAGCATCTTGATTCTCTCTCCTTTTCTCCTCATCTTCTTCTCTCTTTCTCCTTTCATCTTGCTGTTTTTGTTTTTCTAAAGCTTTCTTTCTTTCCTCCATTAATTGTTTTTCTCTAGGAGAAAGAGCGTAAGGAGAGTCATAATTAAAGTCATGTAAAGCAGATCCTTTATTTACTGAGATTTGGGCTGACTGAGGCCGGGGCTTCTGCTGAGGACGAACGTTGCGTCGTGAATTATTATTTGCCGTAGCTGGACGAGGTTTAAGAGGAGGTGCGGGCTGAATTGTCTTCTCTTTCCGTTTCTCGTTTTCAGTGTCTTTATTACTGTCCATGATATATCCTAAATCCTTAGCCCTAACATCATCAGCGTCAACATATTCAAACCTTCCATCAATCTCTATCAAAACTCTGTCTTTTTTACCACTAGTATTTGATTTTTTACCCGCAATAGGTTCCGATTTCTCATCCTCCTTTTCTTTTTCCTTTTCCTTTTCACTAGATGTATTTTTATTAGTTTTAGTTTTTTGTTCTTTCGTTTCCTCATCATCACTAGGAGGAACGACAAGATCAACCAAGTTTTCTTTAAATCCAACTTTTGAGTCGGTCATTTTTTCCAATGGGGTTGGGTCATCGGCTAGCTCAGCGTTCAGTTTGATCAGTTTCTCTCTAACATCGTATTCTGGAGGGTCTTCATCTGCAATGAGGTGTAAAAGCATCTTAACCCATTATTAGACAGCAAAACTTTAGACTTGTCTGATTTGGAAGCTTCTACAGATGACAACAAGAGCTTCACAGAGCATCGCATATACACCTGAGAGGGGCTTGTCAGTAAAATGGGCATTTTTTTAAATTCAAGGGCAGATAATTCAAGAATGAAAAGAGTTATCTGAATTCCGTAAGCAGTGTGCACAACTACACACCAAGAAAATTCATTGTGGCAAGTTTGATTAAATCCTGATCAAAACTGTAGGAGGAGTTGCACACACAAGAAATTGCTAATGGTTGGATAGACAGACAGGCAGACGGACAGACAGACTTGTCCAATTTGAAAGCTGCTGCAGATGACAAAACAGATGTTGAAAAAGATAAGATTTGTGTACAAGATAGCAGAGAAAATATTGAGGCAAAAGGAGAAGATGCTGATTCTCAGCATTTTCTTCCTTTGGCTCAATGTTTTTCCAAGCCTTTTCTAATAGGGTTGTCAATACCAGGTCTTGTCTGGGAAAAAGTTAAACCCATTCCACAGTGTTGGGTCCTCTGCTAGCTCAACAGTAAATAAGGCTTCATAGCAATAGACAAGAGCTACACAGAGCGGCGCACATACACCGGAGAGGGGCTTGTTAGTAAAATGGGCATTTTGTTTAAATTCAAGGGCAGATTATTCAAGAACGAAAAGAGTTCTCTGAATTCTGTAAGGTATGTGCACAACTAGACACCATGGAGATTTATTGTGGCAAGTTTGATCAAATTTCAATCAAAACTGTAGGAAGAGTTGCGCACACAAGAAATTGCTAAGGGACGGACAGACAGAGGGACAGACAGGGCCATTACATAATACGACCCTTCGGGCGTATAATAAATGAGGTGTGGACACATCTTAACCCATTACCAGATGGCAAATTTTAACCTGGTCTGAAATCAAAGGTATTGTAGATGGCAATTTCAAGTGACAGGAATTTTACAGTTTTTGGTCTTTCTGGGTAGAAAACAAGAGTTGGAAATGAAGAAATTGCTTGTCACAAGTAATTTCTTCATTTTCCCTAATGTTCTCAAAAGTCTTTATCATTTCGGGTGTCAAAAGATGTCACTATGAATAAATGGGTTACACCAATCCCCACAGAAAATGTTAGATTGGTCAAAGTTTAAAGGTGTTTAAAGGCAAAAGAAGAAATGCTACCAAATTAAAACATGGCATTTTCACAGGCTTTTCTTCTAATTTTTAGTTATGATGGCTTTCATCAATGGTTAAGATTTGCAAAACCTATTCTTGCGAACAACACAGCTACAAATATGGACAATGACACAAGATGATAAATGTAAAATGTAAGAAAACCAAAAACGATGACTACTTTGTTGCTATTTGTTTGATGTGGAATATAATCTGAAAAACTCAACTGTTCTGCTTCATTAGCCTATAATATACCTAAGTGGACTGGGCAAGGCCCCACTGACATGACTTTTTCAAAATTAGATATTCAATGAAAATGTTTAGCAAATCCATGTTTTGGGTTCTCATTAGAATCGTCACATCAAGATGTTTGAAATGACTACTGTAACCCAAAACAGAGGGTTGATCTCTCAAAAGTTACATGCACATGCAAAAACAGTAATTATATGTACCTGGATATCCCATTTCAGTTTTAAGGTTATCCAGCTCCTCCAGAGCCCGTCGTTGATCTTCAGTCAAGTTATAGTCATCTAACTCGGACTCATTGTCACTGAATACTTCCTTCTTCTCTGGCTTGTCTGATTTCTCCATCTGCGAAATCTACAAAAGAAGAAAACATATTTGCCAATGTTGCTCTAACAAACCCTTTCAAGTTAACCCTTTCCTAATTAATCAACATTCAGGCGGTTCCTTTTTAAAAGCTGCTAAAAAATTAACGAAGAAATGTAAAATATTGAAACAAAAGAAGAGCATGCTGATTATCAGGTTTTACTCAAGCTTCTGTCACCCAAATATTTTCTAAGCTTTTTCTAATAGGCATGTCAAAAGTCTTGTGGGGGTTGAAAGGGAGTGAAGATGTCTATAATTATGGAAAAGACCCTCATCATTGTTCAAATCCCATGCTGTTTGAGTTCTTGTGAATGGTCTATTTAACCCTTTCCCAAGCAGGACCTGGATTTGACGTCCTTAATGGAAAAGGTTTGAGAAAACCTTGAGACAAAAGAAGAAACTACTGATAACCAGCAGTTTCTCCTTTTGGCTCAATATTTTCTAAGCAATATTTTACAAAAAACTATCTTTACCAACGCATACATTGTTGTTTGTAGCAGCTTTCAAATAATACCACCCTAAGATTTTGCCATTTGGGAAAGGGTCAACTTAAGACTATCTAAATATGTACCAACAAAATAGATGAACCCATTACCCCATAATTTTGATGCCCCAACAAGACAAAGGCTTTCGAAAACAATGTTGATAAATGAAGAAATTGCTTTTGACAAAGTCATCTGAAGCATCTTTGAATTTCGTTCACCTTACTTTTTCATTGTTTGGGAATGGATTAAATGAATAATAATTGATTTACTATTTACAAAGAAAAGTACTTTATTAAAATCAACTTTTCTTCCAAACGTAAACAAATTATTGTGGTGTTTATGGTTATAGGTTAATCCTTTCCCAAATAAGACATGCTTTTAACATTCCAAGTAAAAAAGGCTTGAGAAAGCATTCAGGCATGAGAAAAAATTATTGATAATTAGCAATTTCTCCTATTGGCTTACTATTTTATGTGCTACATTTTGTACATAAATGTACAGCAGCAGCTTCAAAGTTTGACTACCCTAAAAAATTGCCCTTTGGGAAAGGGTAAAATTTGAACTTTAAGCTTTACCTTTTCCTTATTTCTTTCTTCTTTTTCCTGCTTAACTTTCTCTTCCTGCTCAATGTAAGAGTCCAGCTCTTTCTCAAAATCGTCTTCCTGGCTCATTTTGATTCTCCTGAAAAAGAAACTGGTTTGGTAATGAAACAAAGTCAACAAAAAAGAGCCTCAGTGTATAAAATTTGCATCAATTGGTGAGACACTTTTTGTCAAATGTCAGAAAGGATATAATTCTTCTTCTTTTTCCTGATACTGGCCACAATCAACAGACTGATTATTTTGCCAGGGGGTTGCGATAGAAAAGTTAAAAGATAAAAAGGTGAAAGAAATGTACAGTGAAAGTTAAAAGAATCAAGGCAGAGTTAGACAAAGTGTTTGGCCAGTTGAGCCTTGAAGGCGTCAACTGACCCTGCTGACCGGACATCTGCTGGTAGGTGGTTCCATTCTTTAGTGGTCCTTGGGAATAATGAGTTCTGTCGCGATGTCGTTTTGTGAAATGTTATGGCATAGCTGTCTTCTTGCATCTTCCTAGATTGTCTTGTTGTTTTTTGGAGGTACTGATCTGGATCTATCGCTAGTCTATTTGTCGTGATTTTATAAAATGTAGTGAGTCTGGCCATTTTCCTTCTGTCTTCGAGTGGTTGCCAATTCATGTCTTCAATCATCTGGTTTACACTGGATCTGTTGTGATGTCTATTTTTCACAAATCTTGCAGCTCGTCATTGGACTTTTTCTAATTTCTGAATGTCGTTTTTCTCGTATGGATCCCTAATACTGCTTCTGTATTCAAGCGTTGGTCTGCTGAGTGCTTTATATGCTGTTTCCTTGGTGTGTACAGATGAGATGTTTAAGTTTCTTAGCAGAAACCCCAGCGTCTTGTTGGCTGTGGTGGTGTTGTTTGTTATATGCTGGCCCCAGTCTAGGTTGCTCGTTATGGTGCATCCGAGGTATTTTGCCTGTTTCACATGTTCAAGAGAGTGTCCGTGGAGAGTATAATTGTAGTTTATAAGTTTCTTTTTGTTGCCTATCGTTAGTACCTGGCACTTGTCTGGATGAAATTCCATCTTCCACTTTTGTTCCCACGATGCCAGTTTATCTAGGTCTGTTTGAAGAGTTCTGCAATCAGTATCTGATGAAATGGTCAATTGGATGAGCCAAGGGTTCAAATTAATGGTCCCTGGATTGAAAGACTTTGGTGTCACTGACAATGCTATCCAGGCTTGGTGAAATACCTAGGATGTATGGGTTAGGACAGGTTAACATGACGTACAGCAATATTGTAAAGCCACAAACATATTCCGACATCCATCTTTGCTGAATGTTTACAACAAATTTGCTTTTGAGGATTAATTAACAAGAGCCTAGCTGCAATATCAAATCCCAGGGCTCGCGCTGGTGATCACCACTTAAGCCATAAGAGACGATTTTGAAATAGTATTCAAAAATTTTGTAAAAGAAAACAAAATCCCTATTTGTATTTTCGAAACCTCCTCATAGAAATTCTGGATACATGGCAGATAATAAATAAAACTGTAGCTAAATAGAAAGGCATAAACTGTATATCACATCTTATGACGATGTAATTGAAACTGAAAAACCTCGTTTAGAGTATGCTTTTGTGCACAAACATGTTGACATGTTCAGGCTGAACTTGTTGCATATTTGCAAGAAAATGGGAATGCCTTGCCATTTAAAAGAAAAAAGTTCAATTGCAAACATTTGTGTGAAATCATGAATATTGACAGCTCACCTATTGTCAAACAGTCATGTTGAAATATGTATCGCGGGCAATCCGATTCAGTGCCAATAAAGTGGGATTGTTTGTGTGGTAACTTGGCAATAGATAAATTCAATTACGTAGCTGTAGTTTCGAATTCATATTTTTGCTAATTATTTATTCAAGAACAATGTATTGTGAAACAGAAAGTAATGATTCAAAATTACTCACGTAATTGATAATTAAAAACGTGAATGAAATTCATAAAAGAACAAAAATTAAACAAAAAATCGATAATTTCTATGGTTAATTGATAATTCGAAACTAAGCCAGGTGCGCCAATCCAATTTATTTTTAGACTGGGAGCTTAAAATAAATTCCCAGTCTAGGAAAGATTTGTTCCCGGCCTGTATACCGACCGTTACATATTTCGGCAGATAGCCAGGGTACCAGTACATTCGCTGACGTGTAGCCGGTAAAATGGCGTCTAAAATCATATTTTGCTATGCAACTAGTGTAATTTTGCTAATTTTCGTTAGTTCGTGCCATGCAGATGACATGTGCTACTCAGTATTTGATGGAAATGCGTACCCCCATGAGACCTGTGCCCCACAGACTGGTAGACGAACGCTCGGTCATACTCTGCAATGGAGTCAAGCTATCAGTGCGTACAAAAAAAATCATTTTGTCACTTTGTTTGGCCCAAGTCAAGGGATTTCCTGGATCCATGCAAAAAGTGTATTGTATTTACACATTTTTCACATCAATTTGGACAATGTTGAAATTATTTGACCTGAAATTTCTTACTTATCCTTTAGGAAGTGGCTAGAGATACGGGCCCGTATCTCTAGCCTATGGGGGCTAGAGATACGGACCCGTATCCCTAGCAAAACCCCCTTGTTTTCACTAGAGATACGGGCCCGTATCTCTAGTGAAAACAAGAGGGTTTTGCTAGGGATACGGGTCAAACGACTTCCGATCTTACATACGGGCTAACTTATCGCGTCAATTATGAAAAATCGATAATATTGATCCTTTCCCAAACTGCGAAATTTAGACTATAATTATAATGCATTTTGAAATTACGGGTGATAGGCCTATTACAGGGGAAATGTCGGAGGAATGGAGAAATTGCTGAAAGGAATGTATTAAAATTGAAATTTTATATTAAATCAATGGTCTATTAGATTTATCTCATGTTATTTTTATTATCTTTTGACAAGAAGGTGCTAACTATCAGCAAATTTATCAATGGCAATGGTTTCACACATGTGACATGTGTAGGGCCTATTAACCCTTTTGTTTGTTTTAATATTAGATTAAGGGCTATTCTTGTTTGGCAAGAAACTGTAAGGTTTGCGTCAAGAAAGTATAGTCTATTGCCTTAATTTCTCGGCGAATAGCATACCCAGTTCGCCATCCCTTGCCTTTTATCATTTGTGTATCATCACGAGAAACGAGTTCATTAAATATCATGTTATTACACGTAACCTATGTTATTTTTTGTTGTTTTGTGTCCCCCTTTTCAGCTGTTTATATTATCCCTTCATGAATCACCGGGACTAGGCTAATTGAAATCTGCCCACGATCAACACCCAAACTTGTCTTTATTACGTAGGGTAAGGTGGGGCAAAACGCCCCCCAAATGTATTTTTGTGATTATTTCTGAAAGTATTGGATGTATGACGACTTTTTTGGGTTCTACGTAACCGTATCCATTAGTAGAACATAATAGTACACGCTTTTTATAAATCTCCATTCAATTTCGCGAGTAAAACACAAAAAACTAAATTTCTGAAAAGGGGCGTTTTACCCCACCCCTGGGACAAAACGCCCCTTTGGACGGGGTAAAACGCCCCCGGGGGCGTTTTACCCCTTCGTTACTTTTTTTTCACTAATTGCCGTAATTGGATACCATTTTTCATTGATTGACTTAAAAATGTTCCATCATTCCGTTCCAGACAAAACTGTAGACTGTTCGAAATGGAATTCTTTTTAGTTGGCAAACCAAGTAGGTCTACTGCATCGAAAAAACTTTTTTAAATATGAAATAGAAACATTCAGATAAATGAAGAAATGTTAATTGTTAACATTTCTTGATGTTGTCGGGCTGTTTCCCAAGCAGTCTTTGTAAACTGCATCAAACGCACGAATTGCTGCGGATGACAAAATGAATATTTTCATGGTCAAAAATCGTTTAACAATGTAAGATAGTTAGCATTCAATGAGCCGATTATTATTATTTCTTCTTTTTAATTTCTCAAAGTTTTCCCAATTATCCTTTGTTATTGACAGAAAACAGGATTACATTTCACACCATTCACGCTGGAAACAGGATCTCGGAAGGTGTCAATGATCCAAATAAGAAGCATCTAGGACCAGACCTTCGGTATGACTGAGAAGGCTAGCTGACCGAAGAGCTGGTTATTTGTTCAAACACTGTCCGCATGTATGGTTATTGTTGTGAAAGACACTGAAAAGGTGTCTCCAAATCGGTAGATTCGTAGACTAGTGATGGCAGAGCCGAGGAAATCATAAAGATAACACGGCAGGGTATATCACATGACACAAAAAATTCAGAAAACCGTCAATTAATCTATTAATTATATGTGACAACTTTGAATTCGGGTTGAAACAGAGAAGGTGTGAAAACGCCAGGAATTTACTGTAGGCTATGCGGTAGATCATTTAAAAATCAGTTAATAAGATGTTATTGACGACCAATTTAATTTTAAATTGATCATCAATAACTTTTTATCATATCTTTTTACGAATCACCGCCTTCTCTTCTTCAAACTATTCCAAAATTGGTCACATATGAATAGAAGTATTGAAGATTTTATATAATTTGCATGTCACGTGATTCCTCGACGTAGAAATGTACATCAATGATATAAGATAAATATTTTCAAACAGATTTAATAAAGAACATTAAAGAAAAGTGAACATTTAATTTCCAATTGCAAATTAGAAGTAACTAGAGCCAACATTTAGTACAATCATTATACCCATTAATTTCCATGTCACTAAACAAAAGAAGCATCATCAAAGCAACGAGACACTTATCAGCATGTTCTTTGAGGGGTATATTAAGACAACATTAGATATACTTAACTATTTTGGAAAACTTGTGAAAAGTAAATTTGTCATTTTGAAAACATTAACATTTTGTTAAAACTGAAGGACACAGTAACATGTTTGACGATGCAATAATCTTAGTCATCAGTCATCATCCGATTCGCAGTTAGGGCACACAAATGTCCTGTATCCCGGGGTACATTCGTCATGAGCCCACTTCAGACATATTTGACATTGAACCCATTCTTCTCCACCAGCACTTTTAGAAAATGGCTCACAACAAATGATACATGGCCATTCTTCATTTTCGTCACTACTGGATGTAGATCTACTCGAATTTTGTTTCTCGTTTCCTTTACATCTTTTGTTGGCCTTTGGGTTGTTTCTCTTGTTTCTCTTTCGACTTATTGGCTTTAACTTCTTTCCAGACAATGACTTTTTGTTTTGCCTCTTTTCCGTTACTTTTCCCTTTGCTGTGTTTTTTCTTTCGGTTGCCTTTCTTTTTACACTCTGTTTCGCTTCTAAAAGTTTCTTATACGGCGAAGAAGTTAATATCGTTGCGGATTCAGCTTTTCTGGTCCTTGGACGGGTTCCAGACATCTTTGGTGGTGGTGAAAGTGAATGTATAATACTCTTTATATCTTTCAACGACTCTGATCTATGCCTAATTCCAGAAGATACCAAGCAATTGTAATGCCCAACATCTGTGCCTACTGATACATATTCGACGTATAAAGGTAGGTTGTCCTGCTTGTCCCCGTAATTTGCTAGAACTCTTTTTTCCCGATCCAAGATGATAATCTGCCTTCGTACCACATTTGATATAGCTATCAATTCAAGTTCTCCTGGCATTGTTTTACAATCAGCCATTGCAGTAATTCTGTCTTCAATGGAGTTAAATTTTAACCAGTCTGGTAAATCAGCATTAATGGCATCCGCTCCGATTCCATTGTATGCCAGAATATTTCGTTTCATGTATTCCACCATTTTTTGCCTAAGAGAGTCCGATTTTGCCTCTTCTAACGACTTCATTTGAGAATCCATAGCATGCCCATTGCTGTCCCTCTTTACTGATTGAAGTGTGGCATCCATCCCGATGACCAAACTCCTAAACAAGCAGCGCCCGTCGCCGTTCGTAACAATCAAGGAAAGATTTCCAGGAACAACGGACATGTCATTAAAAGTTTGCATGGACACTTCAGAACCTAGGCTGGAGTTATTATAGTGTGGTTTGGGCATTGATGCTACATTGGAAATGTCATTACGTGGTCGGTCTGGCCGAGATGAGTCAAGTGGCGTTCCGATGTCATGCGACGCAGGTAAGTCGGGCCAAGAGAGGTCAATTAGTCTTTTGGTGTCATGCGACGTATGTAGGTTTGACAAAGTTGGGTTAAGGGGCATGTTGGCGTTGTGTGACGCATATACATTTGAGGCAGGTACATTTGACCAAGATGAGTCAAGTGGGATGTTACTGACTTGTGAAATAGGTTGCTCTGGAAAAGTAGGGTTAAGAGGCATGTTGCTGTCTTGTGACATGGGTTGATTTGGCCAAGTAGGGTCCGTAGGCATGAAAGTGTCTTGTGACATGGGTTGATTTGGCCAAGTAGGGTCCGTAGGCATGAAAGTGTCATGTGACATGGGTTGATTTGGCCAAGTAGGATCCATGGGCATGTTGTTCTCTTGTGACATGGGATGCTTTGGCCAAGTAGGGTCCATGGGCATGTTGTCTTGTGACATGGGTTGATTTGACCAAGTAGGATCCATGGGCATGTTGTTCTCTTGTGACATGGGATGCTTTGGCCAAGTAGGGTCCATGGGCATGTTGTCTTGTGACATGGGTTGATTTGACCAAGTAGGATCCATGGGCATGTTGTTCTCTTGTGACATGGGATGCTTTGGCCAAGTAGGGTCCATGGGCATGTTGTCTTGTGACATGGGTTGATTTGACCAAGTAGGATCCATGGGCATGTTGTTCTCTTGTGACATGGGATGCTTTGGCCAAGTAGGGTCCATGAGCATGTTGTCTTGTGACATGGATTGATTTGGCCAAGTAGGGTCTGTAGGCATGTTATTGTCTTTTGACATGGGTTGATTTGGCCAAGTAGGGTCTGTAGGCATGTTATTGTCTTTTGACATGGGTTGATTTGGCCAAGTAGGGTCCGTAGGCATGTTGTTGTCTTTTGACATGGGTTGATTTGGCCAAGTAGGGTCTGTAGGCATGTTATTGTCTTTTGACATGGGTTGATTTGGCCAAGTAGGGTCCGTAGGCATGTTATTGTCTTTTGACATGGGTTGATTTGGCCAAGTAGGGTCCGTAGGCATGTTTTTGTCTTGTGACATGGGTTGATTTGGCCAAGTAGGATCCATGGGCATGTTTTTGTCTTGTGACATGGGTTGATTTGGCCAAGTAGGATCCATGGGCAGAATAGTGTGATTCGGCATAGTTTGGTTTGACGTAGTAGGGTCTATGGGCATGTAAGCGTCTTGTGACATGGGTTGATTTGGCCTAGTAGGGTCCATAGGCAGATTGGTTTCTTGTGACACGGGCTGGGTTGAGCTAGTAGGGTCTAATGGCAGACTAGTGCCATGTGACATTCGTTTGTTTGAGCTAATAGGGTCCATGGGCAAAATGGTGTCATGTGACATGGGTTTGTTTGAGCTAGTAGGGTCCATGGGCAGACTGATGCCTTGTGACATTTGTTTGTTTGAGCTAGTAGGGTCCATGGGCAGACTGGTGCCTTGTGACATTTGTTTGTTTGAGCTTGTAGGGTCCGTGGGCAGATTGGTGTCATGTGACATGGGCTGGTTTGAGCTTGTAGGGTCCGTGGGCAGATTGGTGTCATGTGACATGGGCTGGTTTGGCCAAGTTGGGTCAAGGGACAGGCTGATGCCTGGTGATGGCGTAGGTAAGTTTTGGCGAGTAGGGTCAAGGCTAATACTAGCACTACGTGACGTAGGTAAGTTTGGCCTAGAATTATCACGAGGCATATCATTCTCATGAGGCTGTTGGGTAGAAAACGGCACTTCCCGGGATCTTTCCTGATTCGGTTGGTCTTCGTTTGTAACTTCTGCAGCGCAGAAATCTTCTTCACAGAATATGTTCTCGTTGTATGGCCATAGACCGCATGCTTCAAAACCGTGTACAGCCTTTTCAGGCGTGGCGGTTTTCAAGAACGCTTTTGAGAATATCCCTGCCATCTCATAAGATGAAACTCGCTTGCCGGGATTCGAGACCATCCAACTGTCAACCTGGGTGTTGTAGGCCGATTTTAAAGACTTGAAATAAGTTTTGTCTAGGGGCTGGAGTTTATGTGTGCTGTGTGGAGGTAAAGTTATAAGGTGAACACCGTTTTCTCTGGCGAACAAAATTGCGCGAAGAGATTTATGGCTATGGTGTCCATCTAAGACTACAATCTGGGGCGCACTTGTAGAAGCATTGGTAAATTGGACGAAATGTTCCAGCCTCCTCAAGAAAAGGTCGGAATCAGTCCAACCTTTCGGACTGCAAAATCCAACTGATTGTGGGGGCGCACCCCTCAACAGAGCGTCCACCATTCGTTTTCTGGGAAAGATGAACATGGGCGGTAGATGAACCCCTGCAGCATTCATAGCACAGATAACTGTAACGGTGATTCCTCGTTCGGCACTTGTCATTTTGCCAACCTGTCGACGTCCTCTTGTAGCAACTATTTTCTTTGGCTTCTGTACATTGGATATGCCCGTTTCGTCCATATTCCAAATGTTGTTAGGACGTGTTGATGGCAAGGCATTTAAAACATCTTTGTACGCCGAGAAGAATTCTTGGACCTTTGGTCTATTGAAACCAACCGCTCGTGCAATGCTTGTCCCCTCCGGCTCCCGAAGACGTAGATCGGGGTGTCTGGCAAAGAAGCCGCTTAACCAGTCCTTTCCCGCCATTCTTGATGAGGAATTAAATGGGTTTGTAATATCTGCTTTCTCTGCAATTTCGTAGGCTAATTTCCTGACATCTTTTGACGTTAAACCGTAAAGTCTTTGCTCCATAAATTGAATATGGTCATGCAATTCACTTTCTACGAAATCAGGTAATGCAGATTTCACGTTGCCTAGTTTCACTGTTCCTGGCTGGCTGACCTTCTCGTCACGGTGCCGTCTCAAAGACCTTGCAGGTATACCGTGCTCTTTTGCCGCTCTTTTCAATGGCATTCCATTTTTAAGTGCATCTAGGGCAGCGTGAAGCATTTCACTTCCATATGAACCCCGTTCGGTTGACCTTTTGTACGTTCGCACCATTTCTGAAATTAAAATAAAAAAAAAATCTATGGAAGGCTATGCTTATATCTGAACCGTAAAAATGATGTATATTTTTATTTTTATAAGCCTTAGACATGTCGCATTCACGTGTATAGAATGTATCGAGACTTTTTACCATTACGCTCAGGACATTTTCTTAATCTTAAAGCTCCTTTTTGCGTGATACAACAGGTATATAGGCCTATGTATATCACACTGTTAAAAAGTATTCATACGCTTAGAAGAAATTGACAGGTAGGCGTATGGATGGACAGACGTGTGGACAAGCAAACAGAAGATGTCCATATAACACGGTCTCTTGTGACGTTGTAAAATGATATAGGCATACATGGGTAGGTCTACTTGATCTACGAACTGATTAAATCTCATTCGTTGGCTCTTTCCCAATTTGAAATGAGTTGCTGACTACAAAATAATGTATGCCGTTTGTAGAAAGCTTGTTAGATCTATTAAGATCTACAGTTTAGATTAAATTAAAGGAAAAGGAGAAATTGCTGATTATCGGCAATTTCTTCTTTTCTCTCAAGTTTTTTCTCAAGCGATTTCTACAAGGGTCGTCAAACCATGTCTGGCTTGGGAAAGAATAAATAAAGTTGCAACTTCTTACGGTGGGGTAAAACGCCCCCCGTGGGTGGGGTAAAACGCCCCCCGTGGGCGTTTTACCCCACAGACAGGGGGGCGTTTTACCCCAATGATACCTTTCATCAAAAATCAAAATATTCCGTTTACTGCAACAATGTCCATAAAATATGTTCAATACATTAGAACAACAATATAATGTGCTTTAGAAATATCTAGGTTGTTTAAACAATCATGCACCCGTTTTTGGTGTAACACAAAAATAGAGTAGGTCAAAAATTATAAGAAAGAGGGTAAAAAGTAATTTTCACAAATATTTTTTTACTAACCATTGAAATAGCTTTATCTTTCCTCTCCAAATGATCTTCAGTTGTCCTTCAATGGTTTTTACGTCATAGTGGCGTCACTAATGTTGTAGTTTCCAAGAAATCGATGGGGGGCGTTTTACCCCGAGGGGCGTTTTGCCCCACCTTACCCTAATAATAACTCAATATTTACCCTACCGCGAACACTTTTCGCTTTTTTACCGACTTCTCATACTTCTTTTTACACATTCCAAATTAATGTGATAGGCTACTTGACATCCTCAACACAAGATAATGACTTTGAAAAACATTGATGAAAATGAAGAAACTGCTTGTAACAAGCCATTTCTTCATTTCCCACATTTTTTCTACAAAGAAAGATCAAAGAATGCGAAATTTCATTCAATTCATATTGCCATCTGCAGCATCTTTGAATTTGGACAACTCCAAAATTTTGTTGTTTGGTAATGGGTTAACAAACAAAAGGGTTAATACACACGGCATAAAGTGTATGAATAACGAGATAAGATATCTATGAAATAAATAATTTCCATTTTAAACCTTTATCAAACAAGAAGAAATAGTTTCAGCAATTTCCCAGGGCTGCAATATTTTGTAAGTAAGACTATTTAATGTGTCGTCTGAAACTAATTTCAAAACGTAGTCTAAATTTCGCAGCTTGGGAAAGGATCAATATAGCCTATTATCGATTTTTCATAGTTATAGCCCGTAAGTTAGACCGGAAGTCGTTTGACCCGTATCCCTAGCAAAACCCCCTCGTTTTCACTAGGGATACGGGCCCGTATCTCTAGTGAAACATGGGGGGTTTTGCTAGAGATACGGGTCCGTATCTCTAGCCCCCATAGGCTAGAGATACGGGCCCGTATCTCTAGCCACTTACTATCCTTTATGAAAGAATTAAAAACTAAATAGCCACATAATTTCCAGTGACTATATATCTTGGCTCTTACGTAGCTCTTACATGAGAGTCATCAAACTGGAAATGAACTAGAACTGTCGCAAAGCGGACAAATACCCCCCACTAGCACGTTGTCACTGAATGTATTTTAAAGCTGTTCTTCGACGACTTTTAGAGGCAACATTTGCAAAATTACCTGTTGACAGCTCAATGAACGGAAAATAGCTTGAAACAAGACAGAATCAAGGCAGAATCGAGAGGGATTAGAATAAGTTAAAAAACTTGCTTCCCAATCAATGTAAAATGAATACGTTCAAAGGAACGTCTGAAGAAAAAAGAATGTGCACAAAGGCGCACTTCTGGTATGCCGAGTGCAATAAATGAAGTGCTTTGTTTTGGGCTAAGAGAGTTTTGGGCTAAGACCTATTAAGAAAAAAAGCTGTGTTTCGGGTTCCCGACCCTACCTAGAAAATACCGCTGACCCTAAAGTTTTTTTTTCACCAGTCTCCAAGAAAAAAATCAGGGATATCCTTTTTGCAAACTGGAAGGGAAATTCCATGCGCTAAAAATAGAATTTTGTACTCATTGTAATCGTGACCCAGACATGGCGAAGAACAACAAATCTTTGTCAGACATTTGGTCTGACAGTAATGAGTTGCCTGTCAGACCGAATAAAAATTTGTCAATCCGAACTATCATTCTCCAGCTTACAGGTCAAAATCAATGTCAGACAGTGGGACTGACATTAGCAAAAAAGTATCAGACCAAGGGAAATTTCATCGGACATGTCTGTCGGTCCGACGGTCTTCGCCATGACTGGTGACTAGTGGTGACCCTGCAGGAAAATTACGAATAATCGCAAATGCTATTCGTTCGTGGGAGATCAATAACTCTTAACTTTAGGCTCGCCAACCGTTAAGTACAAGATTTTTATATATCTCTGACTAACAAATTCCTTTGTTCGTATTACTCCGCGATCGGAAACCGTTAATTCAAAATATGAGGTTCCACCCATTCCCTTCCACAAACTCTTAACTGCAGACATAATACGTTATTGTAACGTCACTTTCAGGTTATAGATGAACAAACGCATGATTCGTAATTTGTTGACAGGATATCAAACCAATAGCGTCTCAGAAAACTGTTGGCTCCACCTCTAAGCTGCACTCAAAAGAGTGATTGATGTGTAACAAAGCTTGCGCGCGTGACTTTAAGTTCCTAGAGCTCCAGATAATTTTTTGAGGCAAGGCGTATTTACCCCTTAGAATTTTTTCCAATGCGAATTTCCAGATATTTTTTTTAGGCAAGGCGTATTTACCTTCTTATTCGGGAAAGGACTAAAATAAACAGGAATGCCCGACTGGAACGACCCACTTTCATTTTCGGGTTCAAGGACTGGACATCTAACCGCGGTATGTTTCTGACCACCGAGTTTTTTTTTTTTTTTTTTTTTTTTCTGAACAAGATTACTGTCGTGGGGTTTCTTTGCCTTTACGGCCACTTCAGAAATAATATCGGCCAAAATCGCCTAAAGTTACGATCTGCTCTGGAGTGGATTTACTTGTTTGCTGATTAAAAATAGAAAACAAACACCTTCAAGTTGTCGTTTCCGATTTACGGATTGATACAATGTTCTGTTATTTATCATCCAATTAAAATCGGGTAATTGCTTTCACGGAGACAACCGATTGATTGAAATTCGAAGGAATGCAACACACGGCATCATTCGGTAGATCTACGGAACTGGCCGATTGTCTTTCGGCTGGTCAGAGTGGTGACGTAATTGGTATTCCCCAATTTCTCAAGGTTGTGATTGGCTGATTAAAGTCGTAATAGATATCGGAAAGCTGACTGACGTAATCTAATTTTAGTGACCAAAAAGTTTGTGTTAATCGTTGGAATTTCCTAGCGTGTAAGTTTTCCGGACGTTCTTCGATCTTGATACGCTATCTGAAAATGATCAAATGCGTTTTCATTATTTTGGATGCGTATCTGTACGCATTTTTATAAAAGTTAATGCGTATTCAGACCAAATCAATGCATATTTAACGCAAATACGCATCTTATCTGGATCTCTGAGTTCCCCGAGGTCACGGACAAAAAGGTCACCGATAAATGTCTCGGCATCTTTCAAACATCGAACGCTCCACGTGTAGCATCTATATTTGGAAACACGCTTACCACTTCTTCAGGCAATAACCCTGTAAATATTGCATTTCCGTTCCATAGTTAAATCCTTTTGAATATTCAAACATCTGAAAATTATTCCAACAGTTAAATCTATCCCAAATGATTGGATTTGTTGCAGACGGATTCAAAAAAGGACAAGACATTTTTTCATTCTGTAATAGAGAATAGCAGCCAAAAGGGGTAAAGTGTGCGTTTTATATAATATACGGGAATTCATCTAGATTTATGCGACGACCACCCCTATGCGATATTGAATATTTGAATGATAGGCAGACGAGCTAGCAAGCGAAGATGGCGGGGGGGTCCCGGAAAATCATCGCAAATCCCGAAATTGTTCATCCAATGTCCCGGATTCCATTGGAAAAATTATGGCATATCTGACTTTGGTTATTAATTGTCACCGAAACATTTCAGGGCAATTTTACCTTTTGCTCTTTTCTTTCAATTTCACTATTGCCTGATTGGGAAATTTCGCTAACCTGATTATCGCCTGAATAAACATAGGCGTTGGGATTCGCACTAAAATTCAGCATGTGCAATTACATTTGGTGCATTCAGATTCTTTGACCGAGTCCCTATTATTGAGTAATTCAAAACTGAAGAGCACTCATTTTTAGCTGGACTTTTGGAAGAAAATGAGAGCTTATACTGTCACCCGGGCGTCGGCATTGCAGTGGCGGATCCAGAGGGGGTTCGGGGGGTTCAAACGAACCCCCCTCTGTAGCCAAATTATTTTATATTCATGCAGAAATTCAGTAAATTTTATCTTATTCAAGGAAAACGAAACCCCCCCCCCCCCTCCTATTTGTAGATTCGAACCCCCCTCACAGAAATCCTGGATCCGCGGCAGGCGTTGGCATCGGTAGGGTTGGATACCGTTAGGAATGAAACGGTACGATACGATACTGATACTAACGAAACGATACGGTACTTTATCGATACCGATACCGATACCAAAACAGGAATCAATTCCAAGCTTTCGATATTTAGGGAGGTGCAAATCAAACCACCATTGATAATGCCATAGGTTTCATTGCTTTTAAAATCAGTAGTACTACTTGTGTTTCCTATATGATAAACTATTTTCATTTAAAATACATTAAAAAATCTGATTAATATATGACCATACAACTGAATATTTGTGTTGCATACAAGATATTTTTTTTAAAAAAAATATTGTTTGAACTATCTCTTAGTGTTATAAATATATAATTTCATCATTTATTTTGTTGTCTGCAAGACAATTTGGAGAAAAGATTTTAATCTTAGTATATAAAAATCCAGATCTTTATCCAGAAAACCAAGTAATTTTTCTTTGATTTTTTGTTTGTTTGGGGGGTATTTCGGCGTTTTAGCCCACTCCTAGTCCTACTCAAAGAACAGCCAGACAATTATGTGTAATTTACTTATTTCTAATGTCAAAACTTGGTAACAATTGATGTAAATATCAAAGAATCCATTTTACTTTCCCAAATTCATACCTACTGTCATAAACCAAGTGTATTGGTGGCAAAAAACGTATTTTTTCGTATCCGGAAATTGGTCTATGGTCGGTTACTGGTACACTAGATTGGAATTAGAGGGTTTCGAAAAAGACTTTATTTGGACTCCAAAGTTTGTTTTTATGGCATTTAAGGAAATGTGTGGTCAATTAAGAAATAGAATGGCTTAATTTTCGTATTTTCCTGTCAGTTACTAATTGTTTTTCTCCATAATCATGCTTTGAAATTGGTGCCGACGAACACTGAAAACGAAGAAGTTTGACAGCTCCAAAACTTTTCTGATGATAGAAACATTTGATTCTTAGCGAAATATGGTCTCTATACACTTAAAAATCAATATCTGGAAATAAAATTTCTATTTTAATCTCTCTCTTTCTTTCTTTCCTTGTCGACGTTGGTACCGATAACAGTACCGGTATTTCTCGAAACGGTATATACCGGTACTTTTTGAAACGATTTTCGGTCCGGTTCTGGTACCGGTTATCGGTATCCAACCCTAGGCATCGGCGTTGCAACAAAGATTAAAGTTTTTTCAAACATCAATAACTTCCATACTGTCAAAGGGATTCAACCCAAACTTGGAATACTTATTCACCATCACACCCTTTACCTTACTACCAGGGCCCATAACCCTGGCTCCACTATATTTGGAGTTATGCCCCCTTTATACTAAGCAACTTAGAAAGTCGAGCGCGCTGTCTGTGGACAGCTCTTGTTTACAATTACATAGGCTATATATTCTTTTAAAAGATAGTTTCCTTCAGACAATCTGTCATATATAGCCTCTTTAAAATACTACATATAATTCTTTAGAAAAAAAAAAGTTTTCCTTTTAAAGCAATCCATAACTTCACATTGCAAATGGTTCTATGGACCACATTTTGTCTCAGGGGTAAGTGATTTGGTATACATTGTCTGGTTTGCACCAATAGGTATTATACTATTACCTTTAGTTTATGTATTTTTAATGTCATCTATATGCTACATGAATTTTAGATTTCATAGCTTTAAGGAAAGAGATATTCCCCTTCTGATTTTGATCTCTTTGTTTACAGTTTCTAAGCCGGCCCCAGATTGGAATAGTACTGCTGTTGTAAATGGGAAGTTTAAGGAGATAGGTCTGAATGACTTCAAGGGGAAATACCTGGTGTTCTTCTTCATTCCTAATGCATTGTAAGTAGATTTGATAGGGGTAGATTTTACAATAAAACTCTTTTAACCCTTTCCCAAATAAGCCCTGGTTTTGACGTCCCCAATAGAAAAAGCTTAGGAAAATATTGAGGCAAAAGAAGAAACTGCTGATAACCAGCAGTTTCTCCTTTTGTCTCAATATTTTCTGTGCTATGTTATAGACAAATGTGTAAACAGTAGCTTTTAAGTCAGACAACCTCAAATTTTGTGGTTTGGGAAAGGGTTAAAGGGGAGTATGATTGAGCAGGAATCTGGAAAAATGGCCCTTAACCCATTCCCAATCAAGACTTTGTTTCATTTTCCCTATTGGAATGACTTCTAGAGAAAATACCTGGTGTTCTTCTTCATTCCTAATGCATTGTAAGTAGATAACCCTTTCCCGCACATTGACGCTTTTGGATGCCCCACAAAATAAAGGCTTTGGAAAACATTGTGGAAAATGAAGAAATTGCTTATTACAAGCAATTTCTTCATTTCCAACAATATTTTCTACCAAGAAAGACCAAACAATGTTAATTTTTTTCCATGGAACTTGTCATCTGCAACACCTATGAGTTTGGACTAGGCTAAAATTTTGTTGTTTGGTAATTGGATAAGCAGACATGGTGAAGAATCAGAGGTTTTTGTCAGACATTTTGTCAAAGTGAACCAAATAGATTTTTTTTTTTGACCAAACTTTTATTCACGATCTTACAGAACAGAATTATTTTCAGACAGTAGGACTGACAATTGCAAAACAATTATATCAGACCTGAGTGACATTTTATCAGACATATCTGATGGTCCGACGGTCTTCACCATGATTGGATAAGAGGTAGATTTCAAGACAAGAGACTGTTTGAGTGTGATTCAGCCAGGATCTAGTGGCCCTTAACACTTTCCAAAAAAAGGACTATTTGAAAATGCTTCGAAAAAACATTTAGGCTAAAGAAGAAAATGACAAGCAATTTCCACAATGTTTTCTACCCAAAAATACCAAAATTGTTTAATTTCATTCACTTGAAATTGTCATCTGTATCTGTTTTTCTATTTGGACAAGCTGAAACTTTTGTTGCTTGGTAATGGCTTAATATAAACAGGTCATTGTTAAGATCTATTGTTTATTTCAGTACATTCATCTGTCCAACAGAAATCCTTGCCTTTAATGATAGACTGGAAGAGTTTAAAAAGATCAACACGGAAGTAGTAGCATGTTCTGTTGACTCACATCATACACAATTAGCATGGTAGGTGTTGATTTAGTAAATCTGACATCAATATTTGACCACAAGTTATTTATGGTCATGTACAGCATAGTTGAAATATTGTAGACAAAGAAGAGGAACTGCTCAATGTCACACAATTTGTCTCCTTTGTCTGCATTACTTTGGTAGAATTTATTTTCTAAATAATTTTGTTTTCCTATTCTCGATCCATCTGATAAGGACTGAATTGGATCTTCACTTCAACAGATGCAGTTATTCAAGATACCAATGCCAACATACCCTGGTAACAAGCTTAACAGTACAGTTACATACAGTAACAATCAATCGGATTGGCCTAGCATGCATCTTGTCCGATAAGCTTATTATGCAATTTAGAATTAGATAATTAATTTAGATATTGCTGCTGAATATGGTCTCTGGTTACAGGATTACATCAGTAATACACTATTCTTCTCATTCTAGGATCAACACACCCAAAAGTAAAGGCGGTCTTGGAGAACTACGCTATCCACTATTATCAGACTTGACACATAAAATATCAAAAGCTTATGGTGTGTATTTAGAAGATCTGGGACATACATTAAGGTAAGAATATTATTACTCACAGTTAACATGTCACCAAGCTACCAAATCTTAACATTGGCAAAATTAGAAGGGCTACAGGCAAGAATTGGACGTTAATGAATTTGCAAGGGTTGTTCACATCATATCACAGAAAAACATCATTGGTTGCCCGTGGTCTGAGCTAGGCTACATGACCCCTGTGGCAATTGGTGAGTAAAACCGCAAATCAATATGAAACGTGTAAGCACAAGATCCAGTCACAGCTCTCATAAGTCAATGCCTTGTCAATAACAAGCAAGATGGCTGTGCCAATGATTAGCAGTACTGAAATAAGAATTACAGATCACTAACATTTTATACTGCTTTAAGATAGAAAGATGGGGAGAGAGGTTTTTTTTAAGTCTTTTAAATTTGAAACACAAAATTTTTCATATGCTAAACAATAGTAATCTGACATATTGACAAATTACCTGAAGTGATTTGTCAATCTCCTACGCAGTTTACTGCCCTGAATCAGCATTAATTTATGTACATCTGACATCACTCTTCGCAGATCAGGGATTTGTATTGGCCAGTTTTATTGGTCTACTTGTCCATCATAAAATGATGATGGAACCAATGAAATGGGGCATTTGGGAAACTGTATTTCAGAGTTTAACTAGCCAAATGACCCAGAGGTCATGTAGCGTAGCTCAGACCACAGGGTATCCGAGGATGACAGAAAGGATTGAGGCAAAAGAAGAATATGCTGTTCATTAGCATTTTTAGCTCACCTGAGCACGAAGTGCTCAAGGTGAGCTATTGTGGTCACTTTTTGTCCGTCGTCCGTCTGTCTGTCCGTCTGTCTGTCCGTCCGTTCACAATTTCGTGTTTACACTCTAGCATCTACAAATATAGGCCAATCTTGACCAAACTTGGTCAAAACATGTATGGCCATAAGATCTCGGATGAGTTTGATTATGGGTCAGATCGAACTAAAAAGTCAGGAGTTATCTGCCCTTGAATGCGAAAAATACCTAGTTTTGACATTGTTTACACTCTAGCATCTACAATTATTGATCAATCAAGACAAATCTAGGACATAAAGTTGCAGACCATAATATCTCGGATGAGTTCAATTTTTAGTCTGATCTGACCAGAAGGAGGAGAGTTATGTGCTCTTGAATTCGACAAAATTGCCATTTTCGGCTGCTTGCGACATTGTTTACGCTCTAGAATCTACAATTATTCATCAATCGGGACAAAACTTGGACACAATATTGGGGACCATGAGATCTCGGACGAGTAAGATTTTCAGTCTGATCTGATTAGAAAGCCGAGAGTTACTTGCCCTTGAATTGGACCAAATTGTCATTTTCGGCTCTTTTCGACCTTGTTTACACTCTAGAATCTACAGTTATTAATCAATCAAGCCCAAACTTGGACAAAATATTGGGGATCATAAGATCTGGGATGAGTTTGATTTTCAGTATCATCTGATCAGAAAGTCGAGAGATATCAGACCTTGAATTTGACAAAATTGCCGTTTTTGACTGTTTTCGACCTTATTTATACTCTAAAATCTACAATTTTTGACCAATCAAGACAAATCTTGGACACAAGGTTGGAGACCATAAGATCACAAATGAGTTTGATTTTCAGTCTGATCTGACTAGAAAGATGAGAGTTATGTGCCCTTGAATTTGATAAAATTGCCATTTTTGGCTGTTTTTGACATTGTTTACACTCTAGAATCTACAATTATTTATCAATTGAGACAAAACTTGAAAGCAATGTATGAAACTATAAGATCTTGAATGAGTTCGATTTTCAGTCCGATCTGATCAAAAAGCCGAGTGTTATGTGCCCTTGAATTTGACAAAATTACTGTTTTCGACTGTTTTAGACCTTGTTTACACTCTAGAATCTACAATTATTGACCAATCAAGACAAATCTTGGACACAATGTTGGGTATCATAAGATGTCGGATGACTTTGATTAGAAAGTCGAGATTTATGTGCCCTTGAATGTGATCAAAATTGCCGTTTTTGGCTGTTTTTCGACCTTGTTTATACTCTAGAATCTACAATTATTGATCAATCAAGACAAAACTTGGACCAAAATGTTGGGAATCACAAGATCTGGGATGAGTCTGTTTTTCAGTCTGATCCGATCAAAAAGTCGAGAGTTATGTGCCCTTGAATTTGACAAAATTGCTGTTTTCGGCTGTTTTCGACCTTGTTTATACTCCAGAATCTACAATTATTTATCAAACAAGACAAATCTTGGACAATGTTGGGCACCATAAGATCGTGGATGAGTTCGATTTTCACAACGTTATTGACCATAAGTTCGTTTTCAGTCTTAAAGTCATACATATTTATTGAATTGAACAAAAGTGTTGCTCATATCATTTTGGTTCAGGTGAGCGATATAGGACCATCATGGTCCTCTTGTCTTTTTTTGCCTCAATTTCTTCTTAAGCTTTCTCTGATATACAGGGAAGTCAAACAAGGTTGTGTTTCGGAAAGCGTGAAGATACCTAGATCATATCTGCACAATACTTAAATATGAAGTAATGAAAGGCATTCTAAATCACAATTGGAAAATAAAAAAGCATGGCCAACTGTTGAATCTAGGAGCAAGATTTTTATGCCCCCGTATCGAAAGGGCATATTGTTTTACTCGTGTCTGTATGTTTGTCTGTCCGTCTGTATGTCTGAAAACTTAACATTTGCCTTTTCTCCAAAAGTACTTGATGTACCAAATTTGGTATGCAACTTCCTTTCAATGAATACCCGGCCGCGGCAAATACCCTTTCTGAGAAAATTGTCACCCAGCAATGTGTTTGAAATCATTAACCTAAGTGGGCAAGCTGCTGGAGGCTCGGAAAGGGTGTTGTGGTAGTATTGGTTTGAGAAACAACAGGAATCCATGGGTAGGTTCTCAAGCCGCCGCGATATGACCCTGGTAGTTGAAAATGGCGTAAACCCCCCCAATAAACTCAAACTCCTTTCGATGAAATCTATCTGTTCCATGCAATTTGACCTTTCTCAAGGTCATTTGTTAACCCATATCAACCCTTTACAAGAAAACTTAACATTTTAGAAAAAATTGCCATTGAGTCGGCATTGGTGTTTCACAAACACATCTTGTATTTTCTTTGTTCTTTGTAGCAATACCTCTAGAGTCTCTTCTTATTTTGAAACCCAATTTTAAATGTGTATACTTGCAAGTGGTGCACCAACACTTCATAGACAAAATTATGAAAAACGAAGGTATTACTAATATACTGAGAGGCAAAAATAAGTATACACTATAGTTCTTCCATGTTTTCTTGGAAAACGATTAATAGATTATTACAATATTTAAGCGCCACTAAACGTGTTTGTTTGCTTGACGTACACTTCTTGGCCTGCTTGTCTATTCATCCTTCCTCCCATTGAGAAAGCTTTTTAATGGCGTACAGCGTCATCGAAAAAGGGGATTTAATCAATTAATTAATGCAAGAATTCCCATTGACACTTTCCCTACATTTATGAACGGATATGGATAATTTTTTTACAGAATTTGTCTAGTCACCTAGGACCATGCATACAATGTTGTTGCTTTTCTGTATTACGATGTTATCATGGCAAAGGGGGCTTGATGCAAACAAGTTATCTGACATAACTCCTTCTAAATTTATGGACGGATTTTGATAAACTATAAAAAGAATGTTCCAATGCTACATGACTAAGTGTATAATTCATTTATAGTGTCATGTTCTTTCATATTATGCTGTGTCATAGAAAAATGGGTCTTAATGGCAAAAAGTGGCATTTTGATCAATTTGCACACCCCACCTAAAATTGTGTTATAATGTTAGAGAAAATGTAACGTTGTGATTTGTTGTGACAAGGAATACAGAAATTAAATACGAATTAATAGCAATAATTGATGCTCACTTAAGTCGCACATGCAAAATTTGCAAAATCGGCATGTAGCAAGAGTATGGGTAATCAAGCAATTACGTGTGAAATTAAACAACATTGTATTATTGGTTTATGAGTGGAAATAAATAGTACAAAATTTTTAGTCGATATGTTTGAAATTAAGAGAGATATCGAAAAACAAAAAGTGTATACTTTCTTTTGCCTCTCAGTATAGTATAGAGAGTCTTTGAGAAACAAAAAGACCATTATGAAAAAGCTTGAGTCATCTGTGTTTTCTTCTGTCCTCTAACATGTATTTACTGTATGTTTTATTACAGAGGTTTGTTTATAATAGACACGAAGGGTATATTACGTCAAATCACAATGAATGATCTGCCTGTAGGAAGATCTGTAGATGAGACGTTGAGACTTGTACAAGCATTCCAATACACAGACTCACATAAAGAAGTGTGTCCTGCTAACTGGAAACCGGGAGCTGATACTGTAAGTTCTTCGGGATTAATCACTTATGTTTGTATGTCATTGAGAAATACTAGGGAAATATGGTTAGGTGTGAAACATCCACAGGAATATACATAACTGTGTCCACTTTGAAAGTTGCTGCTGATGACTAAATGGACGTTGACATAGATATTATTCATTCGTAAAATAACACAGAAAACATCGAGGCAAGAATTTTCAATGTGTCTCAATGTTATCCCAAACAATTTCTATTTCAATTTCATGTCTTGTTTTGGAAAGGCTAAAACAACAATGAAAAAATGCTAATGGAGACATTTTTATTTTATAAACCCATCTTCTTATTTCAGATTGTACCAGATCAGACAGAAAAACTCAAGTATTTCCAAAAAGTCAATCCATAACTCGTGATATATATCCAACATAAAGAAGACAATAGGGACCTATTAAAGCTACAGATGAGAGGGGGTGATGGCTTTTAAAAATGCAATATTTCTTTTATTGTTCATCAAACCCTATGTTATGGGCATTCACTAGAATCGTCTCAATGAGGTGATTCAAATGAGTACCCACAACATAGGATTTGGCTTTGAATTAATAGATTCAGAATGCCTCCTTTCCTGTTGTCTGTTACTCTGAATTATTCAATAAACAAGGACTCATGTTTACAACCATATAAATGAAATGGGAGAACTAGATCTGCTTTGGAAAAGAAGAAATAGTTGATAACAACAAAATTATTCATCTTTATTAAAAACAATGACATGCAAAATTTAGATCTGATTTAGTCCCAAATTCTAAATTGATCCTGATGGCTTTTGCTTAAGAATTTTTATCATTACAGACAAAAAAAGACTTACACAATATGTTCTTCTATTTTTTAGTTTGATTATGTAATATAAGTACATAATTATAATGGGAAGAACATGATAATTTAGATATTTTGCTTCTAAATTTTGGTTTATGAATGGGGCATTTGAATGTGAAGCACAACTAAAAAAGTTTAATTTATGTCAATTGGTATAGATTTTTATATTTTCACCATAACCATTGATATACATATCGTAGACATTTTAAAACCATGAGTATGAGGTTCCATTGCTGATGTAAGATACTATTATACAACTTAATCCTTATCGTGCTAAGCGCGACCATAGGTCACGCTGACCTACCCAATTCGCCACCGCTAAGCTTGACCTAGAGTAGCGCTACAGGGGTTCCCCAGATATGAGCTTCGTTTTCACGAACTGGTGACGTTTTATGCAAGTTTTGAGCTATATTTAGTAGGACACTCTCAGTGAAGGTCAATTCTGTAAAAATATCAGCCAACCAAAAGCCTTGGATGTCATAATGATGCACTTAATATTCAAAAGTGAAATTGGGAAAACCCTAATCCAAAATGGCGGTGCTCAGAAGGCGAACATGTTGATGAAGTTTTGCGTGAATTTTCTATGATAGTGACTTTTAAGCGGAAAGTGACTTTAGTAGTGATGGTTAGAAATATATTTGGAACAAAATATCATAGATTTGGACTTTGTGTGTTAAATACCAATGGAATAATCGCCCCGATAGCGGAACGTACCAACTGTCACTTTTAGTGGGTCGGGCTTGATTGACAACTGATTTGTTATGATGCGATTTAAGTGGGTCAAAGTAAACCAACAACATGGAATTCTCGAAGATCCTACCCGGTTTGTAGTCTCCTTTCTAAAACATAGGGTTTATAGGGCTAAAATACTTCATAAATTCAATGTATAGTGTAGGAATAAGTGCACCCCATTAATACACTGTGCACAGTGATTTAATTCAGCCGTATGGAGGTGTACTAGTCAAAATTAATTCAGCACGATAAGGGTTAACATTGTGTGAGTGAGATCCGATGGAATGAAAGTTTCTGCCTGTTAATTTACTTGGTTATTGTTGTTTCTTTAATTTCCCATGACCTTTGAGGCATTATGAAAAAATGTAAATACATTGTAAAGTCAACCAGTGTAGAGTCGACACTTGTAATGTTATGTGGACACCGGATAAGTCAAATTTCCGCTTAAGTTGAAGTGAATGTTTGGTTCTGTTCTCTTCAAAGGATTTTAAAAAGCTGAAACAGAATTATTATGAAATAAATACATGTATAGCCATTGAGGAAAAGGATAGAAATTGCCTGTTTCAAGCAATTTCTTTCCTTTTCCTACTATATTTTAATTATGAATGCTTTTGATGAGCAATAGAATGGTTAAATGTATGATAATTTAAATCGAAACAAAACAAAATTTTTTGAGTCAAACTCCGGATATGTCAAGATATTTTGACGACCCCTCTGACTTCGACACAACAAGTGTTGACTGTAATATAATGTGTATGGTAACGACTTCTATTTCTTCTCTAATAGGTGTTTCAACTCGTCACATCTATGTAACTAATGAAAGCATGTTCTACTTACATCTCTTTGTATTTCACTTTTAATATATCATGACAAAATGTTTCTTTCAACAACTGTATCTTTCTTTTTGTGTTCATTGGTGCCACTTCGCTGTTGCCTTTTTAATATGTTGCTAGTTAGCTTTTAATATTTGTTTAGTTGTTGCTAGTTACGATTAATTGGTTTGGAAAGCTGTTTATATGTTTCAGTGTTTTATTAACATTATTAGCATACAAAAAGGAAAATTTTTGAAAAAAAAAGTGAAAAAATGAAACAAAACGACAACCCCCCAAACAATGCATTTGCACTGTTCACAATAGGAGCAACATACTGGATAACCACTGTTCGAAGGAATTCTATTGAATTTTTTCTCTTTTATATCTCACAAAGGCCATATCTTGCTTGAAAGGTCTTTGTAGTTTGGGTTCCAGTCTTTTTTATGCATTATCTTATTGACCAAATTGTTTATTGAGGAGTGGACCCAGGCTAGATCTTTGCAGTATTATGTACCCTCAACTTCACTTGAAATGAATTTTATTGAAATATTTGTGTTAGCTGATATTTTAGTGTTAAATCGTATTTGCTTAAAAGGTGTTGGTCAATATATGTAAAATAGTTTTGTGATGAGAGAAAGCTAATTATAAAGATGTATGTTGAATAAATTTTTATGTGAAATCCAGATTTCAAATTTGCTGCAAGATATATTTCTATTTTTTGTTTTATTTTGAAATTAATCTCTGATTGTATGTTAGGCATACTAGCATACATATGAGCCAGGATATGGAAAAATGCTTTGAGCCCAACATGGTTCCAGATAAGCCTGCATATACTTGCAGTGTGATCAGGAACCATGTTGTTCTCCAACAGCTTCGTCATGGTCTCTAGCAACCATATATGGGTAGCATGGATCCGGATCAGACTGCTCCTAGACACAATCTAATTTGAAACATAGCTGTCCCAAATGCTATAAGTACATTTTTCCATATCCATATCAATTATATTATGGTGCTCAGTGAATGAAACCTTTCTCAAACTAAAGATCGGTCACACTTCAGATGGATTAAAGATAAAAGGCATGAATGATATTCAATGCATACAGAGGATTCAAGTTCGAAGGAAAAAGAAGCAAATGTTATCCTATAGCATTTTCTTCTTTTTCTCTTGTGTTACTGTTTTGAGATCTACCTATTGCATGAAAGAGTTAAAATATTGAAATAAGGTCCTCTCATAATCTTAATGTTTTTGAAGGAGAGAATAGAAAGCTATAATAGCAAAAGATAAAAGGGGTAAAGGCTTTCTAAATTTGTTATTAAATAGTTGAATTCCAAACTCTAGGTTGTGGGTACTGATTTGAATCATGTTGAAACTATTCCAATGAGTACCCACAACACAGGGTTTGATAACATTTACATGTAATCATGTTTAACGTTATAAAGGTCTTTACTCTTCTTATCTATAGCTTTGGATATGCTAAATGTTACCTGACTATTAAATGTACTGCTGAAAACACATAATTACCATCGTGTTTGTATAGATATTGACATTTTTAGCTCGACTTTTCGAAGAAAATGAGAGCTTATACTGTAACCCGGGCGTCGGCGTTGGCGTTGGCGTTGCAACAAAGGTTAAAGTTTTTTCAAACATCAATAACTTCCATACTATCAAAGGGATTCAACCCAAACTTGGAATACTTATTCACCATCACACCCTCTACCTTACTATCAGGGCCCATGACCCTGGCTTCACTATATTTGGAGTTATGCCCCCTTTATACTTAGCAACTTAGAAAGTCCAGCACTTAGAAAGTCGAGCGCGCTGTCTTGGGACAGCTCTTGTTAAGATTAAAAGTTACCGAAGTTACATTTGTATTCTTTGTCCATATATTTGCCAATTACAAGAGCAATAGATTGAAGATGATTGGAACAAACTAAGGCTTGGCACATGGGGATATTATTAGATAAAAGATTGAAAACATTGCAATAAAGAAGGAAATGGTTAATGTATCTTTTTCCTTCAATGCAACAAGCGTACATTATTTTGTCCTGGGACGTTTTTGTTCACCAATAATCCGAAATCTTTTAGTTGAATTCTATATCCATTATAAGCCCTGGTTCGATATGACGTATACAAGACGTAAGGCCCATATTATCAATGTATCATTAATGTCCATACGACGAAATAACCTTCAAATATGGCCGTAAAATTGTTGAAAATACAGGCTTTTGGTTTTGACGACCCTATTAACCCTTTCCCAAACGGCAAAAATTTGGACTGGTCCAATTTGAAAGCTGTTGCAGACGAAAATGGATGTTAATAAAGATACAATTTTGCATGATATAGGCTATATCATATAGCACAGAAAATATTGAGACAAATAGAGAAACTTCTGGTTATCAGCAGTTTCATGTTTTGTCTAAATGTTTTCTCAAGCCATTTCTATTAGGGCCGTCAAAATCAGGTATTGTTTGGGAAAGGGTTATAAAAAGATTGAGACCAAAGAATATGCTGATAATCAAAGAAACTGGACCAGTATACTTTTGTTGTTTGGGAAATCTGATCAGGCTAGACCATGACACGGGTACCGTTTCACTAAGCCTTGCGAAATTTACTTTCACATTTAACCCTTTCCCAAACGGCCAGAATTCGGACTTTTCCTATATGAAAGCTCGTGAAATCAATAAAATAGATGAAAAATATATTATTTGTGTATAATATAGCACAGAAAATATTTAGGCAAAAGGAGAAACTGCTGGTTTTCAGCAGTTTCTTCTTTTGTCTCAATGTTTTCCAAAACCATTTCTACCAGGGAAGTCAAAACCAGGCCTTGTTTGGGAAAGGGTTAAATGCACGTTATAGTATCTAACATTCATCATTGTAAATAGGCCCTAAACGAGAACCCGCGGGGGATGGTACAAAATTGCTAATACCCGGGAACCCGATGATTAATTTTGGCCTTCAACTTTTATCAACAGTTAAACGTATCTAGACATTAAACAATTTAGGCAATTACGAAATCATAACCTAACATGTCAATTATCATTAGTAAATTACATCGTGTCATTTCAAAACATCGTATCTCCACCTTAAATCAAGTTCAGGGTTGCCACGCGTCAGAGAAATGTCAGGGAAATTTAAAATTTTTCAAGGTCAGGGAATTGTCAGGGAATTTTGTGAACTGTCAGGGAAATTTGAAAATACAGGCAAATGTCAGGGAATTTTCAGGGAATTTTGAAAAAATAAGATGCATTGCCACATAATTAATGATTTCAACGTCGCTTTTTAAAATTGTCTCAAAATATCGTGAGTTACCGCGAAATTACTGCGAAGAATCGTGTCAGGGAATTTTCCAATCTTGTCAGGGAATTTTATTTCCTCTGACTAGTGGCAACCCTGAAGTTGGGGCTGCGAGGTTTTGCAATAACATCGACGATTAGGTAGAGAGACTCATGTGAAAAAGAAGAAATCCACCAGTAGGAACATATAAGGAGTCGGAGTTGACTCGACCGAATCACCAAGTTTGCTTGTTCCTATAGGTAGATTGTTGTGTGTATAATTTGATTGAGCCTCTCAAATTCGTAAATTTAATCACGATAATTTCACCTTGTGTTATTTTTCTTGCAACGTGAACACTTTTATTTCGTTGCTATTCTCCATCGAGATCATAAGTCTGTTACTGACGCTCTCATGACAACAGATCGCGACTGGTCGTGCGATACCATCACGCTCTGTTACGACTTCAGACAGCTTTTTACCATCACTGCCGATCTGTATCACATTATTCGAATCGTAACCAATCACGAATAGATTGCCTGTACTGTCTATTGTCAAACCACACGGTGTCTTCAAACTAGCATCCTTAAACGTTGACAAGTATCGTCCGTCTGTAGACAGTGTGATGATACCCTTCTGTTTGTCAGCGACATATATTCGCGTGCATTCGTTGTTTATGAGGATATCTTTAGGTGACTTGAAGAGTTTGTGACCCTGGTTATCCTCGTCATATACACGCTGTAGTACCCCGGACATATTGTAGACCCTTAACTGTCCTGCTATCTCCCCGTCACCCCCGCCACACGTGATGAACATCTCCCCGTCACGGTGGTATATACCCCGGCAGTACTCGTCTAGCTTGAACTTCCTGGATGGAGTCATCTTCTTGTCGCTGATAGATATAAACTGTACCAGCTTCTCATCTCTGATACTGACTGCTATCTCGCCAGGACTCACCCCACAGATCGAGAACGGTGCTCCTGGCAGATCACAGTGACTACATATGTTGTAGTAGGACTTGTCCAGCATCTTGAGGCGCTTGTTTCCCCAGTCTGCCAGGATTGTCCGACCGTCTGGGAGGTTTACAAGACCGTTAATGATGTAATCTGTCTTGTTGGTGTCTGTCTCCATGTTACCTTCAATTTTGGCGTAGAATGATCCCACAAGACGAGTCTTCTCATGGTCGAATTTACCGAGCGCTGACAGTTTGTTCAGCCATTCGTTGATGTTTTCGTCTACAGTAAACACGATCCCTTCATCGCCTAGATGTTCTATGACTGTTCTTATCGCAGTGTCACCTTGTGACAGTCCACCTTTAGCGTCACGTTTTATGTTTACAAACAACTGAGCTTCATTTGGTTCACTAAGCTTTTTGAATGCAGCATCTAGTGACGTTATTGCCTCATCACATTTCTTCATGTCCTGCTTGATCCCTTTGTAATCTTCGTCATATTTAGCATGCAGTTTAGCTATCGCTTCACGCTCTATTTTGTCAAAGATGTCGTTGATGCGTTTTCTCATGTCAGTAATTGTTGTCATAATGTCGTCTCTCTCCGAGGTCAGGCGCTTCTTGTCTCCGGCTCGTTTATCCTTCATCATCTGTACCTCTTTACGTTTTGCCAGTACTGCTTGTTTGACTTCCTTCGGTATGTTGGACTTCAGCAGACCCTGTGATACTCGTGTCACATATTCCGGCTCTAGACAATGTCTGTGATCTAGCGCCATGCATGCGTCACAACCCACAGCATCATGGCCTTTACAATACTTATCGATAATCTTCGTACCATGGACCGTGCATTTCTCCACAATCTTGTGTTTGGTAGAGTTGGCTGATGACGTGTCTCCAGGTATGTCAGTGACGGGTACCACCTTGTGTTGACGGAGCAGCTCAAACTTGTTATGTTGGAATGTACAGTCACTACACAGCTTATCTAGACACACGGTACAGAAGTTAGTGGCGACCTTCACCTTACGACCACGTGAGCACGGGGTACACACGTGCGGTGGGAGTTTCGGTTCCTCTGACTTCAGTGGTTCATACTTGACAGAGCGCCTTAGTAGCGACTGTTTTATACCGTAACGTTGTGAATTACTCCTCGTCTTCTTTGTTTTAGGCACGTTTGCCTCTCCATTTGTATACACATTTGTTTTATCTGTTAGTCTTTCTACTACTATTTCACTATTTTCACGAATTATTCCGCCGTTTTCCATAATTATCTAGTGCTTATATTTTAACGTTCTAAATGTCTTATCGGCAAGTCGAACTTCGTAACCAATAGCCTAGACATTTAATAACCCTTTGCACATTACCATTGCAATTATCTTTTATTCCATGATTCAATGCCCAAAAGCACGAGTTCTTTACCCGATGTATTATGTCATAACGCGAATAAAGATAAAAAAAAGTAGACACTTTTGTTGTATGAATACTTTCTTTAGAGTGATAGCATATTTAGCATATTTTATATGATTGTACATTACTTCACCTAGGCTGTATGCTATTTTTCTTAATTTGGTTTGTGACCAATTTCTAAAGAGGTTTGTTATCAATAAAGAGTGAACATAAGACCTTGTTCTATCATGCAATGCCTTTTTCGTTTTGGAAAAATGCAGTTCGTAAAATATATATTTTTCTCAATCATTTACGCTGTTAGATTTCATTCATTTTTGATTGACCTGGATTCTGTGAATTTTGTGTGATTTTGCATTCAATATAAACACTCCTCGATGAAAAGGATAATGGTAACATGATACTTATTTAGTACCTGCGTGACTACAATGTATAGACAATAGAAAACAAAAGGAACGATTGAACGCTAATCGGCAACACTGGACGCTTCATGAATAAAATGCCTGTTTAGAATCTAATATCTGCTTTAACCAATTCCCAAACAAGACCTGGTTTTGACGTCCCTACTCTGATCAGCTTTTGAAAACATTGCGACAAAAGAAGAAAATGCTGATAATCAGCATTTTCTCCATTAGTCTCTATATTTTCTTTGCTACATTATGCCTAAATTGTCATATATTCTACATCTACATGTATTTTGTCATCTGCATCAGCTTTTAAATCAGACAGCCCAGAAATTTGCCATTTGGTGATGGGTTAATATAAGTTGGCCTAGAACTGGATGTATTGGAAAAAAAAGAAACATTAAATAAAGAAGAGAGGGAAAAACATATTCCACATTCGATATGTTCACCTTATTTTGTAAATTAACGTAACTTGAAACAATGCTAATACGCATTCATTTCATGTCCTAAGACTTATTTTATATCAAAGATCTGGGAATGTTTTAACCTTTTCCCATACAATGCCTGGTCCCGTACAAAAAACGTTTGGGAAATATTGAGACAAAATAAGAAAATGTTGATAACCAGAATTTTCTCCTTTCTGTGCCAAAATGTATTTAGAATTCATATTTATTTAAACACAATTCGTGATCTGCACATCAGTTTTTGAATTGGATCAGTCAAATACATATGTCTTTTAGAAAAGGATTAACCCATTCCAACACATTGATTATTTAGATTCCCCAAAAGATAATGGCTTGGGAAGACATTGTAGAAAATGAAGAAATTGCTTGTCATGTTGTCATGCCCCCCCCCCAAAAAAAAACCCGTTTTTATTTCATTTTATTCGAAATTGTCATCTATATCGACCAGTCTAAAAAACCAGTCTAAAAATTTTGCCGTTTGTTTAATGGGTTAACACGCTATGGGAGCCTGACCAGCGGCACCTATTTTTTCGAGCAAAAATGGCGGACATAACAAACCTGCAAGAAATAGATACTGCAAACAAAGGAAGATTTGTCACATTTATACTCAATTTTGCACGTTCATACTCATTAATATTTGAGTACATATATTGCTTTACCACTTTTGACTCTTAAATAAACTTATTAATCTTTAGATTATCTAAAATTGTGCCAATAATCTTCACGATGTGCTGTGCTCATCATTTTAAGCGAGAAATGCTTTAATGAATCAATCAAAAATCACACTTTACTGTTTCTACTGGTTTTATTTTCGTGTGTGGACATAGATTTCTGTATGACAAAACCTTTGTGTAACTCTGAGTCGTGAGAGATGTGTATTATTAGAAAAAAAAACGTAAAAAACGAAACTACTGTACGAGAAAAACTGAACTTTTTTTCCGAGCAATGTCACAATCCACTGTATGCGTAGTTCGTTCATTGTTTACACGATTTTAGTTTGGAAATTCCAGTTTTTTCTGAACGCGTTAATCGAGCAATTGAAAACTGAGAGACGTATCATAGTGGTCAACATTTTCAGTTAATCAACTGCATGAAGGATTAAATCTCTTTAAGCAGAGTCAATCTAAATGCGCATTTAAATTATTTTAACCCTTTTCCAAAGCGTAAATTTCAATTCGAAAGTAGCTGTTTACCACAGAATTGATGTTGAAAAAATATTGGATTAGTGTAAAATAAAGCATTGAAATTATTGATGCAAAAGGAGGAAATGCTGGTTATAAATATTTCCTCTTTTGCCCCAATGTTTGCTCAAGCCTTTTTTGTTAGGAACGTGAAAACCAGGTCGTGTTTGGGAAAGGGTTAGTATAGTTTTTGGAACTTGTTCATGCAAACTAAGCTATCTCGAGTCAAAGGAATTACAGCACTGTCTTGATGATGAAATAAATGAACAAATAAACTAAATGGTTAATATAGAACCTACTCATCAAAGCATATTATTCACGAAATCGACACTAAATATTGATTTAAAAATGAAACATGTCTTTGAAATAGTATTCAATGTATATTTTCTCCTAACACCACTCATGTTCTGTCTGCCTTAGTACTGTCTCTTGTTTTTCTTGCACGCACTCTCTCATTGGCTGGTTATGACCGCGGTTAGCACAAAAATGGCATCGCGTTGCACTTTCAAATTTGATGTCCCGGTTTCGATCCTAGGGCGCGGCATATATCCTCCATGACATCTGGTACTTGTTTCATCAAAACATTGAAGACGTATTTCTGACTAACTGATGTCTTACGAAACAACAATCAAATTACCTAGGACTTGATGGAAGGGGCGAATACCTGACTCCTTTCCTAAGCGTGTAGACTGTAAGACATTGGTACTTAAGACATAAATACGCCTTAAATCCTTTGATGAAACTAGCCACAGTCTCCTACCAAATGGGTGGACAATCTTAAACCTAAGTGGTATGAGTAGCTTAATTCTCGAAAACATCAAATGTAGTTGTGCTAGAGATGTTGAGAGAAATACATGAATATCTTGGTAAGTCGTTTTAGCTTTACTTTTCATACATGTAATATAGTGTCGAAAGAGGCATTTCACCCATTCTAATCGAACATTTTGTAGATACCAGGCCGCGGCCATAGCGCAGTCAGGTGCTCCAGTCTCAGCGATATTACCATGTAGTTTAAATAAGCATTAAGGGGGAATGCTCCAGTTTCCTAAATTTTTCCAAATAAAAGAATTCATTTATTTTTTGTATGCTGAAACTATATGTAATTACCAATTCAAAAATGAAATAAAAATGGATGGTCAGCGATCTTGTTTGAATTTTATAGGCATTCGTATAACATACCCCTACAGCGAAAAAATGCATAATTTCTTCCACCAACCCAAGGTCACTAAAATGCTTATAAATGCTCTATAATCATCGTTTAGTCCTGAAAACGGATTTAAAGTAACGTCTTACATTTAATAAGAACAGAAAACCCAAAATATGTGCTATTATAAACGCACAAATGTGTAAAACAGCATGCTCGCGTGTTCAGTTCGATCAACGAAGCTGAAGTGTTTTACGTCAAAATTTGCATATTTTGGAAATATTTCAAGTTCTACATCATAGACTTTGACAAGTGCGCTGACCTATACATTTTCTTTTAGAATTATTACCAGGACATGTTGCTTAATACAATGAGGGAGTTTCATCAAATTCTATTATGTAGAACTTGAAATATTTCCAAAAATATGCAAATTTTGACATAAAACACTCCAGCTTCGTTGATCAAACCGAACATGTGAGCATGATGTTTTATACATTTACGCGTTTATAGAAGCACATATTTTGGGTTTTCTGTTCGTATTAAATGTAAGACGTTACTTTAAATCCATTTTTTGGACTAAACGATGAATATATCATTTTAATAGCATTTAGTGACCTTGGACAGGTGCAAGAAATTGTGCATTTTTTCTATGTAGGGGTATGTGATACGAATACCTATAAAATTCAAACAAGATCGCTGACCATCCATTTTTATTTTATTTTTCAATTGGTAATAACATGTAATTTCAACATACAAAATATAAATAATTTCTATTATTGGGAAAAAATTAGGAAACTGGAGCATTCCCCCTTAAAGGCAGAATAACACTTAACATCTTGCAAATTTTCCGAGAACTTCGTACAAAAAAAATAAATAATATATATTATTTAAATATGGTCTTTAAATTGCATATATGCCAAATCTTAGCTTTCTACCTTGTGTATTGGCTTAGATGTCGACGGATTTAAAACCCCATGATTTGTTGTCCCGTGGATAATATTTACAAAAATGGAACATATGGGGTTTTAAATCCGTCGACATCCTAGCCAATACACAAGATAGAGAGCTAAGATTTGGCATAGATGCAATTTAAAGGCCATATTTTCATAATACATATTTGTTTTGTACGAAGTTCTCGGAAAATTTGCATGATTTTAACTGCCATTCTCCCTTTAAGCAACGTGTCCTGGTAATAATTCAAAAAGAAAGTGTATAGGTCAGTACATTTTTTAGTGCATTACAGCAGTTTTTATCAGCTACACACGAATAAAATGACGTAAAATAGTGGTAACTGTGTATACACTTACAACTGTCTTGCTCTGAATACTCGATTTCCATCTTGACGAAATCAGTTTCGCATGATAAATACGCTTTTACCATCGAAAATGGTAAATTGTAATCACATGTTATATTATTGAAAATATGGTAGCGAATCATATATGGTACGAAATGTTTAATTTTCTATAGTAATGACCGAGTGTTCCGAAAAACTGGAGCATCCCCCCTTAAATCCCACTCATTCCATCGATATGTCTAAACCAATAGGTGTCACTCCTCAACGAAACAGGCCTATTAAATATATAGTAAGATGGGTCAATTTGGCAGCTTCTAGCTTCTCTCAGATGTCTTTGTGACACATTTTACATAGTCTGCCTGACAGACCATTCCTTTGTCTTTAATTTACTACCAAGAAAGTGGTATCAATAGCACCATCAGCTAAAATCACGCACCCGTGAGCACAGCCACCCTTGCAATTTGCCATTTCTTTCGGGATCTGCATGTGACACACCCTCGTGAAAGGTCACGACCTGATAAATTCATTAAAACACATCCCAGCAGTACACTGATGGTCTGCCAGTATGCAGAACCACGTTACATGCTTCTGCCTATTTTAAAGACACAGGATCAATGCATCAAAAGGAGCGAATCCATTTTTGACGGAACTATGTTTGTATACTACGACCCGGAAGCATTTCCCGTTTAGGAGTGTCTCCAATAACAATACAAATATGAGATTTCGTACGCAGTGAACCGTGTATTGCACGAGCGTAAAAGTTTCCATTCATGTGTATTTTTGGACATGGGTTGATGGAAGACTGTTGTAAATACCTACAAAATACTATGTATATATCATTGTCTTGCATAGTTCGTTTCCATAGTCGGTGTAATTTTACGCCATCCAAAATTTTCCGTTCGTGAAATCTGTGCAAATAAGAAGCATTCTTTTATTGTTCAGCTGGCGTGTGGGTGCTCAATAGGCTTCGATTTTCCGTGTGAACAAATACGTCATCGTCACGCCTCACTGGTCTAAAAATAGATTGGGAATCCCTTATCGTACAAATATGGCTGTGAATCTCGCGAAGATTTTCAAAGTTCAACTTACCTGAGATAACATTTTAAGAGCTTGATTGCTGTAATCATTTGTTGAGAAACATTCTAATTCCGAGTTGAGAAGGTTGCTGCACTGTCGTGTACTTTTTAAACTATGAAATAAGCAGTTGACAAGTAATGTTTACAAATACGGACATGTCCTGACTTCATCGTGCCGCTCGTGCGTGCTCGCTTACCCTTTCCAAAACGATATAATGTCATGTTGGGCTAAATTGAAAAAAAAGTCTGCAGACGACAAAACGAATGTGAATATCTTTAGTGTTTTATCTCGGAGAAAATATTGAGGCAATTTAAGAAGGATGATCATCAATATCCAAAGAAGTTATTCACACCCATTTTGTCTGCTGTGCATGCCTTTTCGATTTTGTCGATCATCATTTTCTTCTTTTGCCTCAATGTTTTCCCAAGAATTTTCTGTTGGGGACGTCAAAACCGGTCTTGTTTGGGAAAGGGTTAATATAGAAAAAAAACTAGAATTTGTCGCTGAATGTGATTTGATACCCCATTGGCTTTCACTACAACAATGGGCAAAAACTCACAAAATAAGCAAGATAGAGTTATGTTCCTTGTACGTTGCACTTCTCCTTGGTGAGATCTATCTACCCGAGAAGTTTCATGATCATAGCTACTTTACTTTCAGACGTTTCGATGTTTTTTCTGGTTAAGCTGCTGAGGAATCTCAAGAAAAAACGTTTGTCATTTCTGGTCTGTCTCCGTATCTGGAAGCAATGTTGCATGTTGCATATGCGCAATGTTTCGTAGTTTTAGTTCCCGCCTGCATTATCTATGATCGACTAATATCGCGCTTGAAAATAATATTTTTTTGCTAACACGGTTACGAAAAATTGTCCGATTCATTGACCGATAAACAAAATATTAGACTGGTAACCGGCAAACGTTGTTGGGGTATTCCCATCGGAAATCAATTTTTAGCACACGAACGCGGGAAAACTGTTCGCTATTGTTTGAATACGACAGAAAGTTACCAAAAGGTATACACGTGTCCAACATTATTAAATCTATGAGTCCTTATATATTTCTCTTATGTATGTATTTCCGTGTGATATCCTCTGTATGTCCGTCTCTCTTTCATCTCATCCTCTCTTCTCTGTCTACCTTCGATTTAAATTCTATACTGAACAAAAGTGAAAACGCTACACCTACTTCGCTTGTCATATTTTTTCTAAATTTACAACAAGTAAAAAATTCAAATGAAAGTGTTTCGCATTGTTCGTTGACTTGGTTGTGCTTAGTGCTTTACGTTTTGAGGATCTTTATAACGGGGATGAAAAACGGACCTTTTTAATGTGACAGGGGTCCGTTTCTCAGGTGTACAATTTGAACGGAAATTTTACACAATTTCAACCTTCAGAAATTCAAGCAGAAGAATGCAAACCATGCCGGACTGCATGGAATGGTAGTCCGTCAAGTTACCAGTCAGGAAATGTAAAGAAGCGTTCGTAACATTGTATTAACGTTTAGAAAATGATGTTTGAAAAGCAGAATTTTCATTGTGTTTCAAAGCTTGAAAATTTTACAATTTAATCTCCTTAGGAAATTGAAATCGCTATTGCATGGACATCTGGGAACAATCCTAGTCGAAGAAAGGGTTCAAAAATGCCCTGTAAAGTCAGCATGATGTTGTAAAAACCTCCATTCGAAAACCTTGATAAATTTGTGAATATCAAACATTTCAAATTCCCTATTTGTTTATGTCAAAGGGAGGTAATTCGCAAAATTGACATTGATTTTAGAGCTTGTTAGAAAAGATACACTTGTGTGATTTTAAGTGTTTTCTTTTTTGGAAACCCGGATATGAATTCCAATCACTGTATCATTTTATCATCATAAGGATTGGTGGAAAGAGAAACAAATGTGGAATCAAATATCTAAACTGATTTACACCAAAGGTTTCTATCTTCTACAAATGTATAAAACGCTCCGAACACTCGTACAGAAATTAACTCAAATCACGCGTAAATTAAATTAATTTAATCCGAATACCCGTCCAGTAAGACTCAAAAAAATTGGTACTGTAATGCACGTGTTCGAGGGAATTTTTGGTCTTCGTACAGTGAATAAAAACATCAATATTCCAATTCTAACATTTGCGATCATCTTTAGGCTTTTGGATTTTCAAAGAATAATGTAGTCAGTGTAATTTTGATAATATAACGTGTACCTTAAATATATGTTTTATTACTTTTAAATATTTAAAGGGTGGACAAATATATGCATAATTCACGAGCAACGCCTCTTTATCACGTTTGCTTATCGTTTACGTTATGTATGCCAGTCCGATGAGCTAAAGACAAAGACAATAACGAAGTTGAATCATAAGCCGACATATTTATGCTTCGAAGTTGGTGTTATAGGACAAAAAACACAACTTACGTACAAATAACTGCTGGGACCGTCAGAATCCACTTCCTTGTCCGCCATTTTGTTTGCTCGAAAAAATAGGTGCCGCTGGTCAGGCTCCCATAGCGTGGTTAACATATTTGATGGCTTGATCTAGTCATAAAGGGATAACGGAGGTAACCACAGTGTAGGAGCGGAAGTGTGTGAACACTTGTCTTTGAGTGATAACTTGTGTGTCTGTACATCGAGGAAATGCAACTTGGTAAACATCAGCGGTTGACATTGGTAAGAATTTATGTTTTTTTCTGGATAAACACAACACTTTTGCCAGATCATTGTACCAATCTCTTTATTTATTATTCCCTGTACATGTATAGAGCAATCGGAGCCATTGGTTCTAGATTTAAGTCATTTTAGGCCCGATTCACTTGGGCATGAACTAAAACGGGTGATTTAGCTGTTACGAATCGCATTTTTCACTCGAATAGATGCATACTGTAGGGTATTTTGCGACAAAATTTTCATTCACAGGTCGTGCATATGTATGTGTTGAGACTTAAATAATTATTTGATTAGGGAACCGTCTAAAACTTCCCATTTTTGCCGTTTAAAAAATTAATTGTTTGTACAATCGTTTGTCAAGTCCTGTACAATAGCCTGACAAGAAATACTAACTTTTGTACAACGGCTTGAATTGCATATGTGACATATTGATTGTAATAAATGCGTCTTTGCCTCTTTTTGCATTATATTCGACTGATATTTTCATGATATCACGCTCGCCCGTAAAAGATACGGAGAAAAAATGTCGGGAAAATTAGAAATTTTTGCATGACGGAGAATCACGTGACATAATTTTATAAAATCTTCCATAACTAACCTAGTATTTGATTTACACGAAATACTATACTAAAGTATAATTAAAGTCTCAATCTTTGTCAATCTGCTAAAATCCGGCTTTAACCGATATCAACATTTGACAGGGACCAATTAATAGTCATCATTCATGACCCTGGGAAATCCAAAATAGATTAGTTTTACTGTAACCAAACAGATATCCTGTTTGGATCTCATGTTATATAAAATTTTACAAAGCACAATTGTAAACACACGATTTTGCACTGAAATGTGATTTCATCGAGGCATTCCTAACGGTTTTTAAAAGTGCTTAGCATGGCGAACGGCACAATCAAATGCGCGTACTGTACACTTTATCCCACCAAAGTATACACGCGGTATAGTCACGTGACATTTTCTATGGACAGCAAGCTGAGTTAAGAGTAGTGTCTTTTGTGGTGTAATATGACAACGACATGTAAATGATAAAAAATTAGCGAGTCTAAATTGGCGGGGAAAAGAGGGATTTCGATTTATAGAAATATGTGTTTCGAACCCACTGTCCTTAAATAAATCGACTTAATACTATCTGTAGACAGATACTGTACTATCACGGCCACCGCGGAAAGCAAATGTGTTATTATTCGCCATCTTTCAGTAAGAATTATGCTTCTCTGCCAACTATATTGGCATACGAGGGTTGTCCTGAAAGTTCGTGGACACACAATTTATTTTGCTTCATAATACTTTGTTTGTGAAAAAATCTATATCACACGAAAGCTAAACATCTATCAAGTATTTTTCCAGCAAAAAGAAACAAATCTAATTTGCTATTATTTTGCAATAGGACCTAACACGACCATACATAGGGGTACCCGGAGCACGTCAAATTTTGAGCTTTTTTGCTACCCATGTCTGTGTGTTTTAATAAAATATTAAATGTATAAAAATGTGACCTAACATTCCGACTCCATATTGATGTGGTTTCAATGTTGTCGCGTTAAAAATTGACATTTAAGGACGATTTAAAGAAGTTTGATATGGAAGGAAATCTGTGAAAAATGACGACGCCGGACGTTTGGGCGGAGCAGCGCGTTCTTGTGAAATTTTGCGTGGAACTAGGACAAACGCCTGCAGAGACCAGAGCATTGGTAAATTCTTCTACGAAGAGACCATGTGTGCCGTATTATCTCGTTTGCAATTGTCACAAACGTTTCCTGGGAAGCAATAGCTGATTCGAGGTCTCAAAGATCGAGTATTATAACAGATTGAAAAGTTAGTTTAGTGAGTGACGTCGTGAATGACGATAGGCAAAATACGGTAAGATAAGTCGGGAAAATGTGAACTGTCAAAAACAATTGTTAACGAAATCCACACAAAACATTTGAAAATGTAAACAATGTGTACACGAGGGTGCGTAGAATGCTCAAGTAGAATGCACAAGTCTTCGTGGCAAAGTTATTTCTTCGTTGCCGGAACGTCGTACCGTCATGGCGTGCTCCGGGGTGCATCTACCTTCTTCACAAAAACTCATGTAATTCTGTTAAAAATGGAGGGATTTTGTTCAAATTTTGAAATGTTGTTTCTAAGATATTGTTTATTGACATAATGTGTGTGTTATAAAATCTTCTTTTCTCATTTTTATATATTAAACAGTGTCCACGAACTTTCCGGACAACCCTCGTTGGAATATACAGTAATCTTTCGTCACGGCACATGGTTCGATGTAGAATAGGGCACAATTATATTTAGTAAACAGTGACATAATTTCGAACAAACAATATTATTTCGAAGTTATTGTTACATAATCTCGTAACTACGGCTTGATTCTAGCCATAGTCAAGAGTTTTCAAAAAGGCACCGACGGTTTATCAAAACATAACGTTTGGCAAACCAAGTCTACACGTTTAGCACAAAATTCGTTGCTATTATATAAACTCATTCATCACTCTAAAATGAATTTTGAAATATATGTAAAGAAAGAAGCCTATCTAGTGGAACATTGGATAACAAATTAAAGAAGATAAACCGAAATTTCGTGTTTGTGTTGATATTTTAATCCGTGTGAAATATAGGCAAGTGACATTACAAACTGCTTGTAAGCGATTGTACAATGAATTCATAAGGGAATTGTCATTAGCCAAACGATTGTACATAAAAACTGTCAAAATGCGGACACTTAAATCGGGAATTTTATTGGAATGGACATCGTTTCGCCTGAATCATGTTCTTAGTGAAAAAATACATACATAGAGGCATTTGATTTCGGGAATAAACAATACAATGGATATTTAAAAAGCGATAGAAATGGCAATTTTATGTGGTGAAAATCATGCTCCAATTTTCCCATCCAAATGATCAAGGCATTTTGCATGGTTTAAACAGCTTAGACCGGGCGCATATGAGGACGATGCCTTCCATTTTTATTCAAGATTACGACATTACAACAAAATATAAGATATATGTTGAAATTATTATCAATCATGAACTTTTTCTTACCTATGTTAACCGCTGGTGTTTACCAAGTTGCATTTCCTCGATGTACAGACACACAAGCTATCACTCAAAGACAAGCGTTCACACACTTCCGCTCCTACACTGTGGTAACTGTAGAAGACAGTCCTATATCTATACTTGAATAACAACTAGGTTATATCCCTTCCTGCAAGACAAAATAATTTAAGACAATTGCTACTTTTCAACGAAAATCTCGTAACTGCAGCTTATATCAAGCTGCAGAACTTACAGGGTTTCGTTGAAAAGCGACGAAATGCTCATTATGGAGAATTAGTCCAAGTACATTATAACTCTGGGTCCATGGGCCAGTTTCATCAAAACATTTAAGACGTATTTTGTCTTACCGATGACTTACGATAAGTTAGGGTCAGGAAACCAGGAAACGCGTATCAAGACCTGTGTTATGCGGCTGTTGTTCTAACCGATATTAAGGCAATGTGGGGCGCCGTGGTCCAATGGTAAGACGCGGGCTTTGGGATCGAGGGATCCTGGGTTCAAATCCCGCCAGCGCCACGGGAATTTTTCTGAGCAAAAAACTTACCCCACGTTGCTCCTCTTCACCCAGGTGTATAAATGGGTACACGGGAGAGTTGAAAGCCAAAGAGCTGTGGCTGCCGAAGGCGCCGTTGTTAACAGCCGACTTGAGACTCAGTGATCGTGGGTTAAAGTGTAAAGTCGGTTGAACACGAAAGTGAAAATAGACTTTTACTAGAAACTTTAACTTTAACTTTTTTTTGATGAAACAGGCCCCAGATTTTTACGTGGATCTAGTTTAGACTGTGCATGTACGCAGTCCGATGAGGATCCAATTCGTTCTATTACCGTTTGATTAAATTTAGAAACTACACGAGAAAATGATGGATTTTGGTTAGACTGCGTGTATGCGGAGACTAATCTGGATCAAAGTTGCCCTGAAATGCTCTTTTCTGCACTACCTCTTGCGGTCAATACAGACAAACAAATACTTGTAATTGTCTGTCGGACGAAACGATCGTCCTTGCTAACCCTTTCCTAAACGGCAAAGGTTTAGACAAGTCCAACGTAATCCAAGTCTTCTCTGGTGCAAATTTGTTTAAGGAGAGACGTCCTTATATCAAAGAGCGAAATTTGCATCAGAGAAGACCGAAATAAGTCCAGCGTTGAAGCTGTTGATGACGGGAAAATGGATGTTTACAAAGACGTGTTTTGCTGACAATTTAGCACAGACAATATTGAGACAAAGGGAAATCCTGTCTATTAGCATTTTTTCTCTTGTTGCAATCTTTTCCCAAAACTTTTCTGCCATTGGCTTCAAAACCTGATCTTGTCTGGGGAAGGGGGTAAGATGAAGTACAAATAATATTCGTTCATGTGTACTAAAAATAGGTTATATAACGAAACAATCATGTGACTTATAAAATGAAGAGAAAATAAAATGCTACGACTACAAACTGTATTTTGAATTACCGATCGATGCAGATGACATTTGCACATTAATTTTGTCATCATATTATTCTAACAATGTATTATTAGAATTCTATACACATGATAGACACGCGTGGGACTCAAACCGTTACTTGCAAAAATTGCAAATCGACATCTTATCCTTTTCGCTAAAAGCATATTCTATCGCTTGCCTTCCTGTTTGATCTGAATCTACCTTTTAAATGTTCTTGTTTGGGAAAGAGTAAAAGCTTTAAGCCTGCAGGGCTAGTCATTTAAAACGACAGCGACAAGGTTCCATTTTCTTCTGTGCACTGAGCACTATATTACTCACATCCTCTTTCCTTAGTAGCAGTCATATTGACTGCAACAGTTTAGAAATTGTAGTCTGAAATTCGTCGAATGGGTTTGAGTGAGACCTTAATCACACCTCAAAATCTTAGACTTAGAACAAAAGAATGTAGTGATATTTTAAATGGATGTGAACATCCTTTCTCTACTGCTCCCTTGAATTAGGACTGGTTAGATTTGTCATTTACACGTTTATAAATAATTTTGTACAACCGTACACATTTTGGCGAAGGGTTAACATAATACATGTATTTAAGATTATTTCTCACTATTTACTTTACTATATTTGGAGTGAGACGGACTAAAGATTTGTGCTTGAGTAAGTATATTTTCAATATTAATGCCTTAACTAATCATTTTAGCTAGTTGTTGGTACTTCAAAAAACGACGCTATTAGAAACGATGACAGACAAAACTTGTAGTACACAGTTGTTATTTATTAATGTTTTGACATCGATGCTCAATCTGAATGAATCCAGGCCCCGGTTTCTCGAAAAAAACTTAAGTATACCGGTATACTCATGAGTTCATGCTCAACTTCAATTGAATACCAATCAACGTTGATTGGTATTCAATTGAAGTTCGCGTGGATTTCATGTGATTTGAGCACGATGCTCAGATTTGAGTCTGAGAACGTAGGCTACTTAAGTTTTTTCGAGAAACCGCCCGGGGCCAGATGGCATCTTATTTCATAATGTTACATCTGAGAATCACCCATTAGGGGTCATCTTCTGTGACCTGGGAAAGTCCATGTTTTCTATTTTTACACCAACCAATCAAAACGCTCGTTGCAAACGCAGGTCTATTGTCCTTGACAACAACACCAAAATGGCTTCAGTTGATAGACATGCGCTTTACACCGAGCAAAGAGCAAAGTCCGTTAATTTTGAGAGCAAAGATATGGCATTAATGAAGTAGATAGTTTTCAGTATATTTTTAACACTGTCAGTAACAGTTTTATACGATCATCGCGCTAACCTGAAATAAAGCGGTGTTTAATTTTGGACATATAAACTATATATTGACACTTCAATAACCAGTTGTCTGATTAGCACATTGGTAGAGTTGCCGACTTGAAAGCTAGAGGTTAGGCGTTCGAATCCCACCCGGTTACACCTATTTGTCTCCCTATTTTTCTTTAAAATACATTTGTTCATTCCAAATTATTCTATAAATTGCAAAATCGTAATAAAGATACAATTACCAATTATGATTTTATTGCGTGCGCGATTTCTAGAATCGTTTTGTTTGAAAATGTAAAAAAAAAATATAGTAGGAAAAAAACATGTTCCCAGGGTGAGAAACGAACCCTGATCGTCTGGAAGACAGGTCGGACGCTCCACCACTGAGCTAATCAAGCATCTGGACAATGTGCAATCAAATTTTTATATATACATTGTAGTTTATACATTCATAAGTTTACATCGCTTTATATCGGGTTAGCGTGATGACCGTAATCTGTTACTGCTAGAGTCAAAAATATACCGAAAACTATCTACTTCATAAATGATATCTTTGCTCTCAAAATTTACGGACTTTGGTCTTTGTCTTTGTAGTAAAATCACCGCACTGGAGGCGACCATGGCCACTTATCTTGTTAGAAACGGAAGTGTAGTGCGCATGCACATGCGTATGTCAAATTTCTTTCAACTTTTCCAAAGCTATAATCTGATTGGTCCAAAGAAAGGTCACAGAAGATGACCCCTAACGGGTAGTCGTTAGATGTTACTGAAAGATAATATTATCTTAATTTATTTAGATTGGATGTAGGCTATAATTTCTCTCAATGTACGAGATAACTAAGAATAGAAAACATTATTTAATATGTTTGTATTCTAATTCAATTATGTTCGTTTGAGAGAGAGAGAGAGAAAAATCATCCCAAAACAAAACAAACAAAAAAAGAAAAAAAACAAACAAATAAAAACAAACAAACAAACAAAATAAAACTACAAAAACAACATTAATGTGGCATATTGACTGCATTGGTCATCGTTGCCTGCATTTAATGATAGCAAAAATCATTTCTGGTATTGCCATCACAATTAATGGGTCTTATCTTACTGTAAAATGCATTTCTCGATAATGTACAACTCAAAAGAATGAATTAGGCTAATAATAATTATACTGGCAAATGAGAAAATACATGAATATACGGGTCTTCGAACAAATGGACTCGAAGAAATGAACTCAAATGAAATCAAATGAATAAATGAATAAATGAGAATGAATGAATGAATCAATGAATGAATGAATGTCCATCCATCCATCCGTCTATCAATGCAGTAAACCAGCTAGTCAGACCATATCGACCTAATTTCGGTCGTAACCCTTTTCGAAACGACAAACTGGGTTGAAATCAAAATAATTCTAGACAACGTCGGTTTTAAGGGAGCCCACCCCTTATGAGATTCGTGCGACGTCGGAACTATTCGGGCGCGGTCGAAAACATTCGGCGGTGGAACTTTCCACCGCCGAATGTTTACGACAGCGCCCGAATAAGTTCGGATACGTAGCGACGTCGCTCGAAACAATCCAATGTTTTATGTTCTCTCAAAATGGCCACATTACGGGTGTTTTAGGCTTACTTTAAAAAGAGTTTTATTTTTAACTTCAAAATTTGAAGAAAGATGAGAATGTTGTGATTTTCACCATCTTGGTGTTTTCGCTTAGAATGTCCATTCATCTCCGATGTGAGAGACTCAAACAGCAGGGATTATTGGGGAAAGGGTAAAACTCAAACTGCGACATCTTTATCTTTGTAAAGTACCTTCAACCTGTTATAATCACCTCAGATAATACATCATATGATAGGCCTACACTTTGAAATATCGCCGCAAAAGTAAGTCAATGATTATCTTCACCCTCTTTGTATATAATTATGTGCTCTAATTATATAATAATGCGCTTTGTATTATGCAAAAATTGCATTCACTCATATTTATCACTTTCCAGGCAGACAAAATATAGACGAATCTTTGGAAATTGAACTTGGTTGCTGACAAAAGTAATAGTTGTTATTGGATTAGAATTGGAAGGAGTTTTACTTCCCACTCAACAGCCAAGGTCATATGAAAATGAGACCTCGGTTAAAAGTCTCATCCGAAAGACTGGAGAGGCGGGGGATCGAACCAAGTTGTTATTGGAAATATAAATAAAAAAGTATACGTGCCACATGATAAAAATGATTATATGACATAGCAAACATCAAAGAAAAGTAGAAAATCGATGCTTATCATCAGTTTCTATTTTTCTTTAATATTTTCAAAATTCCTTTCTGCAAGTGAAGTCCAAACTATGGTTCATTTGAAAAAGGGGGACACGCAGTTATGATATTATTCAATGGCAATGAATTTTATGCTAAAAATAGACTTTGTTTTTTAATATTATGTATTGATAAATCGTCAGTGTTGTTATAAAATCTCGTAACTATGGCTTGAATCAAGCCGTAGTTACGAGATTTTATAACATCACCTACGGAAAAACTATTGTTTTGTCCGAAATTACGTCACTGTTAACCGGATAAAATCGTCCCCTATTTCTTTTATTGTTTGTAGCCGAGCTGACTGAACCATGTATAGAATGATATCCCAGCTCGTGGTAGTCGTGCTTCTGTTTGGTATAGTCACGTGTGACAGACCGCCAAAAGTGTACACCATCAACCTGGACCTGAACCGTACAGACATATGGACACAGGTGGTCTCTGAACACAGGCAGATAGTACAGGATGCTCATAAAGTATTGTTGTAAGTACAGTATAATCATTATTCAACCCTTTCCCAAACAAGAACTGGTTTTTACGTCCCTGATAGAAATAGTTTAGGAAAACATTGAGGCAAAAGATGAAAATACTGATTCTCAGCATTTTCTCCTTTTGCCTCAATATTTTCTTTATTGTAATATACAACTTTCATACACAAAATAACACTTATTTTGCAGTCTGCAACACTTTCAAAAATGGAAAAGTCCAAAATTTTGTCGTTTGGTAATGGGTTAAGGAATAATTTATAACTACAGAATCGCATACGCACTGCACTGGTTGTGAACTAAAACAATTTTCGCTACAACAAGGTATAGATATTTTGCGTTTAAATGTGAGTTTATAGATTTTTTTCTAATGACAATGAACTTGTTCTAAAAAAGGACCGGGTTTACCGTTTTGTATTGACAAATCTGTCGGCGTTGTTATAAAATCACATATCTACGGCTTCAATAAAGCCGTAGTTACGATATTTTATAACAACACCGACGGAATACATTGATCGCGAAAAATGTCCCTCGCTTTGGCCGAGTTCACCACCAATGATACGGAGAATTCATGGATAATCAAAGCAGTGATTCGACGGAACTATGTCACACTTCATAAATAAGAACTGCTTTGAACAACCGTAATGCAGACTGTATGAAGAAAACATTAATAGAAAAGAGGGAAATGCTGATAAGGCAAAGTAAAAAGATATGTGTGGTTAAGGTTACCCGAGTAGTATATATGTCTCTTTGGATGCAAACAAAGATGACGTAATCGCCGCCATCTTGTTACCTTATATGGCAAACTCATTTGCATATAAGGAGTTTTCTATTTTTAGAACAGCGGCCATATTGGATGACCTACTTTGTTGATTTTGATTTTAATAAATATGGGTTTCTATTTTTAGACTAGCTGCCATTTTTTTTATTTTGTATATAGTTATATTTTAATCCTGGTAACGTCTTAAGAGTACATGTGTCTATAAATGATTCAAAAGTGCGCATGCGTCGATTCGTGTTGAGACCCGTTCCACTCTGAGAACAATAGTTCTTTGGCACCAGATGGTCTAACAATAGGGAGATCTATTTTTAGCTTTAGGACAATAGGGCAGTATTGATTTTTTAGGACGACGACCCGATCTGAGAACAATAGCTCTTTGTTAACGTAGCAGATGGTAGCAGATGATTCAACAATAGGGCGATCTATTTTTAGCTTTAGGATAATAGGGCAGTATTGATTTTTTAGGACGACGACCCGATCTGAGAACAATAAGACGGTATTGATTTTTAGGACGCTTTAGGACAAAAGGGAGGTATTGATTTGTTGTTGCATGTAGTATATGAATTTGTTAGTGTATTTGAAAATAAAATGACTTACCACGTGTTTTGTCAACTTTTGTGTTTATATCCATTTTTATATTCACACAATCTTTTACTAGCGCACAATATAAATCATTACCGGGACATTATAATTTAGAATCAACGTTGAAGATGTGATAGATACAATTAGAATTTTCTGTCTAAGTTATTCCTTCTATAAATACTAAGGTTTCAATCTGAGCGTCATTGATAAATGCGAGAATTGGTCTTGTACATTTTTAAAATATTGCCTAGCCAGCCTCGTTCTGATATTGACCAATCAAATGAAAGAAAAATGTGACGTAGTTTCTAAATATAGAAACGTTTCTAAAAATATGTTTTTAGTGTAAAATTCGTCTGCAACACTTTTCGATATTGCCCTCAAAAGTTCTGCCAAACTGCTTAAAAATTGAATCAGGGTTCTCATTTTTTGTCGTTTTCAACATAATTTGACCAAAATATCGAATTTCTTTATTTTTGAACCAATCCGTTTACAATCTTTATTATTGGAAAGATCATGACGCGCTTATTCTAAAAATACTTACTTTGGTGGGTGTATGTCTTACCGGTTTTGAGTTATTAAGCTTCGAAGAATGTCACGTGGCCCCCAAAAATGGCGCCAAATTCAAAATATCGATTTTCTTAAACTTTATGCCTATCCCTTTGAAATTACTACAAATCGAAAGAACTCGACAAGCTGATTCTAAAAATGTTTACTTTGATGGATGTACGTCTTGCCGTTTTCGAGTTATTAGTGTTGGAAAAATGACACGTGACCCGAAAATTGGCGCCAAATTCAAAATATCGATTTGCTTCAACTTTATGCCAATCCCTTTGAAAAATAATACCAATGAAAAGATCTCGACGAGCTGATTCTAAAAAGGTTTATTTTGACGGGTCTGCGTCTTACTATTTTGGAGATAATGACATTTGAAAATGTCACGTGATCTCAAAATGGCGCCAAAATCTACTGTTTAAGCGCAAATTCTATTTATGTTAATATCTCAGTCATTTGCCAACCGATTTTAATGATTCAGGTATCGATCGAAAGCTACGTTTATAAACTATTTCTATTTATGTAAATATCTCAGTTATTTTCTAACCGATTTTAATGATCCAGGTATCGATCGAAAGCTACGTTTATAAACTATACGATCAAATTCATACACCGGAAGTTGATTTATTTTCAAAACCGGAAATGACGTCATACAAATAAAAATAACCTATTTCTCCCTTGTACCTGTTTAGGATTAGTTTTGAAAGGGTCAGATATATACCTATCGACAGTTTCACAGAGCCCTTGAAATGAACATTTTCTATCATTGATGTTGGAATAAAACGGAACAAATCAGCGTATATATAGGTAGCACACCAGTGCAAAGTTTACGAGTCATAAAAAACAAAGACAGTGTCCTTTTTTACATATTTATTTCTATTAATAATACATTTCGTTTACAAAATTGGTGACATATTCATCATTCCATGGTCTATTATACACATTCAAAGGATTTAAAATGTTTTTAAAAGTCATCCCTGTACTACGAGTCACGACATAATACACGCAATAGAGTCCACAGACATCGGATTTAGAATCTTGAAGGGGCTCGCATACCATCCAATACTCTTTCTTTAATTCGAAGTTGTAGTCAATCGGTTTTCTGCCTAGGGAATCAAAAAACTCGAACGGTCCATCATTTGGAAAGTAAAACGTCACCCAATGTTTTCCCGGTCCATCGCTCGTATCCGTGTTGGTGATCACAAAATGTCCTTCCTTTACTCGGATTTGATCGGCCGCACAAACCGTTACTGGATAGCCTCGCAATATTTCTTCTATTTCCAAATTATTCATTTCTATTTCACTATCTCGTTTGATATCTAGTGCCTCGGGCAAACATACTAAGTGTCAAGATCAATGATCATTTTTTTGTCTGCCATGTCTAGTATTGAAAGTCGGGATCGACAAATTTGGGCTTTCGTCGTTTAGGTGACTTGTAGATGTGGACTGAAGTATTTTTACGTTTTCTTGGTCGCGTCTGAAGTATTTCGCATTCTTCGGCCTTCTTACGGTCAACTTCCGATTTCGCCATTTCAACCGCTTGGGCTACGGGTGTTACCAGCTTCAATGAAGGTTGTTGGTTCATTTCCTCCAGTTTTCTGAGATGGCTACCACTACCTACGATATATCGGCCTTTATGATCGGGCTTAACGTAACCGTCCCTCAAGTCCTTGAAATGTTGATACCATTTCTCTGGATCCTCTCTATAAGGAACCCATTTCTGTTGTTTATAGTCATACACCTCTATAGAGCCCATCCTTTCTTGAAATGTTGTGAAAATCGTTGATCGTAATTCGATCGGGGTTAAATCTTCGTCTCTGAATTACACATATATCGATTTGTAGTACTCTTCAGACACTGGTATATACTCTGTACGCCCCTTTTCAGTGTCGTTTTTTTTTTGTACCTCTCTCCTATCTCGGCAAATCTGAATATCTGATTTTTATGTAATTTTATTGTTTTAGATCGCAACACAGAAAGTCTTATGCTTCTAGTCGTAAATCACAATTGAGAGCAATTACTGTCACAGCTTAAGTCCACTGTTCTTTCAACACAGGCCGGTAAATTGCAATTAAATTCTGCCGGGTTGTTGTTCTAACGTACGTTCTTGGAATCACTACAGTTGAGATAAAGATGAAATTTCCTCTTTTTCGCAATAGTAATGCCTTCTTACAATCTAGGTTATTTAAGTGTACTTTGGCCCTCATTCTTACGCATTCTCGTCCTGCCCGTCATCTTTACTATCGTCATTTTCATCGTCTTCATTGTCATCTTGACTTTCGCCGGTTTCATCCTCGTCATTGTCATCTTGACTATCGTCAGCGTCTTTCACACTATGGTTTGGCCATATTTCTGTAAATAGATCCTTTCTGAGTTTAATCGCTTGTCTGATAGATTCGGCAACATCCATCCCGTGCTCCCTTCTGAGAGTCTTGGCCGATTGCAAAATTTGGGGTTGTACGGATCCTTCTTCTAAGCGGTGATAATCAATAAGAAAATCTGCGTACTCTAGCCTAAGCTGTTTACGCAGATTCGGTAAAATGTCATTCGCGCTTCTGGCGATAGCACCGCTACGTGTATGACCCTCATCCATATATTCGTTAATTTTTGCAATGTACTGTTCCCGATTAGCCTTTCTCAGAGGCTCTTGAAACCGGATGTTCCATATTTCTTTACGTATACCACGTTCTCGCAAGTCCACGTTATATTGCTTACCAGGGGGTCCAATTAAAGGTCGCATTTTCTTAATTTCCTGGTCGCCTTCAATTGATTCCGTATCGCTATCAGCCTCTCTATATCGTTTTCTCGGGAGATCCATTAAAGTGCGCCTCTTGTTTAGTTCTTCGTCGCCATTAATTGATTCCGTATCGCTATCGGTATCTGAACTGCGACCAAATTCTGCCTCACGCGGTCTGTTCTGTTCAAATATGTCAGTGCGAAAACGATCTTGTTCTGGCGTAGTTGGTTTAAGATCTACTACCAAGTAGCCATGGGGTTTAGCCGTCGCTTGTTCAAATACTTTCATGAATATCCCGCTATTCGAGGGGTATATTCTCTTGGCTAATGTAGCTACTTGCTGTCTGTCGATAGGATTGTTGAATAGGACCAGGTATTGTGTGTTTAAAGCGATATCTCTGCAGGCTTTACCCTGTGGGAATAGGTTCTGGGTTAGGTAGATGACTGAGAGATTTCTATGGTGACTTCCTTTGGTAAAAAGATCGGCGATACGCTGGTCACATTTAGCTTCTGTCATCAGATCGTCAAAAATAATGAGATTCTTTTTCTTGGCATCAAAATAATCCCTGCTACTTAAGAAATCGGGGATACCCGGGCTAAATTCTATCCAAGGTATTCTGCGTTGGATTTCGTCGTAAAGGTGTTGCCACTGTCCGAAACACCATATGATTCGCTCGACAGGTTCTTTGATCATATTGGAAAGGAGCATTTTTCTAGTCCATTCAGTTTTGCCACTACCACTCGGTCCGGTTACTACCATCGTAAATGGGTGCTGAAACGTCATTTATTCGGAAGTATTGGACGAAACTCGAGTCTTATCACCCCCTCCGTGTTTGTTACGTTGGTGTCTTTGCATACTGTCAAGCCTCGAGAATGATATATGACAAATGGGACAAGTAATCATTTTTATGAAGCTGCGTGTCTCTATAATTCTTACGCGTACTTCATTCATTCTTACGTTCTTCGGAGTGTGAGAAGAGATGAGGAGGTGAAGGTTGTTGTTGTGATTGTGGCGTGGTGGCGGTTAATGTGGTAGCGGTGGTGGTTGGGTGAGTAGTTATTGTGGTGGTGATGGTGTCGGTGCTTGTGATGCAGTATGGTAGTTGTGGTGGCAGTGTAGTGTTGGTTAATGTGGTGGTGGTGGTGCTGATAGTGTGAAGGTTATGGTCAATGTGGTGGTGGTTAATGTGGGGTGGCGCTTGCGGTGGTGAAAGTGTGATGTTGATGAAAGTATAGTGGTGGTGCAGTTTGGTGTTGATAGTGGCTGTGGTGGTGGTGGTGGTGGCAGTGAGATGGCGTGATGGTGGTGTGGTGGTGGTGTGGTAATGGTGGTGGTAATGTGGTGGTGGTGGTGGTGGTGGTGTGGTGGTGGTGGTGGTGGCAGTGTGGTTGTGGTGGTGGTGGCAGTGTGGTGATGGTGGTGGCAGTGTGGTGGTGGTGGTGGTGACAGTGTGGTTGTGGTAGTGGTAATGTGGTGGTGGTGGCAGTGTGGTGGTGGTGGTGGCAGTGTGGTGGTGGTGGTAATGTCATTGTGGTGGTGGTGGTGGTGTGGCGTGAAGGTGGTGGTGGTGGTGGTGTGGCGTGGTGGTGGTGGTGGTGGCGGCGGCGGTGTGGTGGTGGTGGTGGCGGCAGTGTGGTGGTGTTGGTAATGTGGTGGTGGTGGTGGTGTTGGCGGTGGTGGTGGTGGTGGTGGTGGAGGTGGTGGTGGTGGTGGTGGTGGTGGTGGTGGTGGCGGTGGGATCGGTGGTGGTCGTGGTGGTGGTGGTGGTGGTGGTAGTGGTGGTGGTGGCGGTGGTGGTGGTGGTGGTGGTGGTGGAGGTGGTGGTGGTGGTGGTGGTGGTGGCGGTGGTGGTGGTGGTTATTGTGAAGGTTATGGTCAATGTGGTGGTGGTTAATGTGGGGTGGCGCTTGCAGTGGTGAAAGTGGTGGTGGTGGTGGCAGTGGTGGTGGTTGTGGTAGTGGTGGTGGTGGTGGCGGTGGTGGTGGTGGTAGTGGTGGTGATGATGATGATGATAGTGATGTTGTGGTGGTGATAGTGGTGTGGTGGTGATGATGGCAATGTGGTGGTGGTGACGGTGGCAGTGGTGGTGGTGGTGGTGGTGGTGGTGGAGGTGGTGGTGGTGGTGGTGGTGGTGGTGGTGGTGGTGGTGGTGGCGGTGGGATCGGTGGTGGTCGTGGTGGTGGTGGTGGTGGTGGTAGTGGTGGTAGTGGCGGTGGTGGCGGTGGTGGTGGTGGTGGTGGCGGTGGTAGTGGTGGTGGTGGCGGTGGTGGTGGTGGTTATTGTGAAGGTTATGGTCAATGTGGTGGTGGTTAATGTGGGGTGGCGCTTGCAGTGGTGAAAGTGGTGGTGGTGGTGGCAGTGGTGGTGGTTGTGGTAGTGGTAGTGGTGGTGGTGGTGGTGGTGGTGGTGGTGGCGGTGGTGGTGGTGGTAGTGGTGGTGATGATGATGATGATGATAGTGATGTTGTGGTGGTGATAGTGGTGTGGTGGTGATGATGGCAATGTGGTGGTGGTGGTGACGGTGGCAGTGTGGTGTTGGTGGTAATGTGGTGGTGGTGGTTGTGGTGGCATGGTGGTGGTGGTGGCATGGTGGTGGTGGTGGTGGTGGTGATGGTGGTGGTGGTGGTGGTGGTGGTGGTGGTGGTGGTGGTGGTGGTGGTGGTGGTGGTGGTGGTGACTTTTAAAGACATTTTAAATCCTTTGAATGTGTATAATAGACCATGGAATGATGAATATGTCACCAATTTTGTAAACGAAATGTATTATTAATAGAAATAAATATGTAAAAAAGGACACTGTCTTTGTTTTTTATGACTCGTAAACTTTGCACTGGTGTGCTACCTATATATACGCTGATTTGTTCCGTTTTATTCCAACATCAATGATAGAAAATGTTCATTTCAAGGGCTCTGTGAAACTGTCGATAGGTATATATCTGACCCTTTCAAAACTAATCCTAAACAGGTACAAGGGAGAAATAGGTTATTTTTATTTGTATGACGTCATTTCCGGTTTTGAAAATAAATCAACTTCCGGTGTATGAATTTGATCGTATAGTTTATAAACGTAGCTTTCGATCGATACCTGGATCATTAAAATCGGTTAGAAAATAACTGAGATATTTACATAAATAGAAATAGTTTATAAACGTAGCTTTCGATCGATACCTGAATCATTAAAATCGGTTGGCAAATGACTGAGATATTAACATAAATAGAATTTGCGCTTAAACAGTAGATTTTGGCGCCATTTTGAGATCACGTGACATTTTCAAATGTCATTATCTCCAAAATAGTAAGACGCAGACCCGTCAAAATAAACCTTTTTAGAATCAGCTCGTCGAGATCTTTTCATTGGTATTATTTTTCAAAGGGATTGGCATAAAGTTGAAGCAAATCGATATTTTGAATTTGGCGCCAATTTTCGGGTCACGTGTCATTTTTCCAACACTAATAACTCGAAAACGGCAAGACGTACATCCATCAAAGTAAACATTTTTAGAATCAGCTTGTCGAGTTCTTTCGATTTGTAGTAATTGCAAAGGGATAGGCATAAAGTTTAAGAAAATCGATATTTTGAATTTGGCGCCATTTTTGGGGGCCACGTGACATTCTTCGAAGCTTAATAACTCAAAACCGGTAAGACATACACCCACCAAAGTAAGTATTTTTAGAAGAAGCGCGTCATGATCTTTCCAATAATAAAGATTGTAAACGGATTGGTTCAAAAATAAAGAAATTCGATATTTTGGTCAAATTATGTTGAAAACGACAAAAAATGAGAACCCTGATTCAATTTTTAAGCAGTTTGGCAGAACTTTTGAGGGCAATATCGAAAAGTGTTGCAGACGAATTTTACACTAAAAACATATTTTTAGAAACGTTTCTATATTTAGAAACTACGTCACATTTTTCTTTCATTTGATTGGTCAATATCAGAACGAGGCTGGCTAGGCAATATTTTAAAAATGTACAAGACCAATTCTCGCATTTATCAATGACGCTCAGATTGAAACCTTAGTATTTATAGAAGGAATAACTTAGACAGAAAATTCTAATTGTATCTATCACATCTTCAACGTTGATTCTAAATTATAATGTCCCGGTAATGATTTATATTGTGCGCTAGTAAAAGATTGTGTGAATATAAAAATGGATATAAACACAAAAGTTGACAAAACACGTGGTAAGTCATTTTATTTTCAAATACACTAACAAATTCATATACTACATGCAACAACAAATCAATACCTCCCTTTTGTCCTAAAGCGTCCTAAAAATCAATACCGTCTTATTGTTCTCAGATCGGGTCGTCGTCCTAAAAAATCAATACTGCCCTATTATCCTAAAGCTAAAAATAGATCGCCCTATTGTTGAATCATCTGCTACCATCTGCTACGTTAACAAAGAGCTATTGTTCTCAGATCGGGTCGTCGTCCTAAAAAATCAATACTGCCCTATTGTCCTAAAGCTAAAAATAGATCTCCCTATTGTTAGACCATCTGGTGCCAAAGAACTATTGTTCTCAGAGTGGAACGGGTCTCAACACGAATCGACGCATGCGCACTTTAGAATCAATTATAGACACATGTACTCTTCATTAGTATTAAACATGTTGGAAGGTTGAAAAGATTATAATGACCGCCCATTAGGATTAAAATATAACTCATAAAATACAAAAATGGATGCTAGTCTAAAAATAGAAACCTATATTTATGCAAAACAAAATCAACAAAGTAGGTCATCCAATATGGCCGCTGTTCTAAAAATAGAAAACTCCTTATATGCAAATGAGTTTGCCATATAAGGTAACAAGATGGCGGCGATTACGTCATCTTTGTTTGCATTTAAACCGCCATATATACTACTTACCCGACCGACAAAAGGATATAAAAAGGCCCTGAAATGGATTGAATTTACATGGTAACGTAGAAAATATCGATGGAAAAGAGGAAATGCTAGTCTTAATGCTAATGCTAATCATATTGAAACGTTTCTAAGATTGGAACAGTTTGTTTGAAAGAAAATTTAAAGTCAGCAGGACGAGGGTTGGGGGTAATTTTTCTCTCTCGTGTATTCCATAGGAGTTACTTCCCTGACGATGCTATACCCATAATTGAAGATATAGCAGAGGATGCGGAAACTATCTTATCGCAGGAATACGCCGACGAAATGAACGGTAAGATAAAATACAAGTAGATGGGAGTATTGAACATTTCAATATCGCTGCTGCTTTTCAACAAAAACCTCGTAACTGCAGCTTAAACAAGCTGCAGTTACGACGTTTTTGTTGAAAAGCGAAAGCGACGATGTTCCATTTGAAACAAAATTTAAAATCAGCCGGAGAAGGTTAACGTTGATGTTTAGAACTCTTACTGAGGATGTATACCACAGGAGTTACTTCCCTGACGATGCTATACCCATTATAGAAGATATAGCTGAAGATGCGGAAACTATCCTCTCACAGGAATATGCGGACGAAATGAACGGTAAGATAACTTACAATCTTGATCGAATCGTGGTAGCTCTTCTTAGTTAGCCTACATTTATGTAAACTTTCTTTCGGTTTCTTTTTCAAACATGTTCATAGGCGACCGATCCATAATTACATATACTTACGGTAAAAAGTCTTGTCCGGTTAAGTTTTTCGTAATACAAATAGCACAAATAAAATTGTGACCTTGAAACTTTGTCTATATTCGGTCAATCAATATTGAAATTAGTAAGCTTGGTTTTTATTCCGTTGTTGAACGGCATTTCCAAGAGTCCCCATACCACGGACCAATACTAAAGTGCATGATCACACGTTTGCAAAACTAAATTGCTTCACATCACCAAAAAATGGCGATGGAACAACGTTTCGATTTCTCATACAGGGTGTCCCAAAATATGTGTCCCCATTTTAAACGTCTATAAAATTGGCAAATGTTGTCACTGCGTAAAATCAGTTACATAGATATGAAAGAGGCATGATAAAGTTTTGTTTGATATATAGAACATCTATATTTATTTTGAAATTTTATTCCACCAAACGTTTTAAAAATATGTCAATTTTTAACTGTTTTGCCATGTGACGTCAACGACGTCATCTTTCTCATTTGACAAAGTTTCTTTTTCCATGCTAAGATGATCAGAATGATCCTTTTAATTTTGTCTTCCATGGCTATTGTGGCTTAAATAGTTGCAGTGAGTCTTAATATCAATGAATTTTGATGGGGTGAAAATAATCACAAAAACTAGAGTTCGAAATGAGGAAAGATGTTGTTTCACTTAAAATTTGGATGGTGGTGCAAATGGTGCTTGATAGGGGTATCGTTTTTGCTGAGACAAACATTTGCGCAGGACAATTACATTTTGTGAAAAAGTATTGAAAGTATCATTTCTATTCGTGCACAAGAGACCCGTTCAAGAGGTGTCGTAAAAGGGTGTGATTTAAAGGGTTTTTTCCTTTACACATCCAAACATTCCACAACATCAATGATGCAATGGAAGACATTACGAAATTATGAATAAGAAAGAAGGAAGGGCTTCCGATAACTTTTCTTTTCATTTAAAGCTCAAAATTTTGTCATTAATCTTTAAAAGTAGTAAGACCTTCACCATAGTGAAGGTCATATTATACAATCACCAAATTATACAGTCAATGTGCAGTCATAGGATAGGAAGAAATGCAAATTATTTCATCAGTACAGAATGGGAGAAAGAGACATTGTATTTTTCGAAAAGATGACGTCCATGACGTCATTTGACAAATAACTTAAACAATGGTATTTCTTATTTAAAGCGTGCTGTTGAATATATTAGAAAAGTAACTATGGACGTTTGATATATTAAACAAAACCTTATTATGTCCCCTTCTTACCCATGTAACTGATTTTACTTGAATACAACAGTTTTCAATTTTATACATGTTTCCCCATTTAGAGCACCATTTGCACCATCATCCAAATTTTCAGTGAAACAACATCTTTCCTCCTTTCTAACACCAGTTTTTGTGATTATTTTCACCCCTTCAAATTTTAATGATGTTAAGACTTTTCCTGGATCTATTTAAGCCACAATGACCATGAAAGACAAAATTTAAAGGATCAATTTGATCTTCTTACCATGGAAAAAGAGACATTGTCCAATGAAAAAGATGACGCCGTTGACGTCTCTTGGCAAAACAGTTAAAAACTGATAATTTTTTAAAAACAATATGTGGAATAAAATTTCAAAGTAAATATTGATGTTCTATATATCAAACAAAACTTTATCATGTCCTCTTCGTACCTATGTAACTGATTTTACTCAATGTCAACATTTGTCAATTTTATAGATGTTTAAAAAGGGGACACATATTTTGGGACACCCTGTACTTTCATACTTTAACCCATTACCAAACGGCAAAATATTTTACTTGTCCAAATTCAAAGATGTTGCAGACAACGATTTGAAGTGAATGGACTTTTAATTTTTTGGTATTTTGTGTTAAAAAAATATTGTGGTAAATGAAGAAATTGCTTGTCACAAGCAATTTCTTCATTTTCCACAATGTTTTTCCAAGCCAGTTTCTCGTGGGGAGTCAAAAAGAGTCACTGTGTGGTAATGGGTTAACCTGGTCAGCTTTATCGCCCGACCTGAACCCAACACACGTGTATAGAATTATATGAAACGCAGGCTTAGATCGAAAAAACTTTAACAACAGCAACCAAGGCGGACAATTGCTTAGGGTTTGAATTCTATTTATTCAGATTTCTACACAAATTAGTTGGCTTCATGCGTCGAATGCGCAGTGCAGTCCTTAAAGTATACGGGAGCCATGTTTAACCCTGACTTTCTTTAGAATTCCTAATATGTATCTTATATTCATCAACATTTCGTAACTGTGTATACCAAAATTCATTTTGCCATTTTACAATTGACATTGCTAACGATAGACTAATTCCACCTGTAGGTATGGCTAAAGTTCTCAACATGAGTGTCGGAGATATTGTGGCTATGAACCTTATATACGATGCAACTGCGTAAGTAACACATACGTTATATGAGATTTCTTCTAGATAGTAATGCCACTTATCATTACTAAAACTGGTTTGATGCATATAACCAAGGTAAACACTATAGGTAGACAAACACAAGAGTGACATAAATTAGCATGCAAAAACAATTCGGTCTCCATTTGATGGCAACATCACATAGAAACAAAATATTTGTACATGTACCTATTTTAGTTGACACGTGTGTTGACTATTGATTTTGTTTATAAATACAATTTTAATTCAGAATTATGATTCAAAAATGTTGGTCGATATTTCAGAGCATGTACCAGTATAGTATCGGTTGACCCATCCGGACAAATCTGGCATTCACGTAACTTGGACTACTCCTACACAGATATACTCAAAAATCTAACTATAGCTGTACAGTTTACCAAAGCCGGACAAGTGAGTTTTCAGCATTGATCAATCGTTGACATAAACTTTAAAGAGGGGTTTTGGAATTCTCTGTTGGAAAATCATATACATGTACAACAAGAGCATATGTAACCGATTTTGGTTTCCATATTTTCATAGAAAATGATCCCTAACTGGTGCCTGTCAGATGTTACTGTAAGTTAATACCGGATTTTAATCAGATTTCTTTTACAATGCTTCCGTTTTGCAAAACAAGTAATGGTTATATACAGTGTATGAGATCTAAAAAAGCTCTCCATTTGAATCATTCAACGATTTGATTAAAGTTAGATATTAATCATATTTTCCTTACTCCGACAATCATTATCTACAAAACTCTTCGTGAATCTTCGGGTGACATCCGTGACAACGGAAATTGACGAAAGTTCCCTAGTCAATTTCTGTGGTCGCGGATGACTCCCGGTAATCGACAAATGTATCATATCGTCGATTTCCGTCACCACGGATGACACACGAGGATGCACGAAGTTTTTGGTATCTAATGATGGGTTGTAATCATTTATATAATATGTGTTTTACAGGTAGTGTACAGTGGCGTAACGTACGCGGGATATATTGGCTTGATGACAGGACAGAGGCCGAAAGGATTTACAATTACTGTCGACGAGAGGGGTAACATAGAAACTTCTGCTTATTACATGCCAGACCTGTAGGATACAGCTTCAGATTTGGGTTGTTGTCATTTTAGAGGGTTGTCGCAAAAACTCGGTTTCCTTAAATGTACTTCGCGGGTTCGTGTCATGTACACATTGTCGAAATTTACAAATGGCGATCATGTCATGCATGGAACTCTTAGATACATCAAACTGTATACTGATAAATGAATATTTTAAAGTAAAACTGTAAAATTTTTAATTTGCATCCCTTGAATAATACCAGAAAACGAATTATTGCGATAAAAATTACTATATCTCTATCTGAATTATTGAACCGATTTGAATTTGGATTTTAGCAGAGAAGGTCGAAAAAGTCAGTGATTAGCCGGATGTGGTGGTTTTTTCAAACATAGATATTTTATTTCCTCGTCGATAATTTCATCATGTTTAGTTTAAAAGATATCCAGCAAATTTCTGGCCTTTTTTGCTTCACACCAAATTCAAATCGGTTATGTATTCACATGATTATGTCGCGTGATTCACCGCCATGTTTACGTATTTCTGTATTTCTACATATTATTGTAGATAAAGGAGACGATATTTTTAACTTCTTGGTCGCCATTTTGGATCAACATTTTAGTCCAGTTTCATTCCTAGTACGAGACGTAAGTATATTTAAAGCTACTGTGTCAAAGATTTCCCATTAACGTATTCCAACCATCATTAGATACCAAAATTTAATCTTCCGTGGAATTCCAAGCACATCTTCGCCGTTTTCCGTGACAAAAGAAATTGACGAGGATATCCGTTTTTGAAATACCATCGTCGATCTTCTATCGTCGATTTCCGTTGACACCGATACCACCGAAGTTGCTCGAAGAGAAGAAGAGAGAATCAAATAGACAGTTTTCACTTGAAATTCAATAGGTCCGTCCAGCAATTACACCTCATGCTACAAAGGTCTCTTCCCTAAACACTGCTACCTGACGATGAACCTTTAAAACCATAGTGTCAATTTGAATCGTTGTGTTGTACGTGTGAATTATAACTTGCTTCAGCAGTTATTTTGTTGCTTGTATTTTCATTCATACGCTCACGTTATTTAATTATTTCAACTACATTTAGACCCTAGAGAAAGAGTCGACGTTTGACGGTGCTATAAGCCGACTGGGCGGTACTCCCACTGCAGCCTCCGCCTACTTTATTGTAGGCGGGACTAAAGTTGACCAGGGGGCGGTGATAACCAAAGGTAGACTGAGAGTTGTGGATTTCTGGCAGACCAGCGTCATAGGCGGACAGTAAGTGACGTCATAACTGTAATGCCTTAACCCATTACCACACAGAGACTCTTTTTTGACTCTCCACAAGAAAATGGCTATGGAAAACATTGATGAAAATGGAGAAATTGCTTGTGGCAAGCAATTTCTTCATTTCCCACAATATCTTTATACAAAAAGACCAAAAAGTGTAAAACTTCATTGCATTCAAATTGTCGTCTGCCACATCTTTGAATTTGGACAAGTCTAAACTTTTGTCGTTTGGTAATGGGTTAAAGGTCATACACATCTAACAGGACTTGGTACTTGATGAAAAATATTTCGATGTCTAAGTAGACGTACATATCGTCGCTTTTCAATGAAGACCTAGTATCTGCAGCTTGTTTTAAGCTGCAGATACGAGGGTTTTGTGAAAAGCGACGATATGCTCTCGACTGTTTTGATAAATCGACTTTCTTACACAAAGGAAAGCAAAAGCACAGCAAATTTGATATAGAAGCACAAAGCCATCGCAAAAATGACTACACTGATGTATTTGTCATTTCTCCAATGTATTTTTTTTTTCGTGCTAGATTTACTTGAGACATAGAGTGTATAAAAAGACTGCTGTTTATGCAAATTGTCATTTTTAGTTACGAGTAAGTTAGCAAGATGATTTTTGCCAAATCATACAATTAGCTCCGTGTTACATTAACATGTAGACGTTTGTTACAGGTGGTTTCTAGTAGAGACTAACTACGATCACTGGACACAACCACCACCTGACGATGATAGAAGGTTAGTACACTCACGTATTTACTCAACTATCCACCAATATGTTTCATACGCTAAAGCAGTTGTGTCATGTTACCGACGCCAGCCTCTCTGTTTATCTGTCTATCTATCACAAAATTAATGTCGTTAAGACTCTCAACGCTATATTTTCATACTGTTTCGAATCTCAAAATTGCCATCATTTTTTCTTACATCGGTATTGGTTATCAAACAGCTCCTTGAATTTCTTGTTTCTGCTGTTTTGCAATCTTTGAATGTCAGAATAAAACAAACTACTCACAAATACATGCACATTCTGAGTTCATCCGTCGGTTTCATGTGTTGTTCTTTGGTTTCAGAACTCCTGCTATCAAGGCTATGACCGCTATGGGTCGTACCAGTATTACCGTACAGAACCTTTATAATGTGATGTCAACACCGCCTGTCCTCAACAAGTATGTGTGTCTGCCTGTCTGCGTGTCTGTGTGTGTGTCTGTCTGTCTTCTATAGTTTTACTCTTCCCTACACCACTTTAGTGATAAAGTCTAACTATCAATGATATGACCGCTATGTTCCGTAACAATATTACGGCGCAGAATCTGTATAATATGATGTCAACACCACCACCCTTCAACAAGTATGGCAATTTAGTTCTACATATTTGAGTCGGGATCTGGATAAAAGATCATTTCCGGGTCAGTCCTTACCTTAGTGCAGTAAAATCATCAGTTCTCAAAGAGAAAAAGAAGAAAATGCTGATTTTCAGCATTTACAATGTAGTCCATTTCCTTTAATATATTCCATCCTAACAAAGAGAACTTTTGGTCCGACGGTCGGATTAATGTTCTTGTCTGCAACAGCTTTAATTGTGGAATAAGTCCACATGTTGTTATTTTGAAAAGGAAGAAACTGTTTCTGACAGTATCGAAATTTCCGTCGTTTTAGAAATGCTATGAATCACCAAAAAATGACAATACATTGAAATTTCCACCAATACATTTAGATATTGTTTGTCTTTTCAGCAAAACCACCTACACCGTGGTTATGTCTGCAGCTCAACCTGACATCATGCAGACCTGGATCAGGGATTAGCCAGCTGATTGATATCTGCGAAAGCTGAAAAGAGACTTTCTACTAATATATAGCCTCGAAAATAACCTGGGTCTAGTGCAATAAAATAATGTGATATTCATCGTAAAATATCGTCATTTGATTTCATGTCCTTTAGTTCTAGATCTATATAAAAGCAATCATGGTTGCCATTGAATTCATTTCGCTGGAACACTTTCCTTACTATACCGGACTTATTCAAATAAGGAGTACTTCCAAACGACACGATAATTATTAGGAATCATACAAACAAGCGCAATCTGAAAAGATGCAAAGCAGATGTGCGTTCTTTTGGGTGAGATGCTTTTAAGATGTTAAAGGTTTTAGCATTTTTATGACCTAGTCTCTACCTGAAGGGTTCCTGGTGCTCCATACTTCATACAAATGACGTCGTGATGACGTTATTTTTATGAATTATGGAGCATTCGGAACAACTCGATGAATTCTCTTATATTGTTTCTAAAGCTGACCGGGGTGTTTCGCAAATAGTATAGGGTAATGGCGTCTCTCATTGAGCAGTTTTAAAGTCTTGCTCAAAAGAACGATTTATCTTAAAACATCTTAACTCTTTCCCAAACAAGGCCTGGTTTTGACGTCCCTTAGAGAATAGGCTTGGGAAAAACTGAGGGGCAAGGAGAAAGTGCTGATTATCAGCACTTTCTCCCATTGCGTCAATATTTTCTTGGCTAAATTGTCCACAATTTCGTCTTTATTGATGTTCATTTTGTCACCTTCAGCAGCTTTCGATTTGGATCAGTCTTAATTTTTTTTTCGTTTGGGAAAGGGTTAAGAAATCTCAAAATATCTTGAGAAATCTTGCTCCAAGGAACGCGCCTCAGGAGAAGTCATTGATCATCTGCGTTTTACGCTTTCTTTTAGAACTTAGTATGTTTTTTTTTTAAATCGATTATACTCATCATTAATCTATTTATTTCCCTTTCTTGAACGACTTTTGTCGGAGCTAAACAAATCAGGCGTTTTCGTAGAGATATCTCATATTCAAAGTTTGTACAATGGATACTCAAATCGACTCTTCGGAAACATACACACGCTCGCTTCTAGGTAGTTTTCTCCCTTTCTCGCCTTATAATATGCAAACTTTGATGAGATAAAGTGCACCGTGCGCGCCTTTGATGTCAACACCATTCCCGTTCTTTCTCCGTTTTCACCAAAAACACTATTTTTTTTCAAACATTCAAATGCAATATTGCGCGACAGATGCACACGTTTTTCTCTTTTTTTTGTTCGCAGAAAATACTTGCGTTAGAATGCTTGACAGAAAACGACGTGGTGTAGAGTGCGTTTTAACCGGGAATGGCCCTCTCAATGACACGTAATGTTCGCTTCATCTGGTCAAATTCCGTTGAGTATAAGATTATTGATCATAATGTGATCATTGTTTTTGATTAAGAAAAAGCCTACGCTGAAGTGGTCGATTTTTAGATGTGTACTTTTCCAAAAGGTCACGCAGGTTAGCTACCCTGTACATGTACGAATTTGCAGTCCTGGTGCAAGTGAGATAGGTTTTCGTTGTCTGGTCGTTATCTCGTGGTCCCAAAGGCCTAGGGTCCCTCGAGTATTATAAATTTTAACCCTTTCCCAAACGACCGAAATTTAAGCTTTTTTAATTTAAAAGGGGCTACAGACAGCAAAACGCAAGCTGATGAAGATAGAATTTTTGCATGGAATAGCACAGGAAACATTGAGGCAAAAGCAGAACGTGCTGATTATCAGCACTTTCTTCTTTTGTCTCAATGTTTGCCCAAACCTTTTCAATCAGGGGCGTCAAAGCCAGGTCTTGTTTGGGAAAGGGTTAAATAAAACCTTTCACAGAGGGAATGAAATGACTCGCTCCAATTTGAAAGAAGACACATACAACAAAGTGGATGTTGATAAATGATTGAACTTATGTACAAATTATCACAGCAAACATCGAGGCAAAATAAGGGAATGCAGGTGATCAACATTTTTCTTATTTTGTCTTATATTTTTCCCAAGCTTTCCCACCCAAAACGCCAGACTTCTTCTTTTGGAACGGACACAAGCAAAGGACAGCTCAGCTAAGGATTGCGTCATAATATAATAGCTTTTAGGATAAAAGCAATTTTGAACAATACGCAAAATTCACGGTGTAAATTTTCACTTCTCATTTTCATTGAAAATCAATTTAACGTTTAAAGCTGTTTGATTTTATAACAAATACTCAACATATGAACAGTACAATATAGACATGTAAAACTATTCAAATATTGAAATAAATAAAAAAAAACTTGGCACATTCAAATGAACTACGACATATTCCAACGAAACTTAGCATTAAATCTTTATATAAAATAAGTGAATAGCCAACATTCTACCATAAACTGATCCAGACTGGGATTGCTATCTGTACTGCGCAAAAAAAGTTTAGCACACTCGGAAAACGTTTTAGTTCCTAGTCAAAAACTATTCCAAAATCCTTAAAAAGAAATACTAATGTGTTTGTGGATTCAATATTCTGGCGCTTCCTGAAAATTTTGTTTCAAAATTCTTAAGCGTTAATTAGGCATTTTACGTTAAAGTGCACAGGGGTCAGATGTCGAAAGTCTAGCAAATTTCAATGACGCGAATTTCCAGCAGTAGCAGCTAGGACCGCAATTCTATATTTTCCCATGTTGCAGAAAAGCTTCCTGACCACAGAAGAAAGGAATTTTGCCCATTCATACTGCAGATGACGCTCAAGGCGATTGACGTTACAGACGTCATTACTTTCTCTAGCCTGACGTCCAACAAGGTTCTTCATGTGTTCTTTTGCTGGTTATTAACCAGGTCAGGCGTAGATCATTCTGTATGTTCCTTGGAGTAAGTGGTGATTATCTTACTGAAATATCACAACGTTGTGTCGTTGTAAGACGGTCCATCCTTGCACCTTTTGGTTGCCATTAACTGAAATGAGGTCTGTTTAACTCTTGCCATCCATTCCTGCCCAATTAATGACGCTGCACTCGACGTAACAGTCTCGCTGATGACGTTATTGGTATCCAGCCTTACGCATCTTCTCGAACCACAAATCCTGCCGTCAGTTAATGACACGTAAAATGAGATTCGTCCAGACATCAGTCCAATGTCTCCTGAATCAAAATCGAAGTGTCCATACCCACTGACGCCTTGCCTGTCGATGCTTAACGTCATTGGCGTAAATTCGGAGGACCTTGATGCAAGTTGTGTGGAGCTTGTTCCGGACAGTCTTGTCACTAACGGTTTACCCCGTGAAGTCCTGGGGGAATAGTACTAAATTCTTACTGGACAGGAATCCGTTACGTCGTCAGGACGTCGCTGTGAAACGATCCTTCCTGAACGACCCGAATAGTTCCGACGCTGCTTGCATCTCATTAGGGGTGGACTACTTTAACACAGTAGCACAATCCAACACCCGAGAAGGTCATGGAAGATAAAGCCTTTGAAAAAGATAGTTGAAACGAACACATTGCTTTTGACAAGTAAGAACTTTCTTCATTTCCCACATTGTTTTCGATACAGAAAGATCAAAATTTTAAAAATTACGTTCACCTAAAACTGTCGTTTACAACGTTTTTTTTATTTAGACCAATCTTATTTAGACCAATCTTATCTGATTTTTGTTTCGTCTGGTAATGAGTTTAAAGGGACATTTCATCCCCATTTCATTTTTTTAAATAATGTCTTGATGCCAAGATTGGTTACTCTAATGGGTTTAAATGATATCAGTTTTTTAAGTTGTTGATGATAAGCGATGAATACGCCTTTAAAGTTGAGACAGAAACGAAAAATTCTATACATGGGTGAATTCAAATAAAATGGCACCAAAAAAAATATTTTTTTCCAATTTTTAAATTTCAATTGATCATTTTGGTCTATATGTTCTAATATTGTACATAGATCAAATTTTAATAATCTAAAACGGCATTGAAAAAAATTTAGACATAAAAAAGTTTCAGATTTTTTAATTGAAGAAAATCAACGGAAAAACATGAAAATACATATACATGTATTTACAAAGTAGTGTACCTTCACATAATGATACGAAAAATAATATTTTTTTTTCAATCCAAATTGCAATTTGTGAATCAATAAGGAATTCTAAGCAAAAAACCTAGTTTTTCTGTCATAAATCTGGTGAAAATATGACTTTTTACACAAAATTACTAGTGATTATTTCATACATGGGTCAAAAAGTTTTTATTATGATAAAGTTTGGCCTCATATAGACTTCAGACCCAATTTTCTCAACAATATAATGAATGCAGAACATGTCTGCAAAAAACCTTGTACAATTGTCATGTTTGAACTAAAATCTAGACAATCCAAAACTTGCATATTTTGTCACAAAGTTGTTGCACTCCAGACATTCTTAACCTATTCGGATAATTTATGGTCCTCCTTGTACTTCTTTTTCAAGTAAAATGGTAAAAATAATTCACAAGATTACTATAACAAACAATTTTATACTCTTCCATGTATTTCAAACAATGAGTACTTTTAATCATACGAAGACAGTTCAATTTTCTACGAAAATCTTTAATTTCGTGAATATTTTTTTCTAAATATGCACTGGATAGGTATAAAAAATGACTTATATTATACCTTGACATGTAGTAAGCGCTAACTAAACAAGAACAATTAATTATCTTACATAGGTGTGCTATAAATGTTGAAAAATGAAAGTTCTTTTCTTTTGAATAATTTGTTGCACTCCAGACATATTCACATGTTGACAATATTGGCTAATTTATGATACAATTCGCACTTCTTTATCAAGTAAAATGGTACAAATAATTCATGTGATAACAGTGCCGGATCCAGGATTTCTGTGAGGGGGGTTCGTTTTTACAAAAAGGGGGTTCGTTTTACAAGTATTACACAATTTTGACTGAATTTCTGCATGAAAATGGAATAATCGGGCTATCGAGGGGGGTTCGTTTGAACCCCCCGAACCCCCTCTGGATCCGCCACTGGATAACTATTACAAGCAATGTTACTCTTTTCCTTGTATTTCAAACAATGAGCAATTGTAATCATACCACAACAGTTCAATTTTCTAAGATTTAAATTTCTAACCCCTAAAATGAAAACCAATCGCAAAGATGACACAAATTTGTGCCTAAATTGTTTAAATATATGCCCTCTTTCACAAAAACAATATTTGATGATAACTCTTTCTTTAGATCAGGTCTTTTTAAATTAAGCCAAAAAACTTGTTGCACTCCAGACAACATAAATACTGGTCTAAATCAAACACAAGTCTGTTTCTAAACTGGATTTCTGGTGTGAATAATCGTTGAGTCTATGTTATCTGAAAAAGAGAACAATAGTTCATCAAAAAGTAATAAATAGTGAAAGAGGGGTTGTTAAACTTCAAATGTTACACTCCAGACAAACATGGGTGAGTTTATTTAAGGAACAGTCAGGAGTTTTTGTCCTTATGTAGGTATTCAAAATCATATTTGTTCAAGGCTACAAACATTTTAGTACATGAATTATCATAAAAACTTGACTTTTCAGTCATAGAATTCCCACAGTATTCAATTATTTCGAGTTTCTCTATATTTGCCGTTGCACTCCAGACAGAGCACGACTTTTGTTCTTGTGTTAACCCACAAACACTAACCACATACAAAATTCAAAACTCAAGATGTTTAAGTTAATGTAAAAAGTCTTACTTTTACTCACATATTGTTATTCTTTTATTGCTATGTATTTAGAAAAAAAGAAAGTTTTTTTCTGTTTACAAAAAAGCGTTTCACTCCAGACATTTTTTGCATGTTTTTTGGGCATAACTTTAAAACCGTTAAAGATATTTCAATAAAATTTTGCATGAACATACAATACACTAATTAACATAACATGGTCCTTGCAATTTGATCAAATATTCTATTCTTTTTAGTCTAGATGAAAAAATATGCTTGGTGCCATTTATTTTGAATTCACCCACATCTGAACTGTTGTGGACAACAATTTGTTTAATTTTAACACAAAATACATATTTCTCGTAAACGGCGCAATATTTTGGCTTGAAAGTTTCATAATTTTCATGAGAAAATATGCTCTTTTAGATAAAAAATAAAAAATGAAATTCATGAGAAAACTTTTTGAAAAGCTACTTTAATGGGTTATAGGCTGTATACGGCATGGACCTGATATCAAGTGAGTATAATGGCTGCACTGTCAAAAGATTACATCTTCCTTCACAATTTTTCTGTTCGGTAATTGATTGAAAATGTCAAATACAAGTCTTGATTCCTTACGCAATTCTAATCGTCAAAGTGTTTTGTAAATATGAAGCATTAATGACACACCCCTCGGTGTTTTTGAATGCATTTGATGTTTACCCAATTATTGATTCCTTTGATAACTTTAATGAAAAGACTTTTGATTATAGTTTTGGTTCAATATAAGATCGATTGAACCATCTTTCAGGAAAGGACAATCAAGCGATTGTGACGGGTCATTTGAAAATGCATCTTCAGGGTCCCAGTCTATGGTATTAACTATAAATGTTCCTACAGTCGACACTCGTTATGTCGACATCGGATAAGTCGAATTTTCGCTTAAGTCGAAGTTCAAATCTGGTCCCGTCCTCATCAATGGGCATATTTTTTTCCAAATAAAATGATTTCGAACTGAATATAGCTATTGAAATATAGTAGGAAAAGGATAGAAATTGCTCGAAGCGAGCAATTTCTTTCCTTTTCCTACTATATTTCAATAATAATCGTACTTGATTAGTTTCAAAAACGGTCAAATATTAACTTTATCTAAGCCGAACAAAATCGGATAAGTCGAACTCCGGATATGTCGAGTTATTTTGACGGTCCCTCCGACTTCGACACAACGAGTGTCGACTGTAGAGTAACCAACGATGATCGGTCGTTGTACATAATCCTGAAAAGGGTAGTTTGAAATGTCCAGAGTTTTGCCGTTTCTGGAAGAATTGGAGAACGATTTCTGAGCGAGACTACAAACAACAAACAGTCTAAACAGAAGCTGGGATTTTTGCTGTTATTTGTTCTCTGTATTTGAAGGAATTTTAATGATTTTCATGGATAGGCCTTTCACAGATTTTTTCGCGTCCTTCTGCATGCAGAATAAATCAAGATCAGATCGCACATACACGCAGTGTTAACATACGTCTACATCCTGTTTTCAAGAACTGTGTGGAATACTCTGTGATATAAGGAAGTCCACACCTAATGAGCTTTATGCGACGTAGTAAAGTTTTGGTCGACATCTTTTACATTTTTACTTATCCGAACCTATTCGATCGACGTCGTAAACATTTCACCGTCGAATATTCATTAAGTCACCCGAATAATTCCGATGTCGTGTGAATCTCATTAGCGTTGAACTACCTTAAAATCATTCTTTGACAATAATCTTGTAGTTAGATTAAATTTATTTTGATAATCGCAAATTTGCCTTTATTTTGCGATGACCAGTTTTGATTATTTTTCATAACGTGCACCCGCGTTGCTTTATGTTTATGGCGACACAAAAAGACAATCGGTACCACTTTCCAATAATCATAGGCAGATAATACGCCACAACTAAAGTATCCTTACGGAGAATTCAATACAGATATAGACGTAGACTGGGTTCCAGTCTGATCATTGGCCCCTCTTTAACTTTCTCCGGTTTCAATATCAACACGATAAAAACGGGTGTCGCAATATGTCAGTCGTTCATGTGTTGACCAAAGTCCGGGTGGAAAAGGCTTAGAAAAACGTTTAATTGGAAATTTAAAAAAAACCCAAATTTTTTATTTGTCTCAACATTCATGATGAAGTCTAAAACTCTTTTTGAATCTGGACCAGTCTGAAATGCCAATGTCCATGACAGAAGCTATATCCTTTTGAAAGCGTTCAGAAAAATGTCCCGATTTGCGTAAACATTTCTCACACAACTCTTGTGAAATGGTTTGGGAAAAAATGGTAGACAATGATAGTCAACCATTTCTGCCCCCCCCCCCCAAGATTTTCTTTGCTACAACAGGCACATTTTCATTTTTGATATCAGTTGCATCTACTTCATCTTCTGTAACTTCTTTCAAGTAGGATCAGTCTAAATAGTTGCCGTTTGTGAAACTTTTCATACGCCAAAATGTTTAAACAATGTTAGCATTATAGCAACGTCGAATCGTCCACAGGTGCAAACTACATTCTGTTTTATTATGCAAGGAGAAAATGCAAATAATGAGTGGATTTATAGACTTTAAATGGGTTTAATTTTAACCACTGTCTCTTTTATTAAAACATTTATCTGACGCTTGAACTAAATTAACAAAACTTTATCAAACCTTTCTGTTGAACGATTAAACCGAACCAAACCGTCACCATTCTCAACCCGTTTTCAAACGTTGGCACTATTTAAATCCCTTCAAATTTAAAGGCTTTGGAAATTATTGTGGAAAATGAAGAAATTGCTTGTAACAAGCAATTTCTTCATTTCCCACAAGGTTTTAGAAATATATATTTACTTGAAATTGTCGTCTGCATCATCTTTGAATTAAGAACTGTCCACAATTTTGCCGTATGGAAAAGGGTTTATAATTATCACTGTCTGAATGATTGATCATTTTAGTACGAATTTTTGGGAGAACGTAAACAACTTGACCCATTACCAAACAACATTTTTTTGAACTGGTCCTAATTTAATTCAAAGATGTAGAAGAGCAAAAATTTGAAATGAATGAAAATTATTTTTGGGCTTGTTTAGTATGAAACACTGTTGGAAATGAAGAAAGTGCTTAATGCAAGCAATTTCCTAATTTCCCACAATGTTATCCAAAGGTCAATTGCTGCGACATGTTGGACAAATACTGCACTGACCAATCGAAGATTGAACACCATTTCAATTCGGTTGTGTTACCAAATTATGTTCATTTCTGTATTAAAGACATTGTGTCTTTTGTTCCACGAAAAGGAAGTTTGTCTTTCATATCATTTACCTAATCTTATACCGGTATTTGAATTACACCAAAATAGCACAGCAAATACTTAAATAGTTAAGAAGGTCGATGTTTTAATGTTAATTGCATCGTTAGTAGACCAAACTAAACATAAAACACTGGAGGTTCTACTTCAAATGTAAAAATGTCATGAACAAGGATGTTACGTATATGAAATACTTTCCCCTAAATTTGGTCCTTTTCCTAGCTCAAAGAGATTTATTTAGGGATAAGTAAATACGTACATCATTAATTGAGAAGATTTCCCCACATCACTTCATTATAAAGTACTGTAAAAAGTTCCGGTTTATCTGCATGTTAGAATATATTGAAGCCAATAAATTAGTCAATGGAAAAGGGATCATTTTAAGCCTTTGAGTCCAATTTGGTTCAAGATCAACCTGCGTGTACATGCATTCTGATCATGAACCATGTTGGTCTACAATAGCTTATTCGAGACCTGTAGCAACTGTAAGACAGCAACATGGACCCAAGTCAGACTGCAGCTAGGCACAGACTGATCGTGAACACGACACAAATTGTATGAGGAAGCTTTTTCCATATCCTGGCTCATATCTTTATCTACGGATGGAGCTAGGTCACAGTGTATAATCACGTGACTCAGAATTTCCGATAATCTTCAATATCTTTTTTAATACTTGACCAATTTGAATTCGGTTTGAAGCAGAGAATGCGGAAAAATGCCAGAAATAAGCTGGACGTGTTGGATTTTTTAAAAATCAACTGATAAAAAAGTTATTGAAGATAAACCAAAATTTTGGTTTATCTTCAATAACTTTTTTATCAGTTGATTTTTTAAAAAAAAGCTATACGTTCATCTAATGCGTGACGTCTGTCCACATTCTCTGCTTCAAACCGAATTCAAATCGGTCGCATAATAACAAAATTATTGAAGATTTTCTGGAAATATCGAATCACGTGATTATCCACCGTGTAGGTATAGAAATTGATGAGACCAAACACAGACAAACAGTCGGTAGATCTTAAATAGAGCATACACACAGACAGATACATAGACAGACATACACACGGTAAAAGAGAAATCGAGAAAGTGTGCCAGACAGTGGATGCATTGTCAATTGTTCAATACTAATTTGAAATTCAATCCAAGAATAATGATTTGGTCACAATGCATGCGTAAGATGGGTCTCCTATAAAAAATAGTTTGGCGTCGCGCCCGGTTTTGTGCCGCTAAAATGCAGTTACGTCAGACTAGCGAACGTCAATTCTAATAATTGCGCAACGTGAAAGTTTTTTGCGTTGGGATATAATGTATAGATAGATCTACTCTCTGTACAACTGATATAGCGATTTGTAAAGACCGGACTACGTTTTAGGAAATACTATGGACACTGTTCCAATACCGTGCCAGACGTCATTATCTCGTCGTTTATTAACGTGAATAGTTTATGCCGAAGTAAAAACATGGTCTCGTCTATATTGATTGAATACATTTCTTTTTAAACAAATATAGAAGCAAATTGAGAAGTGAAAAATCTGTTATCGAGCAATTTCTGTACTTCGCTATAGGCCTGCATGTATTTCAACTGCAAAGGTTACATTTACACGGTACGGAAACTACAGAGACAGAGCCATTGGCTCTGCCGCTTAAATCCTCTGGGGCGCTTCCGGCCATGTGTGGCTCTGTCTCTGGGGTCGCGATTTTTTGACAAAAACAGGTGAGTGTTCAACTTTGTTGTTCATTTATTTTCTTCTGGTGCTTAAAATCGAAAAACCGGGAATGTCATGCTCCCCTAAGACCATTTATCTGCCTGTTCCAATTCTGTGGGCTTCAAAGTCGGCAGGGTTTTCACAGGATTAGTGTCGTCGTGGGTCGACCCTATGTGATTTTTTCTTGTTTACATCATGTATTCATGTACATTTCAACGGTAAATAGCCAATTGCTGCAGCCAAAACATGTGATATACTAATCGAGGGATAAACTCGATCAGACATTGCTTTCCCATGTAACAAAACCTTAGAAATGATTGGCAAACGTAAAGTTTGAGCAATTTCTATCGGTGGCTCTGTCTCTGACGGCTGGCTCTGTCTCTGGCGGCTGGCTCCGCTTTGAACTGTCGGTAAATTTTAGTTTTTAGCCCGTTGTGCAATATATGATGACTTATATAGGCCTAGGGTGTATCTTTTAAGGAGATTTCGCTTCATCATTACACGTGCACTCAAATAAAACCATGTGACGCATTCGCTTTATGTACTTTTAGCCTAGTGACCACGTCCTCATTTTGAGCAATATTTAGTGTTTAACTTGTACCACCCCACGAAGCAAAGGCTGAAAAATTTGCTAGTCGTTTCGGTATATGCTTCGTAAATATTCTTTGTCGTTTTCTTAAACATGGTATACATAAGATTGATTGAGGAGTTTGTGTCAACATTAGAATAATGATTCACAAAGTGCAAACTTGTAACAAGTTTCAAGTGCAAACTTTTAAATAGAACAGGCATATCAGCCTATTGTTTCGTGCGTTGAAGTAGTTGAGTGATTCTGTGCGAACTAGCACGCCAGATGATGAACGAATCGATGATGATGATGATGATGATGGTGGTGGTGTGGCTGGCTGCAGATTAGATATGTTTTAAGAAATAACCGCGTTTATATAATTGATATGCACTTTCTCACGAAAGCTTGGCATTAAGTATGCAAAAGAAGCAAGTGAAACTATATATCGGATCCGGGATTCCTATGACGGAGTTCGAACATACAAAATGTGTATTCGTTTTCCTCTATTACGCGGTTTTTTACTAAAATGCTTTATCATCCCAACCCCATGCCCCCGTTTACATCTTATTTAGGACTGCTCCAATTCGAAATGATGTCCAGACATGCAAGGATGCAGATGGACGCCCCCCCCCCCCCCATGAGAGAGAAATGTATATATCTGCGCATAGCTCCGAAGTATCAAATATGTAACAGTTATCATTGAAATCTGTGAGAAAAAAATATGAAAATGCTGGTTATGAGCCATTTTCTTTTCTCTCAATGCACCAGAAAAATGTCTTGCTTGGGAATGATTAAATGGAAAGATGTCGGATATATTGGTGCAAAATAAAAAAAAAATCAGGGGCCAGTTTCATTTTTAAGACGTATTTTTTGTCTTACCGATGACTTACGACAAGTTTAGGACAAGAAACGCGTATCGCCAATTTATCAAGACCTGGGGCCCGTATTATCAACGCTTAATTTTTGCGTAGTTACTTGTAACAACAAACCTGATTGGTTCAATCTGATTTCTCGTGCACTCAGATGTTTTGTTACACATTTTATACAAAAACTTGGTCGTAAGATCGTTGAAAATACGAGCCCCTGGATTATGCGATTGTTGTTTTAACCGATATTTAAGAAATCGTTAAGTCAAAAATACTTCTTAAATGTTTTGATGAAACAGGCCCCTGACTTTTCGGAAGCGTTCACACCGAAAAATCGTCTGCTTCAAGTCTGTTTTGTGTATTTTCTCAGCTAATACTCGACGGATTTTGACGAGATAAAGTGCACCGCACGCGCGTCATTGAGAGGGACATTCCCCGGTTCTAACTCACTCCGCATCAAGTCCCGTGGTTTTTCCAAACATTCAAAATGAATGTTTTTGGTTGCATTTTAATGAAACATGGAATTCTATGCATACAGAGGTTCAGGAATGACCCTCTCAAAGGCGCGTATGATGCAGTTTCTCGTCAAAATACGTAGAGTTTAAACTGAGATATAGAACAAAATATACTTGAAACAGACAATTTTTCGGTGTGGACCCTTCCCCAAATCACGTGGATTACCCATCGTGTAATTGTTTCTTTGTCAATACCCTGTTTGTCGCCTTAAGTACAGTACTACATAGAATCATGAGCCGTGGCGAAAGGTTAGTGTATATTCCAATACATGTAAATTGGAAGAGAAGCATGTTTCCCACTGAATAAAAGCGAATAATGCGCGGTGGCCGTGAGAGTTCAGTAGCTGTCTCCAGATAGTACGATGTCTTAATTCGGTTCCGAGTCACATATTTACATAAATCGAAATCCCTCTTCCCCCGTCAATTTAGGCTCGCTGATCTTTGATCATTCAAAGGACATTGTTTAATTGTAGCTTTGAAATTGAACAACGCTGAATGTTCGATGTTTTGCAAAGGGTTTAATCGGGACTGAACCATTCGCCATACACAATATGATCTATTCAGTGTGTGAGTAAATTACTTCGACACGAATTTTGTGATAGATTAATTTTTTTCACAAAGCACGCAGAGACAGAGCCAGCCACCAGAGACAGAGCCAGCCGCCAGAGACAGAGCCACCGATAGAAATTGCTCAAACTTTACGTTTGCCAATCATTTCTAAGGTTTTGTTACATGGGAAAGCAATGTCTGGTCGAGATTATCCCTCGATTAGTATATCACATGTTTTGGCTGCAGCAATTGGCTATTTACGGTTGAAATGTACATGAAAACACGATGTAAACAAGAAAAATCATATAGGGTCGACCCACGACGACAATGATCATGTGAAAACCCTGCCGACTTTGAAGCCCACAGAATTGGAACAGGCAGATAAATGGTCTTAGGGGAGCATGACATTCCCGGTTTTTCGATTTTAAGCATCAGAAGAAAATAAATGAACAATAAAGTTGAACACTCACCTGTTTTTGTCAAAAAATCGCGACCCCAGAGACAGAGCCACACATGGCCGGAAGCGCCCCAGAGGATTTAAGCGGCAGAGCCAATGGCTCTGTCTCTGTAGTTTCCGTACCGTGATTTAGAACATTTGATATCGGTTAAATATAATATTCCCGCACAACTTCAGAGAAGCTGATATTTCCAAATACGGATATCTCGAATACTGATAGCGTCCCCTGTGGAAAAAGAGTGAAAGTAAAGCGGACAGACGGTACACGGTCAACACATATATGAAATCTAATGCAAGAATACAGTCTTTAAATAGTCTGGATCTGGAAAAAAGGACCTTGTGGCATTTTAAAGCTACTATTTCCCAGATTTTGGACCAAAATTTGTCAAAAACAAACGAAATGTACACTTTTTAAGCTTTATATGACCAGATTAAATGATTACGACAAACTATTGAAGCAACGACTCATTTTTTCGCAATTTGATACCGAATTCATGAAGCGATGTCGAAAGTAGGTCAAAAACAGTAGGACCTGTGACTTTCTTAAATGACGTCACAACATAGGCCTACATGATGACGTCATATTGAAATTCAAGCATGAATCTCGTTTGAATCTTGGTCCGCGCTGTATGCGCATGCGTGACAGTTAAAAAATAAATTCAACCGCATCTGAGACGGGGTTGAATTTTGGTTTGGATTCTCCCTAAATTCGGCTATCTCTCTTATAATTTCGGCTCAATCTCTGTCTGAATCGCATATTATTAACCATTCTGGGGTGACCAACACAAAAGTTTTGCATATTTTTTAAAAAAAACAACATTTTTTTGCAATTAGACCATCTGTTACCATCACCCTTTAAGGTAGTCTAACCCTAATGAGATTCGCGCGTCGTCGGAATTATTTGGGCGACGTCGAAAACATTCGGCGGTGGAAAGTTCCACTGCCAAATGTTTCGACGGACTGCGCCCGAATAAGTCCGTATACGTAACGACGCCGCTCGGAAATAGCCGATGTTAAAAGAATTAGTCTGTGCATTGTGATCAGGAACTATGCTCCTCCCCAAGAGTTGCTACCGAAAAAAGGAAGACACTATCAGAGAACAACATGGATATTGATCAGACTGTGCGTCAGCACAGGCTAATCTAGATCCATGATATTCTCAAATGCCATAATGACTCTTTTTCCAAGGTCCTGGCCTATTTGTTCACAATGGAGACGGAAGAGAGGGCCTATATATCCCTTTCCTTAACAAGACCTTGTTTGACGTCTTTGATATATGAGGCTTGGGAAAACATTGATGCAAAAGAAGAAAGTGCTGATGATCAGAACTTTCTCTTTTTGCCTCAATATTTTCTGGGCTTTAGAGTACACAAAGCCTTGCTTTATCAACAATGATTTTGTCGTCTGCAGTAGCTTTCAAATTGGACAATCCTAATATTTGGTCGTTTTTGGGAAGGGTTATAACACAGATAGATAAACATCGGATAATGGGCTCCCTTTCAAACACGGGTAAATATATTGGAAAGGAAGAAAGAAATTCATTACTTCATAAAAGGCGGTTTTAATTGAAAGCATGGATGTTTAACAAACTTTTTGGTAAATATGCATTTTCACTTTTATCAAAAAATAGTTATTTCTATTTTTATGTTTTATTTATCCGTACGTTTTTATTCAAATTCTTTTTGAAACAGACTATTTCATTGTAATAATTGATTAGACAACGATTTTATCTACCATATTCACACGACTCTTCTAAAATCTAAATGTATAAACGCATTTTATTATCATAATATCTTCTTTTGATAAAAAGCCTTAACAAAAATCAAGGGGAAAATGAGCCAGGATCTAAAAATACTCTTCTTATGGATTGGTGCCTGTAGCGTCGAACAATATTGATACTGTTGGTGAACTCGGCCAAAGCGTGGGACGTTTTTTCGCGATCATAGTATTCCTTCGGTGATGTTATAAAATATCGTAACTACGGCTTCGATAAAGCCGTAGTTACGAGATTTTATAACAACACAGACAGTTTGTCAATACATATCAGTAAATCCGGTCTATTTTTAGAACAAATTCATTGTTATTAGAAAGACTATCCAATCAGATCTTTAAACTCACATTCAAACGCAAAATATCTGTACCTTGTTGTAGCGAAAAACGTCCCTCGCTTTGGCCGAGTTCACCACCAGTGTTACTGGGGATTCCGTTTGTACATGCAAAGGGAGTGAAGAATAGAGGGCTAATTTGATTTCCAACCTGATCAAAAGCACACATACATATGGCCAATCAATTCGCCACCGAACCTAAACCTTATATCACTAACCCGTCTTGTGTCATTTGTTTCCGTTCTGAATTCTGATTAAAATCCATTTTGTGTGCTAAAAGTTTCGTTACGACCTTTACCAACAGTAATAAAACAAAATGTATCCTGATAAGACTGTGCACATATTTAGCACAGAAACATATGTTGGTTATAAGTTTTTTGTCCTTAGCCCAAATGTTTCCTGAACTACATCTTAAATCCGGAGCATCGATAGTTTAGGTAAGGGGAGAAAGTAATATAATACACGTACATAAGCATTTTCTTCTATTCTTATCACAATGTTTTTCCAAGCCAATGGAGTCTGGATGTGGAAAAAAGGTTCCCTAAGACACCAAAGACCATTTATTCACTGCAACTGTGAAAAACATGCGAAACTATTAAAAGTGTTTTTCAGTAAATCAACAAAATCCAAATCTGTATTCAAAGTAACACAGAAAATATTTTAGATAAATAGGAAAAAATCGGATCATCAGTATTTTTTCCTTTGTCTAATGTTTTTCCGAGGCTTTTCAATCAGGGACATTAAAACCAGTTCTTCTTTTAGGGAGGGTAAAATAACCAAGATTCGTGAATAATATTACTCCTAGAAATCTGAAGCCAAAACAATGTGGATGCATTTAAATGTAACTTTAGACTGTAAAACAGGCGATTGAATCGATTTGATATTTAAACATTTGATCATGTTTTGTTTGCTTTCACTTTTTTCAAACGATTGTTAAAAATAGCAAATATGACACCGGGAAAATAGATATGGACTAATTCCATTCTATACGTTGGTCGTTTTATTTTATAATTGTTTTGACCACACTTTGAATGTTTGTCTAAAATTAACCCATTTCAAAACAAGACCTGATTCTGACGTCCAGTAGATAATGTTTTGGAAAACAGTTGAGATAAAAGAAGAAAATGCTGATAGCCAGAATTATCAGAATTTTCAGTGTTAAGTTGTTCATAACCCTAACTCAATCAGCGTTCATTTTGTCATCTGCAGAAGTTTTCAAATCAAACCACACTTAAGGTTTACAAACTGAGAATGAAAATACCACTTTCGAGCCATATGAAATGCACCAAATTACACACACTTGTAAATACACTTCACATAAGTTGATTCACCGTGCCAGATTTCAAGATTATACTTCAAGAAGAAAATAATTTACAAATACTATTTTACTCTATATTCATATACAAGGAAGGTAATTTTGAACATTTTTCTCAAATATTTCCATAATTATGCATTAATTCAAAATTCTAAACCATACAAAATGCTTATGTTTTTATTTGGAATAGAAATGTAACACAGTTTAGGAATTACTGGCACTTTTCAAATTTCACCTCTAGCTCTGCATTTCATTCTCAGTTCGTAAACCTTAATATCTGCAATTTAGAAAAATACCAATTAACCAATGTGGAGATCACATAAGTCGATTGTATTTATTTTTCTATTGATGTTTTTCAGATGCCTCTCTTTAGACTTTAGAGAAAATGTCGGGCTTCATCAGCAGACGACAGTCGATTAGCACTCGAAAACTGATGACAGACGAACCAGGCAATCGTCATATCCGGTTTGATTACAGTGACATCTATATAGATAACGAAGATCTGGATTCTGAACTTGAAGACCAAGAATCTAAACTAAAGAGAGAACAATTCAGGAAAACGAAGGAAACGGAGGAAAACTATAGAAAGGCAAAACAAAACGCGGATAGCATGTTATGGCTGAAGAATTCTTTGAAAAATCGCGATCCAAATGAATCGTCGAATCGAATCTCGAAATCGGCCACCTTGAGTCGCAAATCTTCATCGAAACAAATTAGTGTTGATGAATTGAAGATAAATGATGACGAGAAACCAAGTCGTGAAAATGATGAAGATATTGAAACGCGAAAAGACATGGACGATAATGATGGAATGATAGAGACAGATTCTGAACCGAAATCTCAGTTGGGAAATTTGACAATGTTCTTATTATCTCTACAAAAACTAAAAGGTTGTGGTCTCAGACAGAAACAAGACAAACAAGATAAACCAGAGGAACAAGAGGAATCGTCAAATACAAAGCTACCAAAGCACAACAGTTCTCAAAAGATACTTACTCGTCCAAGTTCTTTGAAATATTTTCCTACAAGACAAGACGATGTGGACAAAAGACGAGGCAGCGCGCCTCCGACGAGCAAAAAAGCAAGTTCTCAATATGGAATACATGTAAAGAAAGATTTTACTAGATCACGTAGGGAGTTGGAAGAAATTAGCAGATTAGAACAGAATGCTAAATATGGATGTGTTAACAAATATGAAGAAAGACGTAAACGACTTCTGGACTCGTGTAAAAATACGGACAATTTAAAGCAAAGAATAAGCGAGTTTTTGAAGAACGTTGACGAATTTAAGAAGGACACGTGTAATGTTAATTCAGTGGAAAAGGTACTCTATAGATCTAGATCAGCTCACATGACTCGCCCGGAGCCACTCTGGTGACATACATTTAATGTTGTTTCATTGAAGAAAGTTCGTTTCCAATATCACGACAGGAATCACGTGGTAGAATTGTATAAGGTATTCAACAATTAGCTGAATATGCTTCGTTAAAGTACAACTATGATTGAGTCAGAATCTAGCGAAACCTTCCTTGAGGCATTTTGAAAAAAAAATCATGGTTCAAGTTAAGCCTGTGTATTCATAAACGCAATCTGATCAAGGTCCGTATTGTTCTCAGATAGTCTCTTCGTGTTCGGTAACAACCGTAGGTGGGCAGCATGGATCCTGGTCAGACTGCATTAACTCATTACCACACAGTAACTCTTTTTAACTCCCCAAAAAGAAAATGGCTTAGGAAAACAATGTGGAAAATGAAGAAATTGCTTTTCACGCAATGTTTTCTACCCCAAAATGACCAAAAATATATAATTATATTAACTCTGCATTATCCTGTCCAAAAGAATTCCGTCTGGTAATGGGTTAAGGCAATATGACTGATTGTGAGACCTGGTAGTCTTAAATGCTTTAACCCTTTCCAAAACATGACCTGGGTTTGACGTCCCTAATAGAATTGGCTTGGGAAAACATTGAGACAAAAGAAGAAAATGCTAATAATCAGCATTTTCTTCTTTTACCTTAAAACTTTCTGACCTTTATTATACACAAATTGTGCTTTTTGAAAAGTCCAGTTTGTCGTGCGCAACAGCTTTCAAATTAAAACACCCTAAAATTGTCTGTCGTTTGAGGCTGGGTTGAGGGAAGAGACTTTTTTGTACATGCAAAGGCTCCTGTGTGTATAAATGTCGTCTGTGAAAAGAATGAAATCCAGGCCAACTGTCATAAAAAGCTTTATTTTTTCCAGTTGTTTTACACAAATTAATAATTCGTGTTTCATAAAAGTCAAATAAATAATTTTTGACACGTTAAGTTTATGTTAAAATTTGACATATTTTACCACGCTTTGTCTACTAACTCTTTCTAAGCCCAATTTTTTGGCCACAATATTAGTCACAGAATGGTTAACTATAAAACACAAATGCATGTAATAATCTTTATTATTTCTTCCAATGTATTCTAGAAATTGTTATTTCTACAATATTGTCGACATAACAAATGATAGAATACATTCGTAGAAACAATTTAGAATTACATTTTAAAATATACATGTATCGATACATGCTTGGGTTGTTCTATATAGCGCATTCAAAAGCAACATGAATATGAAAATAGCGGATTGAGTATGACAACATTTAACTACGTGTATCTCCTAATTCAAAGAATATGAGTGAAAAAAACCTTAAGGTATGCAGCCCATCATTAGCACTAAATAGTCAGAGGCGAAATTTGAAAAGTGTCAGTTATTCATAAACTGTGATGTATTTCCTTTCCAAATACAAATGTAAGCATTTTAAATGATTAAGTTTTTTTTAATTAATGCAAACTTATAGAATTTTTTGACAAAAATGATTAAAATTACCCCCCTTGCATATGAATATAGAGTAAAATAATGTTTGTAAGTTATTTTCTTCTTGAGTCATAATCTTGAAATCCAGCATGGTGAATCAATTTATGTGAAGTATATAAGTGTGCGTAATTTGATGCATTTCGTTTATAAGAAAGTGGTGTTTTCAATGATTGGCTGTATACCTTAACATGTAAAGTAATTCTTTGTGTTCAACGATGCAATGGTTTGTTTCTGTTGACATGCAATCCCTCATTTACGTTTTTGTTTCACAAGTACTTGTACAAAACGCTTGCTTTCTGTAAAATCTTTGAACTTTTCAAATCTGAATAAAGGCAGGTTATGCAATACTTATCTAAATCAACTAAATAATGCAAAAGCACACCGAATATGGAGGAAAAACAAGTTTAGCACGGTTGTTTTCTCTAAATGTTTTCCAAGTCTTCCAAGACTTTTGGCGCCAGAACAACGGTTTTGCTGAAATGAATTACACTTTAATTCAGCATTATACGGAAAAATATGAAAATTTCTTTTAAATCTGGTCTTTCATTTGGAAATGAGAGCTTATTTGATGTTTACACTTTTTGCCAACTATTCGTAGGAAGCATAAAATCAATGATGGTGAATTAATGACAACGCCAGATTCTGCAAATCACTGGATTGAGAATATTAAATGTTTAACTCAATATGGTCTAGACCTAAAGAGCTTAATCACATTTCTATTCTAAACGAGGTTATTTCATTAATTACATAAAACAATACGTTGGCAAACTATATGTTTGAATAAGTATTATACGACTGTCTTCTAAGCAATTGTATCCTCAGAGTAAAAATATCTCGTATTTTCAGTAACCTTGTTCTCATTGGAGTTTTAAATAAAATATCATCTCAAAAATGAATCTTAAGTTTTGTATGGCAATGCTATTCATCTTAGCTAGAATAGCGTAGCGTGTCGCTAATTTTTCTGACAAAGAAAGTCATAACTACAGCTTAAAGCATGTTGCAGTTACAAGATTTCTTTACGAAAGGCGACGAGATGTATTTCGAAACAGACCTTTAACATTGATGCAAGGTAAACATTTAACAAAGTTGTCTCCTATAAATAAAAAGGCACTCTAAGATAGCTCGAAACTAGTCTGCAACGTCAATATTTTACCTTACACAATGATGATGACGATGGTTTCAGTTGACGTACTAGTAGTCAATCCAACTTATATTATATTTTCGTACATGTTGCATGTATAGAAGAGTAGCGTCGCAAGGATATAACACATAAAACATGTCACATTTCTCAATTATGTCTCGTAACTACATCTTGTTTTAAACCGTAGTTACGAGGTCGTTTTAAAGCAGCGAACGCCTCATTCTTCTAAATGATCGAAATGTTTGACAATGCGCGAAAATGGAGACCAGCTCCTATTTGTAAACAAAAACGTGACCAATCATATTTATACTTTCAATAAACTTTTGTAGATGTACATGTAAGTATAAACCATTGGTTGGTGGTATGAAATAAAATAACGTTTGATTTTGTCTTTTCTAAGAGAGTTTTTAACAGTCGAAGCATACGTACCATACGAGAACGGAATCATCACGCCAGCGTGACAAATATGTTTCTTATTTTTGTTCTGCTAATTGAATTGAATTTTGAGAAGAATGCTTTTGCAAATTAGTTAATATTTTACCGCCATTACTCATGCAGATAGACTATATAACATTTTCTGTCATCATATATTTGCTTCGATTAAATAATAATTGATAGATCGCTTTAAAGAAATCATATGTATTTAACACAGCGCTTGTAAATGTTGAGACAAAATTGTGCATCTAAATATTTGACAAACATCTATATATAAATTCGTTTAAAATGAATGTGAAATCAAAAAAAAATATAAAATTAACTTTTAGGCAAATGTGATTCATGAGAGGAATATAACTTCTTGATCTAACAAGCGAAAATCTGTGTTAAAAGTCTCTATGTGTGTCGGCTACTTAGTGTGGATATTCATATGATTCCATTTGAAAAGAACACAAAATATTTGTCAAATACTAAGAATTCCAGTATATTGATGCTTTTCAACAAAAACCTCGAAACTGTAGTTTAGAACAAGCTGTAGTTACGAGATTTTTTATTGAAAAGCATCAGTTTGATAATATTTTTGTTATTAAATCACCATTCTCCATTTCCGGGCGTATCAAATGAAATATCACTAAAACTTGAGCTTCCAAAATTAGAGTCTGACAGAATGGACGAATCGAGACTGAACTCTGGTAGTGAGAAGTCAGGGGCAGATCGATCTGCGAACGTATCAGATGCAAAGTCACTAATGTGATCACCTATTCTACTATAGGAGTTACTCATTATGTCTGACATATCGGAACTAAATGAAAATTCTGGATCCATATTAAAGTCACTTGTACTTTCTCTAACGTTTTCGAAACTATTCTCTGCAGCATCACTTATGTCTGAAGAATCAGGAAGTTCCAGACTAGAAGGTGCATCTCCAAAGTCTAATCTGTCTGCTGTGTTTTCTACTGTATCCTTTATTTCAAATTTTGGTAGATCAAGGTCTATGTCCGTGACCTTCTCGCCGATTCCACGAATCCCATCCATTATATTTGACATTCCACCAGAAACCCTATCAGCTACATCATCAACTGTATCTTGTACATCTAGTTTTGGTAAATCCATGTCAAACTTTGGTAATGACATATCTAGATCTACGAGTTTATCTTTGACATCAATATCTGGGATATCCATTGAAAGCTCTGGTACTTCTAAATCACCAAATGAGGATCCAAGTTTGTCGCCCAATTCACCCATGTTGTCCTTGAAATTGAAATTTGGAACTTCAATCGATAGATCTGGAATTTCTACATTATCTAATTTATCCACAATATCGTCGAATTGTGACATAACCTTTCCGGGTATTTTTGGTGCTTTCAAAAAGTCGAGTGAATCATCTAGAAACGATTTTGATAGTTTTTCTATTGTGTCTATGTCGTCTCGCTCTCCTAGAATATCTGCAGAGTCGTCACGCGCATCTCTAAGTTTGTCTTCAATGTTGTCTGTGAGATCGTGTAAGTTTTTCATCGGGTTTAATTCTTCCATGTCCACATCTAAGTTTGAATCAGTATCTGAAAAATTAGAATGACAAGTTTTACAATTATTTCAAAGATTCTGCCGAATTTACGAGTACTCAATATTGTGTTTGTTGGTTCAAATTGAGCAATAATATTTCACCCATGCTCGTACAGTGACGCATTTTGGAGCTCGTCAGGATGAGGGCTTTATTAAACATGGTGTAATATGTTGAAATTGTCTTCGATATGTTATTTCTTAAATTTTCCTTCACAGATAGACTAAAGCTGTAAAACTTAAAGCATCTGAAACACCTTAGAATTTGGACAAGTTGTTTAACCCTTTCCCAAACAAGACCTGGTTCCAACGTCCCTTATAGAAAAGGCTTAGGAAAACATTGAGACAAAAGAAGAAACTGCTGATAACCAGCAGTTTCTCCTTTTGTCTCAATGTTTTCTGTGCCATATTTTACACAAATCCTATCTTTAATAACATCCATTTTGTCATTTGTGGCAGTTTTTGAAGTGGACCACCCTAAAATTTTGTTGTTTGGGAAAGGGTTAAATTGTGTAGTCTGGTATAGCGGACGAGAATTGACCTGGCAGAGCAATCCATTCGATTAGCATGGGCTGCTCTGCCAGGTCATTTATCGTGAGGTATAATGGATAAGCCTATACACAAAAAGAAAACAGTTGTGACCCGTCACGCTAAAAGGGACCTTATCCGAATCCAAAAATCAAAATTTTGACAAACTTTTCAGACCCAGCACAGGTCAATCAGACCCCGTACGCGAAAAATGAACATAAAGATAGATAGGGAAAACATTCCGGATTTAGTAAATTACCTAAAAGTGAAAAGTGTCGGCCCTAGTCTGGCTGCGCGGACTGCGCAGACAGGCTAGGGTCGATATTTTTCACACGGCCGATAAGGTCCCTTTTAGCGTGACGCGTCACAGTTGTTAATGTATTTCATTTGCGGATAGATGCATCGTAATTATAGAAATAAAACATCAAATATAAGAGACTCGTAGATTCTGCAAATCTAACCACTTGAGTGCAATAATGACATTTGAACTATTTTTGTGACATATGCTTGTCTTAACCATTCACCATTGACGCTGATAGGCCACGTATTAAAAAGGGTATTAGCCATATAATTTTAAAAACAACATTGATTTTCGATTATAACATGCATATTGTAATCAATTAACTCGTTCAATAATAATGTGTGACCCATCATCCTAAAAGGAACCTTATCGCATGTGTGAAAATTATCGACCCTAGTCAGTCTGCGCAGTCCGCGCAGCCAGACTAGGGCCGACACTTTTCACTTTTATGTAATTTTCGAAATCCGGAATGTTTTCCCTGTCTTACTATATGCTCATTTTTGCATACGGGATCCCGTTGACTGTGGTGAGTCTGACAAGTTTGTCAAAATTTGGATTTTTGGAGTTCGGATTCGGTCCCTTTTTAGCGTGACGGGTCACATATATCAATATAATACCACGTTAATGAATAATACACTCGTAATCATGTAAATATGCAAAACAGTTTTCAAAGTGTAGGTTCATGGCCTGATAGAAAGAACAAAACGTACCACAATGGAAGCTTTAAGTACATGTTCAGTACATTTATACTTTGCTAAAATGCATGCAATTTAGATCTATGTATATAAGAAAAAGGTTTGTGTATTTTCCAATCGCAAATATGGCTGGTATCGTGCATATTGGCAGTTAATTCTTTTGTATTAGATTTTCTTAAAATACAAACAGGATCTGAACTATCTTTTAGAAACACCGATTGATCTATCATGACATAGCAGTAAGACATTGTCGCTACAGCGACCATAGACTTTAACTTATTCATTAATTATATACGCATGAATTCTTAATTTGTATTCCGTTTATTCATCCCTTTACTTTTTAAAAACGGTTGCTTTGAAAAAGGTAGTTCTCGTATCTTTCAAAAGAATACACTATACGGGTACGTTTTGCAGAGGTATTATTATATGGGTCTTTTTACCACCTCATTACTTGAACATGGGAAACTAAACATGCAATTGGTTGGGTCAGAACATGCGTAAAGTAATATCATTAGACAATGTTGACAAATGAAAGGTTTCATGCTTCAGCAACGTTAGTTATTTAACCCTCTCCCAAACAAGACCTGGTTTTGACGTCCCTAAAAGAAAGGGATTGGGAAAACATTGAAACAAAAGAAGAAACTGCTGATAACCAGCAGTTTCTCCTTTTGTCTCAATATTTTCTGAGCTGTATCATACACAAATCTTATCTTATCAACATTCATTTTGTTGTCTGCAGCGGCTTTCAGATTGGATCCCCCTAAAATTTTTTCGTTTGGGAAAGGGTTAAACACTGGTCAAGAGGTTTCATGCAGGTTGATATTTCATGCTGTCTTCTCGGATTTCATGCTATAATTGTTCCTCTATCCCGGACCTACCTCCTAGAAATATGTATAGCTTGGGTCTGATGAATTTAGATCGGTATCCTGTATTAAGCTAGCAGCGTCCTCAATAATATCGCCTGCATTGTCTACAAAAACACCGACGATACCAGAACTTTCAATAACTAGGGTAATACGGGTACAATATAGCAATTCTACAGTTCTAGCCTACTGCATTCAGTGTATTATGTTTCGAAACGCTTGTCTTTATTGTTTGATTTAACACTGCATAAGGTATGTATTCAGAAATAAAATTGCCAAAAATTCGTTATATGTACATGGCAAAATCTAGATATTTTGTAACAGAAAATTTCTGCAAGACTAAATTTAGCTGTTGATTTTGTAGATGTCACCGCTTATTCTTCTCATTCGTTAAACTTTTCCTCATTCATATTTATTCAAATCAGGAGTGCGTAAAAAGACTTTGGACAATATGCAACATTATTAAAGTAAAATTGTAAAGCAATATGCACTGAAGCTAACTCTAAGAAATATGCCTACTTTATTTACCTAATTCCAGCGTGGGTTCCTCCAACGCTTCACGTACTGCTTCAGAAGTCTCTTCTACAGCCTCGGCCACGTTTTCTAGAGCATTCTCGGATAGGTCGGTGATTCCTTCTGAAAGGTCTTCTAGTATGTCGTTTATATCTTTTTCGTTGTCACCTCTGTGTGAATCATTGTCATCGTCATTGTCGTTTATATCTCCATCTCGTTCATTATCACCAAAGTCATCAAAAAGGTCTTCCAATATATCGTCAGTATCGGTTTCATTATCATTATCTCTGTCGTCGTCTTTATCATCATCGTCGTCTTTATCGTCGTCGTCATCATCATTATCTTTGTCGTTGTCTTTATCATCATCGTCGTCGTCATCATCGTCATCTTTGTCGTCTTTTTTGTCATCGTCATCATCGTCGTCATCATCGTCATCATCATTATCATCATCATCATCATCATCATCATCATCACCATCGTCGTTATCATCGTCATCTTTGTCGTCGTTTTTGTCATCGTCATCATTATCATCATCGTCATCATCCTTATCATCGTCATTATCGTTTTTGTCATCGTCGTCAGTTTCAAACAGATCATCTGTGTCATCAAGAATCTCCTCCATGGTATCGTCAGCGTCGTTACTGTCAGTGTCCAGAGCGTCCTCCAATAAGTCTTCAATATCTTCTCCCCTGTCATTATCAGAATTACCACCAAGTCTGTCAGACAAATCGTCCAGCGATTCCTCGAATGCTTCAACTGCGTCTTCGAGAACCTCGTTCACGCTTTCGCCTCTCTCACTTGCCGTTTCTAGAATATCTTCGACTAAATCTTGACGTGCTTCTGCCTGATCTTCGACCATATCGCTCAGTGTTTCTAGGGGACTGTCCGGTCTATCCATGTCAAACATGTCTGCTAGATTTTCCCTCGCGTCAGAAACAGCATCCATGGCATTCTCTCTCATGTCAGTAGCTGTATCCACGATATCACTGGCGGCATCTTGAACATTATCCAGCAAGTCTCCTCCGCCAGCTGCGAGTAACAGAGTCGGGTCAATAGCTGGGGTCGGTACCGTGGTGGGCAAGTTTCCATTCTATAGGAGTGAAAAATAATAATTAACTTTAACCGAAGAGAATGTGTTGAATAAACGTCGGAGAATTTTAATTATTCGTGATATTTTGACAATACATCTACATTAATACGTGTCTGTCATTTTTCATACAAAGAACCCTAATATTAGACTGACGTGTATCACTTTTTGTAATTAATGAAGGCCATGGAAGTCATTATGAGTAAGATGTTTTACTAGACAATAATGCGCTCTCTGCTCACGACTTCCAACGCATCGATTGGTCGTCAATCGAACCAATGATTCTAGAGAAATTACTTTACGACCACTAGCAAGGATTCCAAAGAACAATAAAGATATACGTGTTCACATTACAATTAAGCGTTGTTGTGCTTACCAGTAGATCTAAGTTTCCGTCCAGCGATTTTATGCCAGCGCGACCTCCCATAGATTGTCCCGTCAGGGCGTCACCTCGTCCTGCACTGTGGGCATTCACCTGGGGCTGAAACGATTATCAAAATAAATCAACTCGGATCTAGTTATAATTTATCACGGTGGATAATCACGTGATTCAGAATTACAGAAAATCATCAATATTTTTGTTAATACTTGACCAATTTCAAATCGGTTTGAAGCAGAGAAGGCGGGAATGTGCCAGGAATAAACAGGACGTAGTGGATCTTTGAAAAATAAACTGCTAAAAAGGTTATTGAAGATCAACCAAAATTTTGGTTGATCTTCAATAACTTTTTTATCAGCTGCTTTTTCAAAAATTCATTACGTCCTTCTAACGCGTGACGTATGTCCTTCTTCTCTGCTTCAAACCGAATTCAAATCGGTCCAGTATTAACAAAACTATTGAAGATTTTATTAAATAGTTGTATCAAGTAATTATCCACCGTGTATATGTCCCTTATCCAATTACCGGAATGCACAAGTTTAGACTTGTTCAAATTCAAAGATGTTGCATACAACGATTTCAGGTGAATAACAGTTCACATTTTTGTCTTTTTGGGTAGAAACCCTTATGGGAAATGAGGAAATTGCTTGCCAAAAAGCGATGTCTTTATTTTCCGCAATGTTTTCCTGAGCCATTACTTTTGGGGCAACAAAAGGCATCATCATGTGGGAATATGTATTAGATAGAGGCTGTATAGTAGATTCTACGCGATATAAACGTTCAAAACACTAATATTTGTTATCACATTTCAGACACGCATGTTTCAAAATCTGCCAGTGTCTAAGTACAGTCTGACCGGGATCTATGTTGCTCTTCTAAGATAGCTGCTGATCACAAAGAAGCTTTTGGAGAAAAACAAGGTTCTAGATCGGATTGTGTGTATACACAGGCTGATCTGGAACCGATTCGCGCTCAAATGCCCTAAAAGACATTTTCCAGATCCTAAGTCATTTTCTCATATATACACCTACAAGGTCATCAAAACTTACATACTAATTCTCGATTTGCATTTATTCCAATTCACTTTTGGTTAAAATTCTGATTCTGACAACTGTATGGCAACAACATCGCGTAATGCTACCACAACGGTGTAAATACTTGTTTTAAAATCGATTCTTAATTGACAAAAATCAAGACTGGTCAAAAAATAAAATAAAATAAAAAAAAATAAATCAATAAAAATTGAAAAATAAAATAATACAGATCTGCGAGGAAAACGCAAAAGAAGAGTTTTCTTATCAATCAAAACATTCAAGCGTAACATACTATATCTCTTGATTAGATTTTTGCATATGTTCTTTCGGTTCTGAAAGGGCTGTCAAAATATGCCACAATTTGACATTTTATTTTCATTCATTTTATAACATTGTTAATTACAAAAATGGCATCCATTAATAAGGTCATTAGGAGCACGTTAAAACCAGCACGTTTTAAATCAATTTCTATAGGCGTTTATTGAAAGAGAATGGCGCACAATACGTTTATAATGTGATAATTTAATTTCGTATCCGCGTTTTTTAACACAGACGAATCGCTGAAACAATGGAATACATTTGCATAACTAATGGTTTACGTCATTAAGATTTATGAAAGTGGTGCTTATTAATAGACAACGATCATTTTTAACAGGAATACGGGAAAACACAGTTTGTTGAAATTTGAAAAAAACTTATGACAAGGAAAACACTAATGAAAAAGAAACAGCAATAACAACTAAAACTTGTCTACTCGGATTGCAAGTGCCATTAAATCTAAGAAAGTCAACTGAATTCGAAATTCATAATAAATGACAGACTTCTGTAAAGCAGAAATACATGTAGTTTCACGTGTTAGAACAGTTACATGTTTTGTTATACAGCCCAAAGCAATTAACCCATCAAATCGATTTACATATTGCAGCTTGATAAGGAGCAAAACAATGAACATGAAATGCCCCTAAGTTTGTGAAACAATGGCATTTCTTATCTCCAACATAGCTGAGACGATTCCAATGAGTAGCCCAAATCATATGATTGTAGATGAACACTAAATGGAATATTGCATTTTGAAATACCATCACCACCCATCCCTTCTTATCTGGAGCTCTGATTCTCTGCTTAAATGTTATGGTCTGGGACGAGAATATCGGAAAAACAAGCGAATAGGAAAACATGGTCGTGTGATTCAGTAGTATAAAATGTCTTGAAATAATTTTGATACATTTTGTCATTTTGTCAATAAACGTTTTCCAAAAAACAAGAAAACACCAAATATAACAAATCGTATTGCACAGTACATACTTTTACGTAATATTACAAACGGCGTCATCAATACATCATATTAATTTGGCGGCTGTTAAAAGGTTTTACATATAGCTACTTCAAGCTGTAGTTACGGCGATTTAGTCACCAAATACCGCAATTTTACACGGAGGGCTGGTGAACAAACTAGGTTTCTGACATAATGTCTTTATTTATGATAAAGCTGTCATTTTTGCCCACCAAACTAGGTTGGACAATGTAATATGTCCGATTTTATGGTCACTTGTTATATACATCTACTTTATATCAATGATTTGACCCCTAAGTTCTTAATCAGTTTGTAAACAATTTACACTATTCAATAGACCTAAAATATTTTGGTCATGAATAATTATGATATCTGGCACAGCTTTGTAGTAACATAGAAGAGATAAAGCATTCTTTAGTTTTTGCCTTTCGCTGCACTGGTCAATGCTTGGACGTTCATTTATGATGCTACAATGACAGCTTCTGAAAGTATTTAAACCATTTCCTTAGTATTTCCGTATACGAATTAGAAATACCCTGCTTATAATGACAATGATTTTTACTTTTAAACGCACTGCCTTAAAATTTTGGACTATTCTATTTGATTATTTCGATAGATGATCAGAACGACCTATCAGAAATAGAAAATATTTTTTCATTTATTTCTGTTTTAAATGCAAGATAACATTTAGGTGTTCCCATGTTATGACCTACTGCATAACATTAACAACAAATTCAAATCATTTTCTTTTGTTTCACGTTATTTATAGATAATAAAATCACGTCATACGACTGTCAAATTATAGCTTTTGATGGATTGACAAATGAATATAGACATTTTCAAATCGTGTATTTAATCACATAATTGACAATTCTTAAATTACGATCGAAACTGTCGTAACAACAGCTTATTCAAGCTGTAGTTACAACATTTTAGAACGTAACAGACGGAATATTTTCACATCAAGCTTGGTGGGCAAGACACTGTTTTAAAATCAGAACAGATTCAATTATTTCATATTATAGTATGTTAAAAAAAATGTAAAACAATAGAATAACATCTATGAATTTGGGTCAGTCTACACTTTTCCGTTTCGGAAAGTGTTCAAAAAGTTACCATTCTTCGTATGAACAAAATAATCTTTTTATAAAGTACATTGCATGTACAATGAGACCAACGTGTTTCTATGACTCACAGACATATGACGTCAACGTTATTTTTCAGATCTGTGGGCACGTTAACGGAACACAAGTTGTATTTATTCGTTCCTACATACATTATAATATCATGACAATTTCATAATAAATCTGTCATAGAGTTAGAACTTAACGACTTCCGTTTTATTTCTAAGTGCAGACAAAAATTATCAGAAAATATTTATCAACCATAACAAACGACGTTATTTGAGCCCATATGTAATTTAGAGGTGATTTAGACAGTCAAACGGCTGTTTATAGCTTCATAGTAGAATTTAAATGCATAAAATGACTCCGAATTTACATGTAAAGAATGAACAGTGATGCCCTTTGTTTGCTATAGATACTTTCCGAGAATTACCATAATTAGAGACATTGGACCCAGGTAACTTAGCAAATAGCCATTTGTGTACATGTAGTTCTTGAGGGGGGGGGGGTCACATTATGTTGTTTTTGTTAATTTGTGAACTTTAGTCTTATCACCAGTATGTGACTCGTCCAATCACGTGATTTGAATTGCAATAAACTCAGACAAACTATTTAGAAATGGAGGTGAATACGACCGACCATGGTCTACGTCTATGGACATACTGTTCGTGGAAGATACCATTATACCTAACGTAGTGGTATATGTAGGAACTCAATATCCTCGTTTTTCAACAAAAACTTCGTAACTGCAGCTTAAAACAAGCTGCAGTTACGAGGTTTTTGTTGAAAAGCATCGATATTCAACCTGAAAAGAGGTGAACGTCACGGACTACATAATAAAACAATTAGTATGGTGAATGAATGATGACCATACGTAATACTGTGACAATTATGCACCTCTTCCCGAAAATAGGACTGTTAATTGTAATGCATTATCCGTCAAAATAGGAAACAGAAAACAATCACGTCGACATTTTGTTCCGTCTCTGTTTAAATCATTGGTTCAAGCTGCAACCTAAAGCTTGAAAGCTTGCAGTTACGAGGTTTATGAAGAAAAGTAGCACGATGCCATTCGATATTAAGTTTAGTCCAGATCGACTTGTGACATAGTGTAGCGTTCCAATTAGAAAATGCAAAATTATTTCCAAGACTTTGCCGTCGTCAAAGTACCGTGACATTTTTTTTTCAAAGCAACGTTCGCCTTAAAAATATAACTATGTAAGCAATGACATATCCAACTCATATTTGTCAACTACTTTAATTTTGCATGTGATCATTCGAACACATGCAAAATTATATTGAAAATTAAGAACGCCCTTTTTTACTTTAGAGACTATTATTTACACAAACAAGTGCCATAATATTGTGTTTTACTATAGTTCAGTGTAAGGTATTTTATAAAGTGTAGGTAACCACGTTATATTAATGCTTCGTCCATTAATTTGTCTCGAAATATTATGTTTATTGTATTTTCTAAGAAAGCATTCTCAAACCATTTTATTACCACTTTTCTCTTAAGACAATCCCTTAGATTTTGAGGTAGATGAGTACCTACGTGCAATGTAGGGTAAAGTTGTCAATTTTTACACATTTAGCCATCATTTGTAAATATGCCGCGGTGAAAATATCCCTAGATCCCTTTCTCATACAAGATCTAGTTTTTAAGACTTAAACAATGTTAGTTGAGACATCATGTACTTATGAAGCTATCTTCCTCTTTCTTCTCAATTAGTTCAACGCATGTAAATATATTTTAGAACTAATACTCCGTTCTATTTGACTTCAAATATGCGGCAATATCTTTGAATATGGACAGTTATCTAATTTGTACGAGCCCACGAAAGGAAAAAAATGCTTTCTGGTCAAGTATTTTATATGTTTTCATGACAAATATAGCAAAGTGTGGTTAACCATCAGAGTGCTATGTAACGATCTCTCCTCGAGGACAATGTGGATAGCTATTTCTTGTGTTCACTATTTCTTCTCGTTTGATTTGGACCACAGCTACAGACAAAAGGCGTGATGGCTTTTCAAAATTAGATATTTCACTAAACGTTCATTAAATCTAATGTTATGAGACGACATGATTCCAATGAGTATCCACAAGATGGTTTAGGATTTGAATTGCAAAAAAAAGAACGTCTTCATCCCCTCTTATCTGTTGCTCTGATTTGGACAATCCTAAACGACTATATTTTCGTACAATGTAGGTTACACATGTCAAAGAACGTATTTAACCATCGCGAAAATCGTTTATTACACAGTTTTAATGATAGACCGAACACTATCCCAAATAGGACTCGAATTTGACGTCCCTAAATGAGAATGGTTAAAAACATCGACAGAAAAGAATTAGTGTTAGTTTGTTACATTTTTTCTTTCCACAAACATTTTCTACATTACTTTAAAGAAATAGCAAGGATTTTAATAACGTTACTTCAATATCTACCACACCCTTTAGTTTTGTCCGGCCTAATGTTCAGTTGTTTTGGACAGGGTTGACCCAATCCCGAATGACAACATTCTAGACTGTCACAATTTGAAAGGAGATACAGATGACAGAATTAGTGTGACTAAACGTGTGGATTTTAAGTATGCAATTTTTGTATGCTGTAGGGGAATATGTCGATAACCAGCGATTTCATTCAAACTTCAAGTTTTCAAATCCAGTTCGTGTAAATCAATGTATGTTCGGGAAAGGGTAAATTATGTTCAGAAATGATAACTAGAACTGTCAACTGTCAGAAATATACATCGAACATGTCACGTGATTAATTGTCAACAATCGACAATATCTGCCCACTAATGTACACCGTATTGCTCTCAATACGTGAGAAATAATGAATTATGAAAAATATAATTAATGAATACTTTATACTTTTGTCATGAGTCAATTCTAAGCTTATTTTATTGCTATATAGAAGGTGTGACGGTAATCTAAATGAACTTTAAACATCAATTCATAATGACAATCAAATCCTTCTTGTTGCCGCCCAGCCGAATCCTTTGGATACCACTGCTAAATATAGGGTTAATTAACCATGAAAAGCAAACGATACTATAGTAATATATGTAAAGAAAACGAGATATAGCATTAACCCTTTACCAAACAACAAAATTTGACCCAATTTCAAAGCTGCTGAAAACGACAAAATAGATGTTGATAACGATATGATTTGTGTAATAAATAGCACAGAAAATATTAAGACAAAAGGAGAAACTGCTGGTTATCAGCAGTTTCTTCTTTTGTCTCAATGTTTTCCCAAGCCTTTTCTATTAGGGACGTCAAAACCAGGCTTGTTTGGTAAAGGGTTAAATACCATCGTAAAATAAGACCAGCAAAGCCCAGTCTGACGATTATACACATTATACGTGTAGAATAAGGTCAGACTGCAAGTATGCGTGTTTATCTTGGTCTAAGCTGTCTGACAATGCTATCCTATATGCACGACGCTCGACGACAAAGGCACTAAATCAACTGAAGTGAGATATTTTGATATACTGAATGGTGGTACGTTGCCAAATTGGTTGACAAAATGTATCCTATAGATCAGGTCGAAATTCAAAATAGCCCAAAACATTTTTACGCAGTAAGAATATTTGAGTTGTTTTCCATCGATGTTTCATTTTGAGAACCCCCTACACTTACACGTTTGAGATATCCCATGTTTTCACCCGGCAAAATGACGAACTCTTGTGGTCAAGAAATTGACACATTTAGCCCGAATGAAAACAGTGTTCAGATAAACACAGAACTATGTTGACTAAAATAGACGGAATAGCCACACTATAGCCCGAACTATTGCCAATCGAGGTCGGCCAAAATGTAGTTATGAACAGTCGCGGAACTTTTTGTTACTCCATGTCCCAGTACAATTTACACCTCCAGTGATAAAGCTCCAATAGCACACCATTTTGCGCGGCGCTTGCAGAGTGCTGTGCAATTACTTTATGATTTCTTTTCATATTTCGTCGGTGTTATTGCAAAAACTTGTAAGTGTAGCTTAATCAATGCTAGAGTTGCAAGATTATGTGATTACAACGACGAATAATATTAAGTAATGATTGATGAATCACTCACCAATTTTTCTTCGTCATCTTTAGACAGGTTCCCGGACAGATAGAGTCCCGTCATGATGCCGGTGATGGCCAGTACTGCGAAACTACCGAATACTACTGAATACGTTAACCATTTCTTGGTGCGGGCGTTCGCCTTTAATACAGCCTCCTGTAATATTATCAAATGATTTTAATATCGTCGGTTTTCAACAAAAACCCCGTATCTGCAGCTTGTTGTAAGGTAATAAGTAACGAGGTTTTTGTGGAAAAGCTGCAATTTTTCAATTAACCCATTACCAAACAAACTTTTGGGCTGTTCAAATTTGAAAAGTGTATGAGAGGACAATTTCAAGTTGATAATTTTCTTTTTATATTGAATTTCTATTTCGGGTTAGAAAACAATGTGGAAAATGAAGAAACTACTTGTTACAAGCATTTTCTTTATTTTTTCCACAATGTTTTCTAATGAATCTTCGTTGAGGGCTTCAAAAAGTGTTACTGTATGGGAATGAGTTAACCGTATCGTAGACGACATATTGTTACGGTGACCAAATTTGGGATCTGTTGAAGATGACAAAATGGTTGTTGATAAAGAAATGATTTTCTTGCAATTTAGTGCGGCAAAGATTGAGGCATAAAGAGAAAATGTTTATTACAAATTTCCTCTTTTGTCGGTATGGTTCCCCAGACTTCTCATAGGAAAATGATCATTTGTCAAAAATTATTATTTGCAATTCAACAAAATACATCGTAACTACAGCTTGCGTTAAGCTGCAGTCACGAGGCTTTTGTTGAAAAGCATCGAAATATTTGTCATTGAAATAAAATTAAATGTTTCATTATCGTCTTCAGTAAACATTTTTAAATAAAGATAATATACCACATTCAATTGAAAAAGGAAATCAAGATGTGTTTATTCATCCCTCTAAAGCCGATAAAATTTCTATGAATCTCCAATCATCTTAAAGACATTTTCATGAGACAAGTCTCGTCTTTCAGGGATAAACATAGCCATTTGCTCTTCCATTCTGACAGCAGTGCAAATATGGAAAACAACAATAGTAGGCTTACAACTGAAATTATTTTTAGAGGAATAAAAGAATAACAAAAAACAAAATGACAAAGCCAGGGCTTGGAGTCACAAAAAAGTGACATGGTACAATTTCAGAGAATTTTCATATATTTCATTTTATAAACGCGACAAACTTGGGTTCGGTTTGAAGCAGAGAAGGCGCAAAAACATGAGAACTTTGGTGGATATAGCAGATCTGGTAAACTTAGCGGGTAAAAAATCTTGGTGATCAAGCTAAATCTTACTTGGTCGTGAACAACTTTTCAATCAGCTGATTTTTAAAAGATCTACTACATCCACATAGGCGTAGGAAGAGGGGGGCCAGGGGGGCCTGCCCCCCCAATAATTTGGAAAAGGGGCCTGCCCCCCCTATGCCCCCCCCATTTAACACCCATATTTCCATTTACTTGAACGTTTGGCCCCCCCTCCCCAATATTATAAACCTTCCCACGCCACTGATCCATGACATCTTTCCGCCCAATCTTCTTCAAAACATTTTTCAAATTTGCCACGAATTAACAAAATTATTGAATATTTTCCACAGTTTTATGTCACGTGTTTCCTGACAGTGAAAACGATCGATGCTGGGCAGTCTGTGTGTTTCCCGTCTTATTGTCATATCTGCACAAAAACTCGTTTTGAAGTATCAATGAATTCATTTGTTTAGTAAAGAAGAAGTTTCATAAGTAAATATTTTCCTTTCATTTGTTTCAATGCTTTTAAAACAATTTTTAACTCTAATTAGGCTTAATTCTGTTCTAAACTACGTTGAATACATTTTGGTATCACTTTTGTCATATACGTATATTTCGCTGCTTTTAAAACCAAAAGCAGTTACGAGGCTTTCGTTAAAAAGCGGCAATTTTCGATTAATCTATGAACTATTCAACTCACCTGCACATTGAATCCGCTTTCCGGATCCATTCTGGGTAACTGTCGTGGATTATACGTTAGATTATCGTAGTAACGTTGATCTTTCTCTGATGGCATATTCCAAACCATATAACGTTAGGTAATGTAAACTTTTGTTCTGAATTGATAGTTCGCGTTTACGTTGTTTGATCGAAAATAACGATTGTTTCACTTTAGAATATCCTTTTTGTTAATGTTGGTTACGTTGTTTCCGAGTTTGATCTAGACTATAATTTATGAAACCACAGGAATGATTATTTTTAGATTTGATAAAAACGTTTTAAGCCAAAGTTGCCGTGTTTCTGATAACAGATGAATATTAAATAACGGCGCACCTGTATCCACGTAACTAACGACAATGACGTGCTCGTTTGTTCAGACGTTGACTTTTATATCGCGGGAACGTCATAAATAAAGGTTCTGTTATTTCATTGAACAAGTTACCTGTACTGCTGGAAAAAACAGGTAAAATAAATACTTCATCAGGTGGAGCGACTTTGCAGTTCTAAGAAAAGCACATAGTTATTATTATTAGCCTATCATTATTATTATTATCATCATTATTATTATTTTGCTTTCAAGTGTTTTATTTTCACTTTCTATGACAAAAAATCAGATTTCTTGGGAGAAATATAATATATGTATAACCAGGCACAATAGATATGGACTTGATTTTTATTTTGCTTTTTTAATCATATGTCAAATCAAAGCTTTAAAAGAATTTATTACGACATATTTGCTATCCTTTACGAACGAAGAAGTAGATTACTCGTCAATGAAAATATCGGTACTTCCGGTATCTGTCCTTCGAAAACAGGTATCTGTTATCTGATAAGGCAGCCCACCCCAATGAGACTCGCGCGGCGTCTGTATTATTCGAAAGACGTTTTAAGCATTCGGCGTTCCTATGTCGAATGTTTACGACTTCGCCCGAATAATTCCGACCTCGCATGAATCGCATTAGCAGTGGACTATCTTAAGAAGCGAAACCCTCTTTTAAGTAGATTTTGCGTCGCTTTTACAAATAATGATATTATATTCGATCGCCCCTATAATCAGAATTAAGGTAGAAGACCCATAATGAAAAACAACACTTTATAGCAATACGAAATGCATCAAATTGCATACAATTGTAAATACACTTCACATAAGTTGATTCACCGTGCCGGAATTCAAGATTGTGCTTCAAGAAGAAAATAATTTACAAATATCATTTTACTCTATATTCATATGCAAGGGAGGGAATTTTGAATATTTTTATCAAATATTTTCATAAGTGTGCATGAATTCAACATTCTAAACCGTGGAAATTGCTTATGTTTATATTTGGAATGGAAAAGTAACACAGTTAAGGAATTACTGGCATTTTTTTAAATTTCGCCGTTGGCTGTTTGGTGCTAATTATTGGTCTTCTACCTTATTTGTTATCAGCATTGAATTCCTTCCTCCAAATTCTCTTCCGATGCTTTATATTTCATAAGATTTGAAAATGTATCATGATTAAAGATCAATTCGTGAGGTATATTGTAAATGTCCTGTTTTACTGCGACGTTTCTCATTCACTTATTAATGTCATAATTTGGTCACGGTACGTAACTATTGCTCAATTCTCCTCGCTAACGTGACATATCGCGGGGAAATTTCACGTACATCCGTCAGCTTGAAAAATGATTTTTAACGTTGTGTGAAAGTTGACAATCGCGCTACACAGGTATTTAGCGTGAAACCGAAACCACACTTTTACAATCAAAACATCGTTAAAGTGACAACGAGTTTCGAAAGGATTCAATTTGTCGCGATCTGAACCCTTTCGTTTTATACGTCATACTTACGTACATGCTTTGTAGAAATATACATGTACGTAAGAGTAGGCGTATTTTTGTATCCTTTTCTTCCAATTTTAACTAAATGTCCATTCCAACATTGACTTGCAAAAAGTAATCGGTGGTTGTGTCTGTAGGCAAACATACGCAATCAAAAATCCAACATAATGTTTTTTTTTGCGCCCACAAAAGATTAAAGCTTTAGAAAATACTATGGAAAATTGAGAAATTGCTTGTTCTGAAATAAAGCTTTAGTTATGATGTTTTCAAAAAAGCGACGATACTTTCTCAATGTTTTCAGCAGACCAAAACCAAGTTGTCTTTCGGAAAGGGTTTACTTGAAATTTAATTGTAGGGGCGTAGATAAGACGCCTACAACATAATTATGGGGATTCATCTGCGGTTCATTTTGTCTTTTAGACCGACCGACAGCCAATCAATTAACCCATTTACAGAAGACAGCATTTTGGACTGTTCCAAATCAAAAATAGTTGCAGATAATGCAATTTCAATCGAATGGAATTTTTATAGTTTTTTAGTCTTTTTGTGTAGAAAACATGGGAAATGAAAAAATGGCTTGTGACAAGCAATTTTTTTCATTTTCCATAATGTTTCCCTCAGCCGTTATCTTGCGGAACGTCAAAAGACGTCAATATTTTCGAATGGGCTAAAGAAGACGAAAATAATTGATTATGGAAATAAAATATTTTTAAGCTTTTAAATCTAATTACAGAACTAAGGAGATTAATGAAACAATATCGACAGAAAATAGAAACACGTTTAGCACATTAATCTTTTCCTAAACACGACATGGGATATCATTGAAATAAAAGAAGAAAACGCTGATCATCAGCATTTTCTCTTTTTGTCTCAATATGTTCTGCTTTATTGTTCATAAATACCATCTTATTAAACATTGACTTTTCCGGCCGCAGTATGTTTTTAATTGCAACATTCTGTATTTTTATTGTTCGGGAAATGGTTAAAACTAAAAATGGGCGATATTTTCTTACAAGGTAATTTGCCATTTGTAAAGTGCACAAATCCGTCATTTTCGCGAGCTTCTTTTAGTCTGCAGGGCGCTATGTATGCATTTTGCCAGGTGGCAAAACCACAAAGAAAGATAGCTTTAACCCTTTCCCAAACAAGACCGGGTTTTGTTAATGATTATGGCTTGGGAAAACATTGAGACAAAAGAAGAAACTGATGATAGCCAGCAGTTTCTCCTTTTGTCTCAATATTTTCCGTGCTGTATTATACTCCAATTCTTTCTTTAACAACATATCTTTTGTCGTCAGCAGTATCTTTCAAATAGGATATACTGGGTGTCCAAAAAGTAAAGTAACACTTTAAATCTAATATTATTATATCTCGGCTAATATATCACATGTGTACATGTATTCCTAAAATCGATATCAGTACAGAAGGTTATGTGCGGTAATAAATAAAAGACATTTCATCAAAATATCATAAAATTTGTATATTTTATCTTTGATAAATCAAACACACTATATAGTTTATCAATGACGTCATTTTGATAGTAGCCTAAATGACGTTCTCTGGATAACGTCCCTTCTGTCGGTTTCCGATTTCAGCTTCAGCTTGCGATGGTTGGTTATTCACTCCACACAGTCCTAACGTAACTGATAAGGATAACATGGCTGTTTTTTAACGTAAACCTCGTAACTGTAGCTTGTTTTAAACTGCAGTTACGATGTTTTCGTTGAAAATCGACGATATCATGATTATGTACCACTCACTAGACGGCAAAAATTTAGTTTTGTCCGAATCCAAAAGATCTTGCAGACGACAATTGCAAGATGATATTTAGAATTGTATGTAGGAAACATTGTGAAAAATAAAGACATTGCTTAAAGCTGGAATTCATCTTCGTTTTCATGTCAAATAAGATGAATTCATCTTAAAGAGAATTGTCTAAAAAAAAAGATTAGCAAAAATTGCGATGAAAAAAACAACCCCTAACCCGAGTTATAACCTGATAAAGATACGTGATTTACAGGCGCGCGTAAAACGAAACTGAAATTTACCTGTGGACCAGATATGAGTGATGACGTCAATTGTGCAATCCCATTATAGCCGTGTTAACCTTACATGTATAAACGGTCAACTTTAACTTCAAATTGCGGTGACGTTGCAAAAGCAAATATATTAAATAAAAGCATTTTATGGTGTTTATCATTTGGCCATTAAAGTGGAGAAAAAATGTGACATTTTTTCGTGAATTTGAACAGTAAAATACAGTTATATTTACATGCCGTGGTCCAAAAAATCTCTAGTATTATACGCTTGGTGACAGTGGAAATTTCCGGAAAAGTGCCTTTATATCGCTCTTTTAACCCATTCTCACACATTGACGCTGTTTGACGCCTCACAAGATAAAGGCTTTGGAAAACATTGTGGAAATGAAGAAACTGTTTGTGACAAGTAATTCCTTCATTTTCCACAATGTTTTCTACCCCAAAAGTCAAACAATTTCAAAATTTTATCAAATTGAAAATATCGTCTGCAACTTCTTTCAATTTGGACGAGCTCAAATCTTTGCCGTCTTGTAAGGGGTTTACATGTAGATTTAGGATAAATGTTTCTTGTAAACCTCTTAAAAGATATATAATTATGTTGAGAAGTATTTTAGAAATGTCATTTTCTCCAATAACAAAGGAAATCCAACTCTTACATGAAATATTCCGCGAATTCTACCAATCTATCGTATGTCTTACACCTTGTATCATATTGTTTTTTTTTGTTGTTGTTGTTTTTTTTTCAAACTGAATTTTATTGGATTGTTCCATTTGGGAAGACGTAATATGGAGCGTTAAAATCTTGGGTAGGGACATTTTATATACCGTGATGTGACTTGTACAATTTTCAACCGTTTCCCAAAGACAAAATTTAAGTCTATTAATATGCGGCCCATTGTAAAGAAACCAGCGGGGAAATGTGAAGTTCTTGGTTATTTTTTTATTATTATTATTTTCCTGACTGAATCAATGCAAAAACTTGTTTGAGAAAGGGTGTGGTGAGCTAGCACTTAATTGACATATTTGCATGCAAGTGTCAATCAACTGTTTAATGTCTTGTCTAACAAACTGGTATAATATGAACTACCGGTATTTGTTTGATGGGATTATTCGTATGAAAGGATTACGTAATAAATGGACTTGGTTGGTATAACACACCAGTTTGCAGGTGCGCTACCAGAACATAGTATCGAGAATACCAAAAAACTTTAGTTACGGCATTTTTGTCGCTATTTATAACATGACTTACCGTTTGCCTCTTGATCCTTTACCAGATCATTTCTCGATGTTTAAAAAAAACTCTCTGTTTGAAATATGGAAACATTAGGAAAAACCACTACCTCACTAATTCCCCTTACAATATGAAAATACTGTATTAATTTACTCTTTCCCATCAGAGATCAGGTTTCGACATCCGCATTAGAAATCGTTTGGGGGAAAATCATTGAAAGAAAAGAAGAAATTGATGACGGTAAAGAATTTCTCACTTTCCCTAAATATTGTCAGTACTAAACCAAACACATTTTCTTTTTTAACATCAGTTACTTGTCGTCTAAAAGCATTTACTCAAAAATTAAAATACTTATCTGAATTCTTCCCAACATAATCAGTGGCGGATCCAGGATTTCTATGAGGGGGGTTCGGGTTATATACAAATAGGGGGGTTCGTTTTTCTAGTGTTACACAATTTTGACTGAAATTCTGCATGAAAATGAAATAATCAGGCTACAGAGGGGGGTTCGTTCGAACCCCCCTGGATCCGCCACTGATAATGTAACATAGTAAAATGTCATTTACTTCAATATTTGCGTATTAATTATATACTATTTATGCATGTCTTAGGCCTTTATTAGGCCTTTAAATTCTTTAACAAGTTTTTGCATTTTTTCAGTCAGGAAAATAAAATACCGAAATAATTTCTAACCAAGAACTTCACATTTCAACGTTGTTTTCTTTAAAATGGGCTGCATATTTTTTAGACTTATATTTTGTCCTTGGGAAATGGTTGAAAATTGTGCGAGTTACGTCAAGGGATATAAATTGTCCATACCCAAGGTTTTAATGTTATATATTGCAATTTCGCAAATGGAACAGTCTTACAATTTTTAGTTTGACAAAACAATATAATACAAGGCGTGAGACATTCAAAATATTGGTACAAATCACGGAATAATAAATGTAAGAATGGGATTTCCTTTGTTATTGGAGAAAACAACATTTATACAATACTTCTCATTATAATTATATATCTTTTAATAGATTCACAAGAAACATTTATCCTAAATCTACAGATTAAAAAAGCATATTAATTGCACTATTCAGTAAATTCCCACTATCACCAAGCGTATAATACTAGAGATTTTTTGGACCACGGCATGTTAATATAACTGAATTTTACTGTTCAAATTCACGAAAAAAATGTCACAGTTTTTCTCCACTTTAATGGCCAAATGATAAACACCATAAAATGCTTTTATTTAATATATTTGCTTTTGCAACGTCACCGCAATTTGAAGTTAAAGTTGACCGTTTATACATGTAAGGTTAACATACATTTATTAGCATACATTTATTAGCAATCGGCAATAAATTTTGCCTTTGGCCATTTACAAAAGAAAAAAGGTGTGGCAAAGACACATATATATACAACATATAAACATGCAAACAAAAGAACATGTTTGACTTTTGGGGTAGAAAACATTGTGGAAAATGAAGAAATTACTTGTCACAAACAGTTTCTTCATTTCCACAATGTTTTCCAAAGCCTTTATCTTGTGAGGCGTCAAACAGCGTCAATGTGTGAGAATGGGTTAAAAGAGCGATATAAAGGCACTTTTCCGGAAATTTCCACTGTCACCAAGCGTATAATACTAGAGATTTTTTGGACCACGGCATGTAAATATAACTGTATTTTACTGTTCAAATTCACGAAAAAAATGTCACATTTTTTCTCCACTTTAATGGCCAAATGATAAACACCATAAAATGCTTTTATTTAATATATTTGCTTTTGCAACGTCACCGCAATTTGAAGTTAAAGTTGACCGTTTATACATGTAAGGTTAACACGGCTATAATGGGATTGCACAATTGACGTCATCACTCATATCTGGTCCACAGGTAAATTTCAGTTTCGTTTTACGCGCGCCTGTAAATCACGTATCTTTATCAGGTTATAACTCGGGTTAGGGGTTGTTTTTTTCATCGCAATTTTTGCTAATCTTTTTTTTAGACAATTCTCTTTAAGATGAATTCATCTTATTTGACATGAAAACGAAGATGAATTCCAGCTTTAAAAGCAATATCATTATCAGAATGTTTTCAAAAAGCCTTATTTTGTGGGTCAGAGGGCTTCATTATTTGGAAAAAGCTTAATGTGTTCAAGCAAAATGGCTAAATTGTAATTTTAAGGTAGAATAGGCCTACCCGTAATCTGGCCATTTTGATATACATAAAACATCGGATATTTCGAGCTACGTCGTTACGTATGTGAATCTATTCAGGCGAGGTCGTAAACATTCAACGGTGGAAAGTCCCACCGCCGAATGTTTTCGATTGCGCCCGAATAATTCCGACGTCGTGCGAATCGCATTAGGGTTGGACTACCTTAACATACGTTAACTTCCTACACCGGTTCAGATTCATCTATATAGATGCTGTTGACGGCAGTATCAAATGGATCCAGTTTTTGTTTTTTGGTCTTTATAGGTGAAAAACGTTCTGGAAAATGACGAAATTGCTTGTTTCAAGCAATTTCATTATTCCCAACAATCTTGTGAGTTCGAAAAATATTCATTTTCTATGAATCGGTTAACCCTTTCACAAACAAGACTTGGCCCCGGTTTCTCGAAAAAAAAAAAAAAAAAAAAAACTTAAGTACGTTCTCAGCGTGCTCAAATCACACGATATCCTCGTGAACTTCAATTGATTACCAATCAACGTTGATTGGTATTCAATTGAAGTTGAGCATGAACTCATGAGTATATACTTAAGTTTTTTCGAGAGGCAGAGGCCTGGTTTGACGCCGCTAATAGAAAAGGCTTAGTGATGTGACAAAATCGAGTAATTGGCCAAATAATAATGAAAATGTACAAAGGGAAATAAACTTATGAATCTTCAAAGAAAGTATTACTGCATTGTACCCCCTGATTGGCATGAAATAAAATTGTGAAGACATTAAATTATGCGGAACTTCTTAAGGTAAGAAGGGCCTAATTAGCACCAAAAAGCCAGCGGCAAAATTTGAAAAGTGCCAGTAATTCCTAAACTGTGTTACATTTCCATTCCAAATACAAACATAAGCATTTTGTACGGTTTAGAATTTTGAATTAATGCATATTTATGGAAATATTTGACAAAATGTTCAAAATTACCTCCCTTGCATATGAATATAGAGTAAAATGATATTTGTAAATTATTTTCTTCTTGAAGCATAATCTTGAAATCTGGCACGGTGAATCCACTGATGTGAAGTGTATTTACAAGTGTGTGTAATTTGATACATTTCGTATGGCTAGAAAGTGGTGTTTTTAATTAGGCACTTTATACCTTAAGGTGTAAGGGCATAGTTCTGGTTTCCAAGAAGCTATAGTTGGACCGATACAGTTTATTGAGATGGGGAGAGTACTTCTACTTTGTGTATTAAGGTAGAATACCCGCAATATGGCCATTTTGAGATTCATAAAATATCGGCTTTTTTCGAGCGGCGTCGTTAGGTATCAGCACCTATTCGGGCGCAGTCGTAAATATCGACGTCGCCCGAATAATTCCGACATCACACGAATCTCATTGGGAGTGGAATACCTAAATGATTAATTGAATGTATTTGAATGCCTTACTCTTATGCGTGGTATACAATGTCAGCTTGACACCAACATATTCGAGCAGAAATCAAAGTTGGACTAGATGCAGATCGGATTTTTTGAGTTTTCAAATAAAACAAATGTGATTGAATTCATACAAAAATGTCGAACAAATGTTTTCCCTCTTTTCTGTTTGTTATCTTATTTATTTGATCTACATACCCGGTAACAGCGTTTCTGATTTGGTTAAAAGGGTTTTTAATTGAAAGGCACATGCACTTGTATTCAAAAAGTGCACCTGTTGTTTTTTTTTATTTCAATGGCCAGTCGTAAAATATACATGTGCATATACATACAGGGGTGATCCAAAAATTCGTATAATGGACCCATTACTTTCGTATTACCAGCTTGGTCGTTGTATAATTTTGTTATGTTGTAGTTCAATAACTATAGACTGCATAAAAATTAAAAGATTTACAAATAGAGCTCTAGCGGTCGTAAAATGTGTTACATGTACCATAGTAACGTATGGACGCTTAGGCGGGGGAGCGTCTAAATCTTATACATAATTGTTAAGTTAATCGAGTTTTCTTACATTTCTGCGGGATTTTATTGGTGCAAATTATTTTTACGATAGCATGGCGTCGAGACGTCAAGTTGTATACGTTGTTGTTAAAATTGTTATGAAGACAAACTTGTGTAGTTACATTTTCCATAGAATAGAACAAATCAATTGAATGGCGATATGACGTTTGCACCCAAATTAGAATATCGGTCAGTCATAAAATTCTGCCGCGATATTTGTCATACACCGACGCAGACATTTAAAGTGATGAAGAAAACAAGTATATCATGCTGTAGAGAAATTTCGTTGAAGTCAGACTAAGGATTCGGACTTCAATGATGCATAACGAACTTGTCAAGATAGTCCTGCAATCTGACGTCAGAACTGGGGAAAATAGTGATAGGCTCCCCTTTGGTGCTAGATTGATCTTAAAACAGTCAGATAGAGAATTGTTCAACATTTCTATTCTAGAATTGTATGATAACACTTTAAGCACATTTTTACCTCGGGCATAGAATTATATGAGAGAAAATAGGAACTTCAAACAAAAAGGTTCATGATCGCGAGGAGTTGACGTCGCGTTTGACATTCTTGCTCCCCCGCCTCGCGCATAGTCTTTGTCTAAAAATTGTCACTGGACAATATTTTTTTATGCACACTATTTAAACTTTCCACATTTATTGAACAAATGTTACATTAAATGACTGTATAAATTTTGTTTTGATAGTCAACATTCCTAATTTTTTATTAATCTATTGTACGAACTTTTGGATCACCCCTCGTATATACGTACACGTTAAAATAGACGTTTGGCCCATTGTATGTCATAAAGTGGTGCGCAAGACAGTGTACACATAGATGAAAGGGCAATTACTACAATTGAAACCTTATCATCCAAATTGGATCACCTCCCTTTTAAGATCGCAAGTAACAGACAACCAGCGTTATTGCAGATTTTTCAATTTACAAATAATAAACGTTCGTTCGAATGTTTAATGTCTAATTTCCTGCCAACTTAGATAGGCGAGATGACGATATTTCGGTTGTTCCGTTGATCACGGTAACAACAGAACTCCACCCACTTTGATATTCGAAACGGCAGTGTAGCCTGGTCAACGCAAAAACAAATGATTGTTGATTTTTTTTTCAATGTTGAAAACTGTGAATAATTGTTCGCACGGACAGCAATCGAGACATTTACACCAAAGCCCAAGTAATTAGAAACATCGAAAAACAGCCCCTCAGTTCAGAATATGGCGATCAAAGGTCGATATCTTTCATGACATTCACATGTCTTAACCCCTTCACTGCCGTATATAAGTGCACGCTATATGCCGGGGAATAGTATGAGTATTTGCTGCTATTTCACACCTGAGTCATAAAATTGACTCTAACTTTAAAAGTACTTCATAGCTTTACACCAAATTTTGTATTTTTATTTTATACATGTTCCTCTACATCAAATCACAAATTGTGCAATGGTGTCTTGTCATAAAAAGTTTTTACAGCATTTTGAATTGCTTAGAAATGTCAGTTTTTAGTAAATTTTCTATCTTATAAAGCTGTTATGACCATTTGAGGAAAGGGTTGAAGAATTCTGCATTTTTATGCCATTCTTTCTTTTCTTGATTTAGAATTTGAAAATGAATCATTATCGCTGCTATTGGAAGCATTTTGCAGATTTACTATAACATATTAGCTATCCAAAAACAAGAGTTTATACCCTTATCAGCATTTGTCACTGTCAAATTATTTCACAATTTAACTTCTTTGACACAAAAGTCAGCAAAAATATTACTTTAATATGACCAAAAAATATTGGAGAAAGTAAGCTTTTCATACAGCAAGTGGAAATTCATAAAAGAAATTCCTTTCTTATGTTGCATTTGGCTTTAATATGGGATAAAGTTTAGATATAGGCACACAGGAAGCAATTTTTACCCCCGAGTCACGCTCGGGGTAAGGCAGTGAAGGGGTTACTAACAGACCAAGAATAAGTATAAACAAACGATCAGTCGGAATGAAAAATAGAATCTTTTCAGATCATGTTTGCCTGGTGTAAACTTCCGTCTTTCAGGGCCAAGGTTTAGATCTACATTACTAAAGTATACTGTTTCATATATCATGTCACAAATCAAAGTAGCGTCAGCACTGAAAGTTGGTGATTTATCTTAATACTTTTCCGTATACATAACGACGCATTTTGACAATATCCGCTACAATACAGCGTTTAAATATTTGTGAAGAAGGGTGTGCTTTAAACTCCTAGTATGATTTAGTATCATTGTTAAGTTCATTCATATGCAGAATCTTTTGAACCTAGCTCATAAATATTCATATCAGCCAATGCGTTTTATACGCTTAAAACTTTAGATTATAACAGAATTTACACAATTCATGTACTTCATAAACATGTTGAGTAATCAACTGTTGCTTTTTGAAAGACCTCTAGGGCAGCTGCACTAAATTCTCAGTATTTTACGAAGACCTTGATCGAAGTGGTCAGATTTAGATATAGAGTTTAACATGTATCGTAAACTTTCAGCTGCGAGTGTTACTCCACCATACGTTTTTCTTTTCTTTAATGTTCGGCCTACTTTTTCTTTACATGGCCGTGCCCCCGTGTTTAATAAACCGCTAGCAGATACTAAGTCAAAAAGAGGCTGTGTAGTGGATTCTATGCGATTTAAACATCCCATACGTCCTCTATCTAATACTTATACCAACAAAAGTCATCTTATCTAATGTAGAATGTTATCAACTATCGTGTCGATGATTTTCCGAAATGAAGTAAAATTGGGTCTTTCGAAATATGTCACCGTCGTTTCTAAGAAATCGAAATTTTGAAAGAGAAACGCGCAAAAAAATATACAGAAAGCCATATGTAAATGTTGCTTTATACCCATAATGATAAAAATAATTACGGGCTGCTCATTCTAAGAGAAATAAAATATAACAGCTAAAATTGATTAAATATCTCTTCTCCTCACATTTTGAAAGCTGTAATAGCAAATTGATTTTTGACATGTCCGTTTTGTTTATTAATTGACGTTGAAATTAAATATTTACATTTCTAAGTAGATGCCATAGCATAATCTATTACTTGTGTCTTGTATTGGATTGGATTGAATTAAATCAACGGTTTTGTATTTTATCGAAACGTGTTCTATTATCCAAAGAGCTACAAACACAAATTATTAATAAACATGAATAACGTTTACTCAAGACACATCAGTTGATCGCAAAATTATATTTTATATGTTTTCACGATACAGTGTAACATTTAATGAATGACTTAAACTTGCTCTATCTGCGTCTCTCATGTACCAAATAATCAACGAGTCTTACATGTTTTCATCTAAAATATAGCTTCACAGTTACACATACACCGCGTACAAAATGGACAATTCGAAATCTACACCGTGTATATCGGTGCATTTGTTTTTGATTTTTGTTCGAATTATAAGCGGACAAACAATAAATGATTCCCAAACTTTGATGGATGATCTGTTCGCCAATGCTAATTATAACAAAGACTTTCGAGGAATTACTGATCAATCTAAAGCACTGAGAGTTGGAGCGAAGCTGAGTATCGTGACATTGGGTGAAATCAAGGAGACAGAGGAAGCGTTTGAGATAATGGGACTGTTGTATTTATCATGGTATGATGAACGGTTAATGTGGAATACCACCAGATATAACAGGACATCTGAGGTAAGCAGTACATAGGGAAGGATTTTATCCAGTTAACTGTGACGTAATTTCGGACAAACAATTAGTATTCTTGGGTGCTGATATAAAATCTCGTAACTATAAAGGCCGCACGATAATTTGGTCATCTGTTTATTTACATAGATCTGTCCAATGTTATTGGATACAAATCATACGTTTCGATTTTAGAAAGTATTCGTTTATGCAAACACTATTGTAAGTCTGTCATAGCACAGAGGAAAGACCTAGGACTTTCACCAGGCCCCAGTTTCTCGAAGAAACTTAAGTACGTTCTCATGCTCAAATCTGAGCACCGTGATCAAATCGCACGAAATCCACGTTAACTTCAATCTATTACCATTTAACGTTGGAGAGTATCCCTTTGAAGTTTAGCATGTTCTCATGAGAATATACTTAAGTTTTTTCGAGAAACCGAGGCCTGGACCAAGTTCGATTCCGCTACAAGACATGCGGAATTTCTATTTGTTATGGATTTTCATGTCAATGTTTTTATTCCTTTGTTTATCGCTTGTAATTAACCAATTCACATCCAACAGATATGCGGATAATCAAGTCCCACCATTCTTTTATTTTAAGACTACACAAACACTGCGCTTGTGTATTTTATTAAGAAAAGGAAAAATTCTTTGAGGAAATAGAAGTGGTCGCTTGTTAAAGTTAAAGTTTCTATTTAAAGTCTATTTTCACTTGCGTGTTCAACCGACTTTACACTTTAACCCACGATCACTGAGTCTCAAATCGGCTGTTAACAGTCGGCGCCTTCGGCAGCCACATCTCTTTGACTTTCAACTCTCCCGTGTACCCATTTATACACCTGGGTGAAGAGGAGCAACGTGGGTTAAGTTTTTTGCTCAGAAAAATTCCCGTGGCGCTGGCAGAATTTGAACCCAGTATCCCTCGATCCCAAAGCCCGCGTCCTACCATTAGACCACGGCGCCCCACAATGGCGCCCGCTTGTCCATGCTTTTCTCTTAATGTTTCCTGCATGAAATGCCAAAATAAAATATCTCTGGAAAAATAAAATGGCACATTTGCACATGTGATAATCGCATGATCGGGGGCGGTCAATTATTGATATACAACAAAATGTACAAATTCGGTCAACTGTGTAATATACTTGCTCGTAAAGTTGCAAATATGTTAAGCATATAAGCTACAATGTGAACGTCAATTATCGACTTACAAATCAGTAAGGTTTACACCAATATGTCTAAAATGTTGTACAATGTTCGCCTCCCACATCCTACATGTCCATATTGAAAACGTATTCAAACTGAAGACCGGCTCCAGCCGGCCTTAAATGATCAAATTATCGTGCGGCCTTTATAGTTTCGGGATTTTATAACAACACCGACTGTTTATCAGTATATAACGGTAAACAAGTATATTTCTAGCAAAGACATCATTGCTACTATTCCAACTATACGAGTATACGATGGATCATCGTTGTGCAACCTCCTCTCAGTCAAGTCTAAAACAAGTTCTACCCTTAAAGTGACATTTCAGAATTTTTTGTCATAAATTTTACTTTTATTTTTATCTGAAAGAGCATATTTCCTTATGAAAATTGTTAAAATTTCAAGCCAAAATATTGCTCCGTTTTCGAGAAATTTATATTTTTGCGTTAAAATTGAACAAATTGTTGTGGACAACAGTTCGGATTTATATGCATTTCATCAATTATGTCTCAACTTTAAATGCGTGTTTCTCGCTTATTGGCAACAACCTAAAAAAACTAATAGTATTTCTACTCATTAGAATAACCAATCTTGGCATCAAGACATACTTTAAAAAATTGAAATTGGAATGAAATGTCCCTTTTAGGTTTACGAACTGAGAATGAAAACACCACTTTCTAGCTATACGAAATGCATCAAATTACACACACTTGTAAATACAATTCACATAAGTTGATTCACCAGGCCGGATTTCAAGATTATGCTTCAAGAAGAAAATAATTTACAAATATCATTTTACTCTATTTTCATATGCAAGGGAGGTAATTTTGAACATTTTTGTCAAATATTTCCATAAGTATGCATTGATTCAAAATTCTAGACCATACAAAATGCTTATATTTGTATTTGGAATGGAAATGTAACACAGATTAGGAGTTACTGGCACTTTTCAAATTTCGCCTCTGGCTCTGCATTTCATTCTCAGTTCGTAAACCTTAAATGACAAATCTGCAATTCCAGAATAGCCTGATTGAATAATACAAGTGGTATGTTGTTTTCAACTAATTTATCGTTCAACTGTATTTGATTCATAAAAGACATGCAAAATACTAAGGACTTTTTCCCATACAAACCATTTATGACTTACCCAATGTAATTCTATGATTCGTAACCGCATTCAGTTATATTTAGTTTAGTATGGTTATAAATTATCACACTTCAAAACGGAACTTACTTTCACAAGATTTCCCTAATATTTATGTTAACATTGTCATAGTATAACTTAATAACAAATGTTTGATCAGAGCGCACACAAAGCCTTATCAGGGCTCCCTTTTTCTTGTGGTTTTATCCATAGTTGTTGGTAATGCAAAATGAATATAGTATCAGGGATCCTTTTATAAAGTTTTGTATTTTTGTAGTGGACCCCTTTCTATTGTGTTTGTAACTTGCAATGGCACAATGATTTTCCACAGCCAAGATCAAACATGTTATGAGAAGCTGGAAGAAAACTAGCTGCGATATCGTAGCCACAAACTTGATAGGTATTGGTTTGTGGCTACGATTCCGCCCTCTTGCTTCTTTGGATCAAGGCAAACAAGCGGAAAATACATTTTCTAGCATATTTTTTTAATGCCAACATATCTTATCAGAAGTAAATCCCATAAAAACACATTCCATGTAACAATTTGTTTAAAAAGTATCAACAAGAATTGTTTTGATTTGTTTTCTTCCAACGGAAATTTCATGTCTCAGTAGAACAAAATGGGTGGGTAGTCTGCTTCAAAATTAAATTAAACTTTATTTAAAAGTGATTTCAACATAAAACTGCCATGATTTGACAGAAAAATGGTTAACCTATTGTCAGGTAACATTCGTACTACATTCAACAGCTTTGAAGTTTGACTATGCTAAACTTGCTGGAATGCTGGAATGAATCATTCCAGCACCTACTCCATTGCAACAAATAGGAAGGAACTGTAACCAAACCCAGATCAAAATTCAAAAGGTTTCGGTTACATTATTGCAACTAGAAGAAAACCAACGACACTGTTTTATTTTAGCTGGTGATATTCCAAGAGAAGGTGTGGAAGCCAGAAGTGAAGTTAGCTAATTCTAGGTATGGTATAACCTCGCTGGGGGATGAGAGGAAACAACTCCGCATATACAGCACAGGCTTGGTGTTCTGGATGACACGTGAGTCATATTGATTCATTGATCGAATGTCTTAACCCATTACCAGATGGCAAAATTTAAACGGGTTCAAATTCAAAGATGTTGCAGACGACAATTTCAAGTGAATAAAATATTAAATTTTTGGGTCTTTTTTGGCAGAAAACATTGTGGGAAACGAAGAAATTGCTTGTCACAAGCAATTTCTTCGTTTTCCACGATGTTTTCCAAAGCCATTATCTTGTGAGGAGTAAAGAGTCAGTGTGTGGTAATGGGTAGGGGAGACTGGGGTAATCCGGAACACTTTTCACTTAAATGTGCATAGCTCAATTTTCATGATCCCTTTCAATAATTTCTTTGTAAATTACGAAAGAGCATTTTATGCGCTACATTTTTATCGGCTTTTTACAACAATACGGCACGGAATAACCATTCTATGGCCTTTTTAAATTACCCCCTTAAATGTTCCGATTTGCCCCGACGTCAGGGCAAATCGGAACATATGCCGGGGTAAAATGGAATTCTTATTTTCAAAATCGAAATAGTGGTGAGAAATGTGAGTAATGGTTGTGGACACGCCAGTATAGCATGCCAGGTGTGCTGACTACCTTGGTATGGCCTTAGAGCTTGTTAAAACCCTGTTTAACGCAACACAGGCAAAGAAAGGGTTCATAGACGACATAGATTGTGTTTATGGCTACGTGGTTCATATTAACATAATTCCCAACTTAACATAACTGATATCTTGTAGTAAAATATAAATTGGCATCGTCTGCTATCAATTATACAGCAATTTTAAGTGTTCTAACTTGCCTCGTGTTTAATGTTCCATTTTGCCCCACCATAGGGTGACCTTTGACCTTCTTCAACCAGCGCGTTTCTGGTGACGATAAATTAAATATAATTTCAATAAAATACGCTGCGATTTTTGTTCTACAAATAGGAATAGAAAAATATCCACTGACTTCAGAAGTGAAGTGCGTAGAAAAAAATATGTGTAAAGTGCAAAAAATTACTTCAGACGTTGAAAAACACATTTTCTGCTGTAGCGACCTTAATTATTTAACGAGACTGTTGAAATTTTGGGTAAACCTCGGAATTGGTGTAACAATTCCAATTCTTTTTTGCTTCGTGTAATAATTGTAAGTATATTCGAGAAATTGCCACTGTTCCGACTTACCCCGTGTTCCAAAATACCCCAGTCTCCCCTAATTAAGATAGCATACCCCTAATGAGGTTCGCGCGACATCGGAATTATTCGGTACCAACGCCGCTCGAAATAATTCAATATTTCGGTTATCTTAAAAATGGCCAAATTAGGGGTATTCTACCTTGAACAGCATTCTTATTGCACTATATCAAAAAAGTAAATGTTTATTTACAATATCTTGTTATCCTTAATGACAATCATCTGACGAAGCGATTTGCCATTGCAATGGCTTTTTTGAAGATAGATCTACTTTGATATTGGACGTTTAGAAAGGAATGTTGAATTAATAGGACACAGCTCCTTATTCGATTCTACATATAGACTAGGAGAAGTTTTCTGTACGAGGCCTATAAATGGTTCCAGGGAGGACAACTTGTTACAAGCAAGAGACAATGCTAAAACGATGTAGTAATGTCCCCTTAATCACTTAAGCCCTGTCTCTCTGTCCGCATCAATGGTGAAGTAGGTCTAAGTAGGTCAAAGGTCAACTAGGTGCAAAAAATAAATGGGATATGGGGTATAGTTAAACAATCCGCTATAACTCATTTAGTTTTGGGTTTAGAATAACATATTTGGTATCAAAATGAAGCTTAGGCATCGTTCTTCATTGTGAAGTATAAATATGCAAATTAGCTGATTTGCATATGCATAATTCTGAAGATTTAATGGACCGCTAACGAGTTCCAAGAGTTATCCCGGAATTGCCCTTGATTTAACGGGATTAATCTCCCTTGAATAAAACTGGGTAGTTCCGGTTTATTTTTCTAGATACGCTAAAGAGTAAAATTCATCGCTTCGCACACTAAATACGATTATTTTCTTTACAAACGCATATTTAGCCGAATCGTCGTATACCACTCAATTGTACAATTACTACTGAGTAAACCGAGGTAAGTTTTGACTTTTTTTTCATCCAAATAATATGTTTAATCTAGGTTTAAAATCGGCCTACCGAAAGGTCTAAAAATTCGTTGTCACTGTCAGACCAGACCACCGCAAGTTTCTTGGATTTTTGTTTTTATAAATGGTCGAGTAAGTTTATTGTTGTGTTGAATTATTATCATTAGGTTATACATCTCTGATCGTCTGTTTAAAATTGTGTATATGTTGCTTCGTTTTTTTTTTGTTTTTTTTTTTTTTAAATCGGACCTAGCGTCCCCGGGAAGTTTCGTACCCAAACGAATTTCCTGTTTTTATTTATGCGATGTTTCTTAATAATTGGCTGATTTCCCATTTACTGGTAATCCATTTTCATTTCATTTAATTTTTTTCATTTAATCTGTTATTGACATACAAGGGCGGATCCAGGATTTTTTTCGGGGGGGGGGGGTGTCAAAGTCCAAAATACGTAATGATTTGAAATCTTGCAATGTTCATATTCAATGCCATGTTAAAAAAGAAATTTAGCAATATTTAAGGTCTCTCTAACAAGTCCATGGCAGCATTGTGCGTGAAATTGTTGTTTTTGCACGTGATGTATACAGGCCGGTAGCCAATAATATACTTGATAATCTTTGAATAGACTAAAAAAAGAAAATAGAAACAAAACACACAAAGGTGTCAAAGTCCAAAATACGTAATGATTTGAAATCTTGCAATGTTCATATTCAATGCCATGTTAAAAAAGAAATTTAGCAATATTTAAGGTCTCTCTAACAAGTCCATGGCAGCATTGTGCGTGAAATTGTTGTTTTTGCACGTGATGTATACAGGCCGGTAGCCAATATACTTGATAATCTTTGAATAGACTAAAAAAAGAAAATAGAAACAAAACACACACACGCTTGACTTGTAGATTTTAGCCATAGATGTGAGCTTTTGGAACTCACAAAGCTTTAGGGTAGTTCTATTCAAAAGCTCCCACAGTACCCAAAATGAGTATTGGTTGAGGTTTTATTAATTTTGTTACAACATTACATAGTTTCTAGAAGATATTGAGGCAAAAGGAAGGGTACTCTCTAGTTTACCAGGGGTAAATTCTGTACTACCTGATTTCAATTGGTTGAACTTCAGTTACTTTTTAATCAGTTGATTTTTCAAAAACCCACCAGTTCAACCTTATTCCTGGCATTTTCCCACCTTCTCTGCTTCAAATCAAATTCAAATAGGCCCAGTATTAACAAAATTATTAAAGATGTACATAAATTATTGTTTCACATGATTATGCACAGTGATTACTTGCACAAGTTTATAATTCATAGTCAAACTTTAAGGGGGAATGCTCCAGTTTCCTAACTTTTCCCAGTGATAGAATTTATTTATATTTTGTATGTTACATGTTATTACCAATTGAAAAATAAAATGAAAATGGATGGTAAGCGTTCTTGTTTAAATTTTATAGGCATTCGTATCACATACCCCTACATCGAAAAAAGTGCACAATTTCTTGCGCCTTGCCAAGGTCACTAAAATGCTAATAAAATGCTGTATATTCATCGTTTAGTCCCCAAAACACATTCAAAGTAACGTCTTACATTTAATAAGAACAGAAACCCAAAAATATGTGCTATTGTAAACGTGTAAATGTATAAAACAGCATGCTCACGTGTTCGGTTAGATTAACGAAGTTGGAGTGTTTTATGTCAAAATTTGCGTATTTTTGGAAATATTTCAAGTTCTACATCATAAAATTTGATATAACTCCCGCATTGTATTAATTAAGCAACATGTCCTGGTAATAATTCAAAAAGAAAATGTATAGGTCAGCGCACTTATTCGTGAATTACAGCAATATTTATCAGCTACACATGAATAAAATGAAGCAAAACACTGAAAACAGTGGTACCGGCATACATACTTACGACTGTCTTGTTCTAAATAATCGATTTCAACTTGAGGAAATCAGTTTCGCATAATAAATACACCTTTACCGTCAAAAATGGTAAATGTAATAATGTGTTATATCATTGAAAATATGGTAGCGAAACATATTGGTACAAAACATTTAATTTACTACAGGAATGACCGAGTGTTCTGAAAAACTGGAGCATTCCCCCTTAAAAGGACATAAAACATTGTTGCAAAGGACAAATTTATTTGATCACTATTTCCTTATTTTTTTTTTTCATTATGGCTTCCGCATTGTGTTGACATTAACCCTTGCTTAAATGACAACACATCACCATAATCAAATATGAAAGCTGCTGACAGCCCTTTTTATGAGTATTGATAAAGATGGGGTTTGTGAACTAAATAACACTGCACATATTGATTATCAGTATTTTCTTCTTTTGCTTCAATGTTTTTACAAGCCTTTACTTTTAGGGATGTCAAAACCCTGTATTGTTTGGGAAATGGTTAAAATCTGCCATTGTCTGAGAAAGGGTTAGGGATACAAATGAAATGGTATTCATGTTTATTATCTATATATTTACAGGTATAATATGGACGACAAAGATGAACTGACGACAACACCATTTAGAAAACGGTCCGGTTCAGGGGGGAAACGCTACTGTGCCCTGTGTCAAAAACATGAAAAAGAGATATTAGATAACGGATTTGAGATAACCCTACACAGAGTACCGAGCCGCAGGTCAGAAAAGGAAAAGGCTAGAAGACAGTTGTGGCTGAGAGGACTGAAGCTTCATCGCCCAAATTTGAAGATCTCGGAAAGCACGCGTGTGTGTATCCTTCACTTTGAGAATCACACTTACGTTCATGGTGTATCAGTGCCCAAGTATTACAATCTTCAGAAGAGAACAGTACCCAGTTCAAATAGGCCTAGAAGAAGACCTCTGGTACTCATTTCCAACAACACACCCAATATTGACAGCTCCCAAGATGAGGTGTACTATGCCACAAAGTTAGAACAGCCTGTTCCAGACTTGTATTTTGACGAGATGGACAATTGCGAGACAGTGGAAATTGCTGCAGAAAACCATTTACCAGAGCCATATGTAAACTCTTCAGCATCTGAACATGGATACAGCCTTCCACCCGATGAGTGCAAGTTTAACAGTGCTTCGTGTCAGACGGAACAGCAACCACAAATGGGAAGCCCAAAGCCAGAAGACTTGGAGAACAACAACGAAAAGACCAGATTTTACACTGGATTCCCTAATTATGCGACATTCATGTTGTTTTTCCATACTTTCCTAAAACACGGTGCGGCGAATCTAAACTACTGGGAAGGACAAAAGAGGTCACTCAACGAACATGTACCCAGCATGACAGGTAGACCAGGCCCGAAAAGGAAGCTGAGGCCTCTAGATGAGTTTTTTATGGTCTGTATTAGACTTAGGCTTGGCCTCCTTCAAGAACATTTGAGTGATATGTTTGGTGTTTCTGTAAGGACAGTGTCACGTGTAATGAATACTTGGATAAATTTTATGTATGACCATATGAAATCTTTAATTCCATGGCCAACCAAAGAACAAATATTGTCCAACCTACCAAAATGTTTTGTGGATATGCAGGATGTAAGAATTGTTGTAGATGCTACTGAATTCTTTTGTGAAAAGCCATCATCTTTAGCAGCACAGAACCTAACTTGGAGTGAATATAAACATCATAACACTATCAAAGTCCTTGTTGGTGTATCGCCTAATGGATTAGTGACATTCATATCCAGTGTATGGGGTGGTCATACTTCAGATAGGCACATTACCCAAGAAGATGGACATTTGTTAATTCCAAAACTCGAACCAGGCGACATAATTCTGGCGGATAAAGGATTTACCGTAGCTGATTTGCTTCCACCAAATATCGGACTCAACATGCCCCCATTTGTATCCAGAACTAAGCAAATGACTACAAATGAATTTTTTAAAACACAACAGATAGCGTCATCCAGAATTGTAGTTGAAATGAAAATGGAACAGATAAAAAACTTCCGCCTTTTGCAGACCATACTGCCTATATCAGAAGTCCACTTAGCAGAACAGATAATTGTTATTTGTGCTGCAATTACCAATTTGTATGGCCCTTTATTAAAGTAAAAAAGTGCTCATTGCTTAACCTTTTCCCAAACAGCAAAGTTTAGGTTAGTCTGATGTATTTTCTGCTCCAGACCTCAAAATGGTGTTGATATCGACATATTTTGTTCCATACCAGGCCATAGAAAATATGAAAGCAAAAGGAAAAATTGCTTGATATCAGCATTTTCTTCTTTTGCCTCATTGTCTAACCAAGCCTTTCCCTTTGGTTGACATCAAAATCAGGGTCTACATGCTTTTATAGAATGTTAAGGAAATCGAGAAAAACATTCAGGAAAAATGAAGAAAATGTTGTTAGCCATCTTTTTCTCCAATTGCTAAAATATCAACTGTGCTGTATTGTACTGTGCATAACTGCATGACTTCAATCTTTGTTATTGGTAATCTCATTTTTTTTATGTGAAGCCCCTCAAGAAAAATGTTTTGAAAGGCATTGTAGGAAATGAAAGGAATTGCTTCTAACAAGCAATTTCTTCATTTTCCACTATGTTTTCCAACCTAAAAAGGATAGATATTTTTCAAATTTCATCAACTTGATATTATTGTCTGCAACTACTAGACTAGTACTTTGAAATTTGAACTGTCCAAAATTTTGCCATCTCATTCTGGTAATATGTGTTGAAAATGAATTCAGTTGAAAAATGTTTGAAAACTATCAACATTTTAGATTATAAGAAGCTGTAAGCTGCAATCGAGATCAATATTTAAGAATAAGATTATGGAATTTATGTATAGTTACAGAACAGGAATTACTGAGCCGTGTTCTCTAGAGCAAGATTTTTAAAGATTTCTTCAGATGTTTTATATAAAGCATTTGAAGACCTAGGTTCTAGCTGATGTGTTCCGGAACGCTGTGGTTTATGAATCATGGAGTATTCGGAATAACTCGGTTCATTCTCTATCATATTGTTTCTACAGAGATGACCAAGGGGTTACGCAAGCACTTGAAGTACTGGATAATGGCACCTCCAAATGATTGTATGAAATCTCAAGATGTCTTGTGAAATCTTGCTCTAAATAACGTCCCTCTGCTCTTGTTTGGGATTGCATAAAACAGACAGGGCAGTGTTAAAAGATTCCAGTGATTATTTATTGATATTTGTAAATATTATGCTCTTTTTGGGGGAAAATGTCGTGTCATACTGAAAGGTTGAAAACATACTCGCATACAAAAATGATGTAAAAAGAAAAGTCGAAGTTTGTTTTTGCTTTGTTATTTCTTATGCTTAAACCCATTTTCATAAGGCAAACTTTTATACTGGCTATAATTCAAAGCTATTGCAGACATGTGGGTGAAATTTTAGTGTTTGTCTCTGTGTAGAAAAAATTGTGGGAAATAAAGAAAATGCTGTCACAAGCAATTTCTTCATGTCACAGATTGTTTTCCAAAGCCTTTATCTGGACGGGCATGAAAAGGCAACAACATATTGAAATGGGTCGAAGATTCCATGGTCATCCTTGGGAAGAATTAAATGTCTCTTCTACGATTAACCCTTTCCCAAACAGCAAAAGTTTAGGGTTGTCCGATAGGGAACGATTTTATCCAGCCAACCTTGACATAATTTCGGACAAACGATAGTATTTTGTGGGTGTTGTTATAAAATCTTGTAATTACGGCTTGTATCAAGCCGCAGTTACAGGATTTTATAACGGCATTGACACTTTATCAAAAAATAATGGTAAACCAAGTCTATTTTTAGCACAAAGTCCATTGCTAATATTTAAAAGCCCCTGCACACAACAAAATGGATGTTAATAAAGAGAAGATTTGTGTATAATATAGGTAAGAAAATATCGAGACAAAATGAGAAACTGCTGATTAATAGCAGTTTCTAATTTTGTCTGGATGTTTTCCCAAGCCTATTCAATTAAGGAAGACAAAACCAGGTCTTGTTCGGGAAATGATGAAATTATCATAAATGTTGACGGAATGAGCAGCTATAAGTTCCGACACAAATGAAATCCTTTGTTAAATATGCCCCAACCAGCATGGTTACTGCTATTAACCGTTTTGAAAGCGACAAATTACAGGGTCCACTGATACCATTTAAAAGCTGCTGAAGACATAAAAAAATATGTTGACCAATACAGGAGCGTCGCAGGGAATAATGTTGAAACTCAATGATTATTGTCGAGTCTGACGCGTTTTGCCACCCAAAAACGGAAATCTTTGGAATAATTTATGGGAAATGTAGAAATTGCTTGTGACATGCAATTTCTTTATTTCCCACAAGGCTATCTACCAAGAGACAAGAAATGTAAAATTAGAGTCACTTTATTGTAGTTTTTAACATCTTTGAATTTGGAAGTCTAAATATTTGTCATATGGTTATGGGTTGTGGGGTTCTGAAACATCTAGGTGTATACAGTCGACACTCGTTATGTCGACATCGGATAAGTGGAATTTTCGCTTAAGTCGAAGTTCAAATCTGGTCCTGTCCTCATATATTGACATATTTTTATCCAAACAAAATAATTTTGAACTGAATATAGCCATTGAAATATAGTAGGAAAAGGATAGAAATTGCTCGACACGAGCAATTTCTTTCCTTTTCCTACTATATTTCAATAATATTCGTACTTGATAAGTGTCAAAAACGGTCAAATATCTAATATCTCGAAGCAGAACAAAATCGGATAAGTCGAACTCTGGATATGTCGAGGTACTTTTAAGGCCCCTCTGACTTCGACACAACGAGTGTCGACTGTATTTTCCACAATTTCTCTTGGAAAAAAAAACACTGGGTACTCAAATCTGAGCACCATGCTCAAATAGCATGTAATCCACGTGAACTTCAATCGAATACCCTTCAAAGTTGGAGAGTATTCCTTTGAAGTTGAGCATGTGTTCATGAGTATGTACTTAAACTTTTTTGCGAAACCAAGGTCTGGTCTTGTTTGAGAATGTATCAAACATGTTCATTACCACCTACAAGATGACTTAAGAAGGTGCCGCTAGGCAGAAAAGTAGACTGGTCCAAAAAACTAACCTTTTACCAGCTGACAAATTTACAGACTGGTCCAAATTCAAAGATGTTGCAGACAATATTTTCAAGTGAATGCATATTTTAAGTTAATCAGCCTTTGTGGGTATAAAAAAATGTTGAAAAATAAGAAATTGCTTGTTTCAATTTTCAACAATGTTCATCAAGATAGTTGAACTGTGTTTAAATTCAAAAGGTGTCATTATGTGCGAATGGGTACAGCTATCGCAACACTGAGATAGTGGGATCTCAAACCTGGCCCAAGTTTCTCGAAAAAACTTAAGTAGATTTTCATGGGTACATTCTCAACTTCAATTGAATACCAACCAACGTTGATTGGTATTCAACTGAAGTTCACATGGATTTCGTGTGATTTGAGCACGGTGCTCAGATTTGAGTCGGAGAACATACTTAAGTTTGTTCGAGAAACCGGGGTCAGGTCCGACAATCTCTGTTTGAAAGTACATGTAATAATTATATAGAAATCAAAACACATAATATAAATAAATCAATACTTTATTATTGTGAAAGACAGCAGCATTCTCAGATTACTAATAATAACAAAAGACCTCCAATATTATTTCTGTCAAGTTGAACTTTACAAGAACATTGTCATCCAGTAAAGGATTAACCATTTCCCAAACGGCAGAATTTTAGAATGCTCCAATTTGAAAGCTGCTGCAGACGACAGAATCAATGTTACCAAGTGCGGAAAATAAGAATGTTGTAGCATGGAAAATATTGAGGCATAAGGAGAAAATGCTGATAATCAGCATTTTCTTCTTTTGCATTAATGTCTTCCCAAGCCTATTCTATTAAGAGACATCAAAACCAGGCCCCGGTTTCTCAAAAAATCTTAAGTATGTTCTCAGACTCAAATCTGAGTACCGTACTCAGATAGCATGAAATCCACATGAACTTCAATCGAATACCCTTCAATGCTGGAGAGTATTTCTTTGAAGTTGAGCATGTGCTCATGAGTATGTACTTAAGGTTGTTTTTTTTAGAAACCAGGGCCAGGTCTTGTTTGGGAAAGGGGTAAAAACATGCACAATAAATATATGGGTACAACCCCCCTAAGAAAATATATTTAAAAAATCCTTACAGACTCTTCTTATTTTGAGATAGAATAAACTCTTTCCCAAAGGACAAAATTTTAGAGAGGTCCAATGTTTAACCCTTTCCCAAACAAGACCTGGTTTTGAATTCCCTAATAGAAATACCTCGTGAAAACATTGAGACAAATGAAGAAACTTCTGATAACTAGCAGTTTCTCCTTTTGCCTCAATATTTTCTTGGTTATATCACACACAATTTCAATCTTTATTAACATCCACTTTGTCGTCTGCAGCAGCTTTTGAATTGGACCTGCCTAAAATTTTGCTGTTTGGGAAAGGGTTAAAGCAGATGCAGACAACATAGGATTTTTGGTACAGTTATTTGTGTACACTTTTGTACTGAAAATATTGAGGCAAAAGAGAAAAATACTTATTACCAGCATTTTCTTCTTTTGTCTCAAAGTTTTCCCAAGCCTTCTGAATTATCCCTTTCCAAAACAGCAAAAAGTTATACTTTCACTTTGAAAGCTGCTAATGAGAAGAAATGTGCTGTGGATGATCTAAATGATTTATGTACAATATAACTTAAAAAAATATTTAGGCAAAGGAGATAGATAATTGCTGGTTTTGAGCATCTGTCTCTTTTGCCTCAATGTTTTCCCAAGCCCAAGTCAAACCAGGTTCTGTTTGGAAAGAGCGATGAACATCAAAACCTAGTATTGTTTAGTAAACGCTTAAAGGGAGATATCAAAACCATTAAAAATATATAGCACTGCATCTATTTTTTTTCAAATTCCCTGACTTTAACCCTTTCCCAACAACAACAACAATTTTACAAGATTTCCAAAGTGAAAGCTATTGCAGAAAAAATGGATTTTGATAAAGATAGGATTTGTTAATAAAAAAGGCTAGTAAAGAAAATATTGTGGCAAAAGGAAATAAAGCTGGGAATCAACAATTTCTTTTTCTGTCTCAATGTTGTCTCATGCCTTTTCTGTTTTTGACGTCAAAACTATGTCTTGTTTGGAAAAGAGTTAAGCTTGCCTATACAGTTGTAACCTGTGTCGAAGTTATAGGGAACATCATTTAACCTGGATATATCAAGAGTTTGACTGTTCTATTGTTTACTATAAATCAACATATTCATTCAATATTATCTACAAATTAATTTTTTTTGGCCATCAAGCATGTATGTAATTTAAAAATAGTAGGAGTGGGATAGAATTTCGCTCGAACACGCATTCTTTCTCCTTTCCCTACAATATTTCACCAACTATAAGAGTTCTTGGGTTTCACATATAACTTATAACTCCCGTACAAATTTAAGCTTAAGTAAGACATGTGGCAAAAAGGTTTGAAACCATTTTTTCTGTGTAAGCTTGTTCTCTGATTTTCTATGGTACTTTTCGAAACCAGGTGTCGTTTTGGAAAGGATCAAACATTTCCCAACCAAATGCTTGTTTTACATCCCTAATTATTTATGAATTGTTGAGTACAAGCATTTTTTCTTTTGTCTCAATATTTTCTAATCCAAATTGTTCACAATTGCTATCTTAACCAGCATCAATTTTGTTGCAAAATATTAACTTGCTCTCCAAAACAACATTCAGTATGGATGGACCAGTCAGCATTTGTCATCTGGAAAAAGCTTTAATCTTTTCAAAACGACACATAAGAGAGATTGTGCTGAAAAAAGCATTTTCTCCTCTTCCCAAGTAAAGAATTGTATGATATTGAAATATCATCAAGACTCAAGAGTAAGGAAGAAAATTTTGAAGATCAGCAAAACTTTCCCTATTTCCTTAAATGTTTCTTCTGCTATATTTTAACCCTTTCCCAAACGACAAATTTTTAGGGTGGTCCACTTCAAAAACTATAAAAATGACAAAATGGGTGTTATTAAAGAAAGGATTTGTGTGAAATATAGCACAGAAAATATTGAGACAAAAGGAGAAACTGCTGTTATCAGCAGTTTCTTCTTTTGTTTCAATGTTTTCCCAAGCCATTTCTTCTAGGGACGTCAAAACCAGGTCTTGTTTGGGAAAGGGTTAAACAAATCCTTTTTCATTATAAACATACATTCATATTTGAGCAGTCTTAGTATCTGCAATTTTTTGAAAAATTGAAATTGATTATGATAATGTAATGGGAGATCACTGTATTCTCCAGTAAACCTTTCCAAAACCGACCAGGTTTTGGCATCCATTTTATAAAAGGTTTTGGAGAACATTCGGGGAAAAGAAGAATATGCTAATAATCAGCACTTTCTAATTTTGCCTCAATTATTTCTGTACTATTTTGTCTTCTGCAGCAGTGTTCAAATCTGACCAGTTTAAATGTTTTGAAAAGGATTAAAGACTTGAGGCGCTTTTGTTAGAGCAAGTTTTTTTCACGATTTCTTAAGATATTTACATAAAGCTTTTTTTAGATCGAGATTCTTACCGAGATGTTCCAAATGCTCCATCCTTAATACAAATGATACCATAATGGCATCATTTGTAAAAAGTATGGAGCATTCCGAACACTATGGTTTAAGAATTATGGAACATTCAAATTAAGTCTGGTCATTTTCTCTTATGTTGTTCCTACATATTTGACTTCGGGGTTACATAAAAAAAATATAGCAATGGCACTCCCCATTGTAGCGCTTTAAAATCTCGCTATAAAGAACGCTTTATCTTAAAACATCTTAAGAAATCTCAAGAAATTTTAAAAAATCTCGCTTTAAAGAATGCGCCTCTGTTTACAGGACCTTGTCTCTATGCAGTGTACCCACAACTTATATTTCACTCATCAGGGAATAACGTTATCCCGCGCTTCACTCTTGAGGAGAAAATTTCTGCCACAAATGTAGAACAATAGAAATATTTAAGGTTTGCCAACATTTTTGTTGCCCAGAATTCTTGATCAAAGTTTATCCTTTCAACGTGAATGCCTTTCTTTGTCCACACTACAAAATCACACCAGTCAACACCTAGTACTTTCATCTGCCCCATAATCTGATACATATAATCATGATTTGCTTTCAATTTAATGTCCCCACTGTCTGTTAAGCATGAAGACTTCATACTAGCATATATGGCTGGTGTGACATTCCTCCCAACATAGGGACACTTTATCTCAAGAGCACCTACACCACACTTCGAACACTTCACTAACCCATCCACACTCGCTCCTAAGAATGGGAATTCTTGAGAAATAGCCAACCCGGTTGTTTCTACGGATACAGTTCCACAGCTCTTAATATGGCTCCGTGCGTAGTCTCTTCTGGCCCGACTCTCCTTTTTCCTACCATATTGGAGCGGTATGGAGTCAAAGTCCTTTCCGTACCCTCGTAGCTTGGAGATGAGCTTATCTGGTTCTGTACTGTCTTTCTTTTTGCACACCGCCCCAAAATTTGATGCGGTGAGCAGATTTGTCCTCATGTCTTTCCAAACTGGATTGACATTTTGGCCTTTGGTTGATTTTTCCACTCTATCAATGTCTTCTGCACTCAGGTTAATCTGTTGAACAAATGACCAAAATACAGACTGGCAAACGGAGGAATTAAGGTCAATATGGTCAGCATAACAAAATCCGGGGTGATACACTCTCATGACATCTGCGATATCAATTCTTTGAGAACTTAGAGTTTTGAATAACACGGAATCGGGACAGCACTGACCAAGTCCTGACATGATATCATCAAGAAATGTATCGGGATCTTTACATGGTCCTGCTGAATATGTATCTGGGAAGGGCTTCACAGGGGCATCTGTATTACTTGAAAAGTTGATTTCTCTCAGTCTGCGTGGTTGCATCTTAAGATCTTTCTGTGGTTTGATCCATTCACACAGTTTTGACGTGCACGAGTTTCTAATCTCTACCAATGACAGTAGAAGGCCGCCAATGTGACTGCATAGTCCAGTCAAGCCTGGTTTACATGAACACTGAGCTCCTTCAATCTTGCCTGTTCTTTTCACCAACAGAACATGTAGGTTGTAGAAAGGGGAACTTTTTCCATCACTTAGCATCACCTTGTCTTTCATACTCGGCTTACACTTGCTTTTAATGAAACAATACTCACTGTTTTCAATTCCATTGTACATGATGTCAAACACATATCTTTCCTTACAAAATTTCTTGGCTTTTCTTAGTTGTCGATGGCAACCCTGTGTTCTACCAGTGAGAGGATTCTTGTTGTATATGAAGTAGTTCTCCACATCTTCTGTTCTAGTAGGGGGACAGAGGCCGGTAGAAATTGTCTCCCATTCTGTCTTCACACTTTGAAAACTAGGAATGTTTCTATCATCTGATCCATCACTTTCTGAATCTGACTCAGATTCACTGGAGCAATCAAACCTTAGCGATCTTATGATTCGATGGATGAGAACTTGTTTTGTCCCAGTCTTTTTTTGGTTGCGTTGAGAAAGCCAATCAACTAGTTCTTTCTTCTTCCAAGCATTCAGTGTGGTCTCATCTATAACGTCATGATCTTCCCGATCCATCCTGATGAACAGAAAAAAAAAACTGTTTAACATGCAAGCTAGACAAAAAACACAAGTTAACACAGCAAATATT